>JADBJO010001176.1:352500-473899 GCA_016801955.1 Conus betulinus
AACTCTGAAAAAAAATGTCATGCCTTCAAATTTGAGTAAAATGTGCACTGCTGTATTTATGCTAGGCTGTATCTCAGTAAGCCAGGGAGATAAAGTTGAAAATAGACTAAATCTGTAAGTATATGAGGGAAAAAAGATTGTGTTGCAATTGTCTCAGTAATGATAAGCTTTTCTCCCTTCTTCCTTTTTTTATTGTGTTATAAAATAATTATCATGATTATATTTTAATTTAATGTCAGTAATTGATGTTGTCTTGCAATTATTTGGTATCTGTGTGTGGTGTGTGGGTGTGGGTGTGGGTGTGAGTGAAATGAGTGTTTGTGGAATTATTTTTCTACTCAACTTTTTTTTTTCATCTTCCTGAATTATGTGTGTAAATAGACCATGGAACCATGTTAAATGAAAAAAAAAAAAAAGAAAAAAGAAGAGATTAATGCAGACATGTTTACATATTCCAGCAAGCGGATACTTCAGTTTGGTCTGAATGCAGACCCTCCCCCTAATCCCAAGCAGCTGTACCTTCAGAAGGCGCTGAGGGTGTATGCCAGCAACTTCATGCAGGACAACCTGATGGGCCTGCAGAACCTGCCCACAGAGGAGGAGGTCAAGCGTCTGCAGGAGATCCGCACAGCAGAGATACAGCGCAAGATTGCTGCCGAGAGACAGGTCAGAATCATGGTTGTCGTTAAAAGGAAAAATCCTTGTTCTGTCCTTGTCACCAAAAGACAGGTCAGAAACCATGGTTGTCCTTGAAAGGAAAAATCCTTGTTCTGTCTTTGTCACCAAAAGACAGGTCAGAATCATGGTTGTGTCTTAAAAGGGAAAATCCTTGTTCTGTCCTTGTCAATGAAAAACAGGTCAGAATCATGGTTGTCCGTAAAAGGGAAAATCCTTGTTCTGTCTTTGTCAACAAAAGACAGGTCAGAATCATGGTTGTCCTTAAAAGGAAAAATCCTTGTCCTGTCTTTGTCACAAAAGGTTAACTGATTATTTGGAATGAACTTCCATCAGAATTATGGTTGTCCTTAAAAGGAAAAATCCTTGACCTGTCTTTGTCATAAAAGGTTGACTGATTATTTGGAACGAACTTCTGTCAGAATCATGGTTGTCCTTAAAAGGAAAAATCCTTATCCTGTCTTTGTCACAAAAGGTTAACTGATTATTTGGAACGAACTTCCTAACTCTGGTTTGCCATGTGCCAGTTTACTTTCAGTTTTGAGGAATTCATTAAACTAAATCTTTTTCAGACAGCATATTCCAACCAATATTTGTTTGTGTGATACTGATGTGTGTATCCTGTATCTGAGCAGTGTGTGTGTGTGTGTGTGTGTGTGCAGTTTTGTGCATGCATTCATCCTTCTGTGTGTATATATGTGTGTGTGCCTCTGTGTGTGTGTGCACACATACATGCGTGCATGCTCTAAGAACTTTGTAACTTTCAGGCATTAAGAGCTACTTGCAGATTGGAAGCAGATCATCTGCACACACTGTCATGACCTTTGAAATACTTCATATTTTCATGGATTCTCTGTTTGTTGTTTTTTTTTTTTCTGAAAGGCTGCCATGGAAGCACAAGAAAGAGAACGTCTCCAGAGGGAGAAAGACGTACCTCCTGTTCCGGGAGCATCCTCTGAGGCCCCAGCCCGTTCTGACTATGCCGCCGCCGCAAATCAATAGGTCATCGACGTGAAGACTCCACCGCCTCCAACAGCAGCTTGGGACAGGGCTGGAAACCTGAGGGAAAGACAGAGCATGCCAGGATAGCGGACCCCATGTTGCAGCAGATGGAGATCATCCGCGGATACATCCGCCAGGCCAAACAGGCCCAGAGACTGGACGAGGTGGCCATGTTGGAGCAGAACTTGCGCGACCTCCAGATGGAGTACACACGCCAGCGCAACGAAGAATCTTGACAGCTAGGAAGCTGACATGGATTGAATCGCTTCCGTCATACCAGTGATGGGGGAGTTGTGCAATAGGCAATTTCAAGAACTGGGCATCCCATGCCTAAAAACAGGGTAGGGTTGTGATATGCCTTATTTTAATCCAGTGTAAGAAAATGACTAAAGCTGCCCGTATTCAAAGACCGGTAGGAAGAGCATATTCTATGGGCAGGGGAAAGCTGTGAATCCTTATTGGCAGGACTGTGCCCAGACTGGAAGCGTAGCTAAAGTGTCTGTGTTAAGCGTCCTTTGGGGAAAAGTTAGAGGGGGGTTGGGTCATTATCAGGAAGAAGCAAGCACAATGCAGGGGAGGGGCAGGAGGAGGTAGCTGGGAGACTCTGGGGCATTAGTGGCACAAAGAGATGGTGGTTATAGGAGTTGTAGCAATGTTGATTAATTCATCGTTAAGAGAGAGGCCAGAGTGATTTTTTTTCCCTACAGCTTGAAACCCTTTCTGTGTGTTCATCTGTTAATGGGCATTTGATTCTATTAAGGAAGGACCAGGAGAGGGGTGAACTCTGCCTTCCATAATGCTGCGCCCTAGACACAGTGAACCTCATAACATTACACTGCCCATATAGCCATGAAAAAGACTTTTGGACATTCATCCTTTCAAAAGAAAGACAGGTAGGTCATTGTAAACAAGGCAAGAGAGAGACTGTGTCATGATGTTAATCAGGAGTGAGACTGTTGTAAAGGATATTCCTGGAATAGCTTTGGGAGAGGCAGGGAACCAGGCCTCTCCCTTTATTAAAGGAAGGTTCAGGCTTTGTTTCTCGGTGCCTTTGTGTGTGAGTGTGTGCAAGTTGATGGGAAGCGTAAAGCATCTTTGGCTTGACACTGCGTGACCCTGCAAGTTCTGAACAGTGCTGAGTTACATGCTGCCAAGTCTTGTCCAGAATTGTCCCAACACTTGTGCTGCACCACACCCTGTCCCAGTCCTAACCGACTCTGTACCTCACTTTTAAAAAAAAATGTTCCCATTCTGTTAATGTTACTAAGCAGATATGATGGTTCCTGAAGGAGACTGAAACTGAGAGTGTGTGTTTTGGAGCAATGGCTCGTGTATCTGTACATCAACACTTCTGGCGTCTTTTATGTCAGACATTATGTGTTCCTTCCCATGTGTCATGGAGTTGAAAAGCTGTAAAAATGTCTTCTTAAGCTGGAGTTAGTTTCTGTAGAACTGTAGGCTCTAAGCATTTAAGTTCCATTTGGGCTGTAAAAGAAGTAATTTGAGAATGCCAGTCTTTATTTAAAAAAAAAGGGGCTGATTTGAGAAAGTTTATCAGTAACAGGATCTGCATTTATAAGAACAGTGAAATTAAACAGTAAAACAAACCAAATCAAACAAGATTCATGGGCCAGAAAAGACCCTTTAAGGTCGTGGATCAGAATTGACTGGTGCAAATCGTACAAACTTTGCTTTTGATATTCTTAATCTAAACTGGTGTGGGGATTTCTGATAAGATAAAAATGTATAAGTCTTTTTACTTCAAAGGAAGCCATGTAATTTTTTTCTTAGAAAACTGGGCCTTTTTGAGCATGTAGAACATGGCGAGGCATGGCAAGAGTAAAGGGAGAGGTAGCACTTTAAGTTCATTACATAGGAGAGACAAGAGTGAATGAAACAGTGGGGAGGGCAAGGAGAGAAGACGGAAACAATGAATTTATTGACAAAGGCTGTGACGGGAAGGTGTGGTTTATACTTAATGCAGTGACACTTGGGGATGATGTGGTTGTGATGACGGGTGGATGGAACATTCCTGGAGCAGGGCAGAGAAGGTAACAACGGAGCATGCATAAAGGAGAAGACGGGGAGGGGATCATGGCTTGGGAGAGGCCAGGGGACAGGCTGGGCACCTTGGGTGGGATGGAGAATTTTGGGGTGCACAAGGCAACTTTGAGCTTGGGCAGGCAGCCTTTATGTGGCCCTGTGATGGAGACAGACTTGGGCAGTATTTCACAAAGGATGAGAGAGGACTGCAAAATCATGGTGTCGAGGGCGTTATTTTTATTTGATCGGCACCAGCCATTTTTACCTACAAATGATTTTGCCTTGAACTGGTCAGTAGTGGTGTCTTGCAGTAACCGCTTGTGATATTGCTATTTGCTTGTTTTGTCAGTGGTATTGCTTTGCTGTGTGCGGAACATCGAATGTTGTTCTTGACATCCCACCTGCTGGTTCATCAAAATTTGCTGTCTGTGTGTGTGTGATAGGGAATGAACGTTTGCCCTTACAAGGCCACAGTGTGCATGGACAATCTGCTTTGTATTCTTTTTGTAGAAATGAAAGCCAGATAATGTTCCTCACAGTCATGGCTAGCTTTCACTTGATAGGCACAACCACTTTGTCTTGATGCTTTTCTAGGCACAACTTCACTTGCGCTACTTGCAGTCAGGGGCATCATGTATGCTGCTTTTGGGTACATAGAACTCAAAGACAAAAATTGTTGAAGGAGAAGCTGCTGCTAAGGCTCACTGCGTGTTGAATGTATTGTTAAAACACAAAGGGAAGACCTTTGGTGTTTAATGCAGCGAAAGGTTTAGGTATTAAGATGGTGATGTAAATGAAAAATTTACTGCATTAAGACAGAGCTATGTTGTACAGGATCTGCTTCATTGGCACAGAACCAGCTTAGTAATAACTGATGGTAGTTGCTCAGATATATCCCTTCTTTTTTACTGTTCCAAAGCAACTGTGGGCTTGATGTTGTGAATTTGCAGTCTGCATCTCAAGGTTATCATCAATTGAGGTTTTCAACAGAACCCCCTTCAGGTTGTGAGATGGACTTCATCTACTCTACATCACTTTGCAAGACTGACATTATAATAAGCTGTCTCCTGCAACAGAATTGGACAAGACCCTCGAGGGTACATAATACGTCATTGAAGTTTGATGTATGTAGAGTTTGTGATTGATAGTGTAGGATTGTGCATGTTATTGTAGGATTGTGTAGGTTAATGAGACTTTCCTTGTTTTAATCTGAATTCGTTTTTTTTTTTATAGGGTCCAGGGTCATTCAGGGGATTTGCATGTACCTGTTGGTGATATTGGTAAAACAAAGATCATTAACACCCACCTGTCAAATATAACTGTAGGTGGACAAGGGCAATAAACAGGATAGTAACTGAAAGGCCATCGGTTTTCACCGTAGGTCAAGTTACTGATGCACTGTTATTCTATTCCAGTTTGATTTAGTAACACTTCTGTCTTCCAGCTTCTGGAAATATTTCAGGCATTTTCACCTTTTTCAAGTCTCACATGTGTTCAGTGTGGAAAAGAACGAGACATTTTTATTATTCTCAACCCCCTCATTGCCAGCTGTCCCCAAGCTGCAGGCAGCAGAGAGCCAGCTATGCAGCAAGAGCTGTTAGGGGTACTAGGTATGTAAAATGTAACTTCTGAACCGCCAAACCGATTGTTACCCCTTATACACCATTTCCAGGGTTCTTACAGTCCTTAAATGTCCTTAATTTGGGGACCCCCTTTTCAAGGCCTTGTAAGTCCTTAGAAATCACGCTTTGGCTTTATAGGTCCATAGAAAGTGCTTAAATTTTGTCACTGCCAATGATTTTGAATTAAGTCTGTGTAAAATTTGAGTGTATTAACCAAACAAACAAACCTGAATTTGATTTTTAAGAAAAAGTTTGAAAGTTAAAGAAGTCAGTCAGAGGTGACCAACGATCTCACTGAGAAGTGGTCTGCAGTAGGTCAAAACACCAGAGTTACCGGCCTTCTTGTGCCTGCGCACGTGACAGAATGATCTACTGTCTTGAAATTGAGAAGCGAACATGTCAGGGAGTGTTCCATATCATTGAGCTGGAAAGAGAAGAATGGCTGTAGGCAGACCCAGGTGGAGACAAAAACAAGGCCTTTTGCCACATATGCCAGAAGATCCGAGACAGTAAATAATTGAATTTGTATCAGCATTTCATGATCATTTTTCTCGAAATCATCCTTGAAGCAAGCCCTTGAATTTTTGTTAAAAGTGCTTGAAAATTCCCAAAAAAGTCTTTGAATTTTTTTTTTATCAGGACACCGTATGAACCCTATAGTTTCAAAGATAATACACAAGTTAATTGCATGTACTGTTCAAGGAAACCTGGAACAAAATTGCACACATAAAATGAGACAGTGGTGCCAAGTAGCAGTTGTGGCTTTCTGACTGCATTATTGTGTGGCAGTTAAAGGGTTTAAGATACCAATGAAGGTGACCTGACAGTACAACTTATGAATTCTGTTGGTGCAGATCAGAACTTGTCTGGGCAGATTTTTGTTTTGAATTTTGCTGTGAAATATCCCGTACCAAAAGTTATCTCTCCAACAGTGTGAGAGACACAATTGTGTCACTAAAGATTATAATTTTCTGTTTACTGTTCCTTGCCTCCTTTAAGATTCCATTGAAAAAAAAAAACAGAAGTTGACTGATCATTTTTCCCCATAAATAAATAGAAAATGAAAAAGTCAAAAAAATGCATGTATCTGTTCAGCAGGGCAGAAACTGATAGAGGGGAACTAGGCCGGATGTCATTTCTGATAAGTTGATATGCTGTCAGTCCATCAACAGTTTGAAATGAATGAAAGTAATTAAAGAGGAATGTTGGACATTATCTGGCCTGACTTTGAACTTCGCTGACCATGTGATGTGATTCCATGTGATGTGATTCCATCAGTACAATGTGGGGAGGAAGACCGAGAAGACAAGGAGGGAGTAAAATACTGAAGTTTGATTTATCTCCTGTGTCCCAGCATTGCCAGGGGTTGTGGCAGAGCATGCAACCAAGGAAAGAACACAGACACATCTAGCGACAAGAGGATAATATCACTGACCCACAAGTGCTGCTAAGGAAGGGTCAGTGACACTCAGTGGAAGAGACAAGCAACCGAGTGTTGCAGATCCGCAAGAGTGAAGGGAAATAGAACGAAATAAGCCGACCAAAAGTCTTTGTTCAGGGTTGGACCATACAAGATTGTGCATGCAGTAGACTGGAAAAGAGTAAGACAGTATGCTGGACAACCAAGTACTGCGTTAGCCACAAACCTCAGCCAAACAGAGCCAGTACAGATATGCTGACAACTCAGTACTGCATTAGCCATAAACACCAACCAACCAGAGCCAGTGAACAGATTGTAGCTTGCAAGGATGTGACATGTATGTAATGCCAAAAGAATAAGTAGAACCTAATTTATTTGGATGGTTGAGAGTGTGCTTGTGTCTTTGGCTGGGCATTTGGAATAATACACAGTGCTGTGAAGTATGTTTTACTTTGGTGTAAAGTTCCTGTTGAAAAAGTGTAAATAACTGGAGTTCCTTTCTGGATGTTGATTGTCTGTGTATTCAAGTCCTTGCAGTTCTGTCACTTGCTCTTGGTGTGTTTGTCTGGGAAAATGTTCCTCACCACTCTGTCAGACAACTCACACACCACCTGTCGAGCAAAATCGGAAAAAAAGGAAAAAAAAGGTTGAAATTTAAACTGACAAATGTGTAAGTTCAGAATCAAGTGGAACTGACTGTTAAAATCTCCTATGTGGAGCTGATGCAAGCTGTCATCTCCAAAGTCAGACTGTGTGGATGATATTTTTCCTGTAGACTGATACAAGTCAGGAGGCATCTTCCTTTGAATGAAGTATGTTTGTGGCAGGACAGATTATCGTGATACTTGAAATGGACGGTATTGAACATACTGAACTGTTTTGTCAGAACAAAATCCTCGAGGCAAAAATTGTTCAAGGGCTGATTAATGCATGCAGTCACTAAATATCAGCATAATGTTAAATCATCAGTGTATTATTTTGCTAATGTATTCAGCATGCATTTGCAGCACTGGAGCACAAAAACATCATATGCTCACCACTGGATCATACACATGATGGTTGTAAAATTATAAAGCCATGCTCGTTATGTTGTAAAATAGTGAAGACAAAGTAACCCTCCATATGATATGTATTGATTTCAATAGTCAATCTCTGTATTTTTCCTGCACTGTTTCTTATTTCAGTGGCATTTGTAATGATTTAGGGCTGTATAGTTATGATGTTTTTGGTGCGATACACGTTTTTTCAGGCAGAATGATACTTTGATTTATGTCTGTCCATCACATCAACATTTGTATGACTGATAATGTATGTGGTGAGAGAATTGGATGATCAGCGTTTGAATATGAATGGGCATATTCTGCCACTGATATTTATTTGGAATTATTTCCAAAAGACTTGTTTAGAAATTGTCATATGAATGTTTTTAAATGGGTTGTTTGTTTAGGAAAAATGAATGCGCAGTTACAGGAAAGTTAGGGTATATATGCATAGACCTTGCCTGGGCATACTCCGCTTCTCCCATCATTTTTGTGCCATGAGTGTGAAAGATGTTCTGAGTGTGAAGAAGAACAGCATGTGAATAGAAGGGGAAAAAAATGGGTTGAGAACTTCTAACAACAAACACAAAAAAAACACATCTGAAAATTTAGGAAAATTTAGGGACATGGTCCCCAGGAAAACGTTTACAGAACAGATGCAAAATAAGTGCAGTCTGATACAATTTAAGCTTGTTTATGAGCCCTTGTAAAGAGGCGAGTGATTGATACACACTGGTCTTGGCACAAGTCTGCCTCATTTGGTGCTTCTTTGACTTGAAGTGGTCTCCAGGTATGCGGATGTTGCTTGAATTGTATGTTCATGTCGGGGCAAGACAAAATATGGTGGGCCACATCAACCTGTGCTATTTGTAACAGGCATGTGATTGCTTCCACGTCATCGATTTTCCATGAAGGCCACTTCCAAAACCATTCGTTACAGGGCATGTCTACAGTCCTTGCTGTGGCAGATGCTCTATCCAAAGTACCTGCTGGATGCATGGTCGAAAGTTGTGTCATTGGCTCTGAAAACAAGTTGTAGCTAGACAAGTAGAAAACATGGGAGGTAAAGCTAGTGAAATTGGTATTGAATTTGTGTGCTTTGAGATTAACAGATTGATAAATGAAGAGCCCACTTTTTGGCAGAGGGGGGGAAAATACTTTTTAAGTTTTGGACACCTCCCTTTCCCCCCTCAGAAAAAACCAGCGAGTGGATTTTTTTGGTTTTCACACAAAAGCTTGAAAATTTGGAGCTGCGGGTTATGTTCCATGACACTTGGTTTCAGCAAAAACATTTAGTCCTGTCTCTCTTGGAGTAAAATGAAATAGTTCAGGGTTTCCTCTGAATTTTATCTGAATTCCTAGTAATGAGGAGGGCATTGAAAACAAGAGTTGAAAGAAAAGCGGTAAATGAAGATTCCTTTATCTTGTTTTGTTCCATGATTTGTTTGTTTTTTGTTTTAAAAACCATCAGCTGTAAGCTTTTTCTTCACTTTTATCATCCTGATTTTTTTTTTTTTTTTTTTTTTTTTTTTTTTTTTTTTGAGTGTAAGATTTTCTTCTCGTGATTTTTGTTGTTGAAATGAAGTAGGATGATACACATTTTACTGCAGTGTTAAAGAGGATATCATTTCCAGTATAACCTAGAAAGTGTCACACGGTCATAAGAACAAAGAGAGAGGTGCTAATTGTTTGGAACTTAAAACAATTAAAATAGATTACTGCATGACTTGGAAGTGGTGAATGTTTATGCAAGTTGAGCTGATCAATTTTATAAGGATTACAGCGAGTCTGGATTTCTTGGAGCATATATATGTCAGCTTCTCAGAGCAAATACTCTTGCCCGTTATTGTGTAATTTTTATCTTGGTTTTAAAGAGAAGAGGGTGGACAAAGAGATGGAAGGGTGGATGGGTTTAATTTTCTTTCTTACCTTTTTTTTTTTTAAAGATAGATTTTATGCTTGCTTAGTTCATTACAAAACACCTGATTAAAACATGTTCTTTTTTTTCCATTGAAATACTGATGCCTTGCTTTTCCCCCCCAAGTTGAAATAAAATCAGTCACTCCAGAGTATGTTTGAAGTGTGATCATGAACAAGCAAGAAATGTGGTGACTTTAATAGCAATCACAAATCCTATTTTGAACATTACATTAGAATCTTATGTAAAAATGATCAGAGTTTATTCACATATTTACTCTCTCATTCTCTTCATTACATAATGTATCCAGTTCTAGTCTTGTAAGCTATGTGCACAGTGCAATTAAAGCTCTTAATATTAGGAAAAAAATAATGTCAAGTCACTCTGGAATTTCATGCAGTATTTTTTTTTTATTTCTTCCAACACATTCACCAGCACAATATTCTCTTCCATCCAACTACTACACACAGACACACATCACACTCTACACACAGCACCTCATGTCTTGTACACGTTCACTACGACTCCTCCTCCACATCCTTTCCGTAATGGACATATTTCCCTCGTTGCTCTTTGGGTGGCGTCACCCACATTGTGCAGGGGACCTGGCCTGGAACCTCACACATGCAGTGCTTCAGACATCCTTCTCCAAAGTTGGATGGGTTGGACTTCTTCTGCTGTGCCAGGGCTTCCTCTTTCAGAACAACGCTGTGGACAAAATGCAGATGACTTGCTAAATCAGAAAGAGTTGCTGAAGTACTTCCTGATCTGTTGGAAAATCCAACCCACACTTTCTTCATATTCCATTAATCTGCATGGTTATCTTTCCATTTTGCTTGATGAGTTGACTTCAACGCGGTGACAGCCGGATATGGCCCTTTGCGGTCTGCTAGGCTATAACCAACATTACCTTGCCTTACCTTACTTTCTGTTGTGCTATCTGGAACTGTATTGCAGAGAAGTGGATGACTTCTTAATGAGACTGCTATCATGTGTGGTTCAATCTCGGGCTTTCTCATTCAACTGTTGACTGTTGTCTTTTCAATGGGTGAAAGTTACAATGCTGCTGTTGTCATTAGCCTATACCACCTACACTGTCATAAAACTAGGAAGAAAGCGAGATTTTTATTTCTATGCCCTGAAAATCTTTTTTTAAAGAGAGTTATCATTACTGATCTACAGGGTTCATAAGGCTCCATCCAAAAATATGACATTCTTGTCCAAGAATTCTACAATGAATAAGAACTGTCGGTAACAACAGTAGCATACTGCACAAGCTAGAATATGTCACAAGCAAACTGACAGCGATATTACTTTGATTATGACAGTACAACTCTATCACTGACAGTGATAATATTTTTATTAAAGACAGTACACCTTATAATCATGAACACAAATAAATGGAATCTCTCTGGACTGCTGCTCTGTCTTGCTTCTCATTGATCGCTCCATGTGCATTTTTCTATTGCTAGTGAAGAAGAAAATACTACAGACAATGGTAACTTAAACCTCTTCTCCAAACATCTCAGATAAAATGTGGTCCTTAAAAAAATGTTACAGACTCTGACTCTGGAGGCTTCAAATCTCAAGGTCTGGTAAGAATCTTTGGAACACAAAAATGTCAGTAACAAACAATGCAATGTACTTCCAAGTTGTGAAGTTATGGGTTCAATTCTCACCAGAGGCATTTATTTAAGGAATTTTTTCATCCCAACTGGCTCCTTTGCAGAGTTCATTTTTGCTATGGGACTCTAATAAGAAGGCCAGAACCACAGTCGAGCTTCATCCACAAGATGAATAATCCCTGAATGTTGCTTGAAATTCCTGACCAACACCGCAAGTGTCTTTTATTGTCATACCTACTTGATAACAGGACACATCACAAAAAGGAAGTGCAGAGTACAACCATTCCATATATCTTTAATTTGAATGGAACTCTACGTCATCTTCAACTTACCAACTGATCTTCATTGTAAAAGACAAAAAAAGGATGAAATTCTATTGCCATCATGCCTTGCTCACACAGTGACCTCAATCTCCTCTCCACATCCAAGCCTGTGACGAGTTCTTCATACTCATCGTGAATAGAATAGACAGTATCAATCCTGCATATGTTGGATTTGAAAAGCAAAAGCCCGTCTTCTCTCAGAGTTCACCAGAGGCTCATTGAGGAGTGCTTCCTGCAGCTGGCTGTCCTCCCTACCACGATCCCTGATCAATGCTAACATCCCTGTACCAGGTCATCTCAAACACCCCTAATGTAGTGTGTAGTTTTTTTCAAAAACACACCTGTACAGTCTTCACCACTTTCTCTGCAACCGTTATCAAGTCAGCGACGTTAGCTCTCTAAACTGTGCAAACACATGCTAAATGGACATTGCTATTACTGTCGCTCTCTGTCACTTGACAGAAATTGCAATAAGAAATTTTAGTGGGGAGAGGGGAGGTGTGGGGATGAAGATAAAGAAGCATCATTAAAGAACTCACAAAACAGCTGCCACTAGCGTTTTAGCACACACACTTCTATATGCTCAAACCTTGCCAAGGAAAAGTTGGGTCACATCCGACAGTCACATAAGCAGTTAACAATAACAGCAGGTGGATGAAACAGTGTAGGAAAGGTGAAAAGAGTCAGAAACTTCGCACTGTACTTACTCTGATTTGCAGAAGACCTGTCTGACGTGTTGATATACATCATCTTTGCTTTGGCAGTCCAGCTGGGAGAGGAGTGACCTGCCATTGTCTGAAACAAAAAAGCTTCCGAAATGGTCCATCCACAAATACGTTTCTATAGCCATTATAAAAATGCAAATAGAAGACTACCATTATGTACACAGGCACTTCATACATGTATACAGAGTCCAGAGTTGTATCTGCCACACACACACGTAAAAAAAAAAAAAAATGAATCCCATGCATGATGATGTATCTCCGCATGACAGCACACCATCTGTATTGTCTGGGAACACTTTGTTTTCATTGCTCACACAATGTGTGTATGCCAATATGTATATTATGCTTCTGTGTGTTTAGTGCACAACATGCATATATATTCACACTTCTGTGTGATTTGTGTACAGAGACAGTACTGCACAAATCTCTCACCCATGTAGACTTTCATGAAGGGTGTCGGCGTCATGTTCTTGAAGACCAAGAATTGTACTTCAGGATTCTTGAACTGCAGCTGCGGCCAGTGCCAGAACACAAAGTCACTGTCCAAACAGAATTGTAAATTTTTTTTTTTCATTTAGCGAAAAAAAAAAAAAAAAAGGGGGGGGGGGGGGGGGGGGGGGGGGGGGGGAGAAAACCTGTGCAGTTCATACTTTGAAGATAAAGCATACACCAGTCTACTTCCCAGCCATCATATCAAATCTATTTTATTCTCATAATGTAATCTTAATACTATACTATACTATACTATACTATACTATACTATACCTCACATTTTGAAAATCTTCCCTGTACCCTTTCCTTCTTCCAACTCTCAGCATCAATTGCAACACTAACAAGCATATAAACCAATCTGTCTTAAACGCTGGCTTAAACACACACACACACACACACAGAGCACTCTGTCTCACTCCACACACTGACACAGTGATACACACAGGTTCACTTTCACACGACCACAGTGAACTCTTCTCACACACACAAGCCTCTGGACACTCCTTCCACTCCAGTACAGCTTCAAGGACCAATGATGATGATAAAAGCCTCATGCCCTGTTTCTTACTCCCAACCAATTTTTCCTTACACATCATTCAAGGTTAGTAACTATAGTACTGCCAGTATCAAGGTTTGTACTTGTAGTAGTACTGCCAGTAATCCTTTAAAGCTCTTGATACAGGCAACATACAAGACAGCCTGTATGTATCCTGTCCATCTATATATATTTTTCACCATGTGCAACATCCACATATCTTATAAGTCTATACAACAACACTCCAGAAATACATTAAAAATGATGGAAAGATTTCCTTTAACATAACAGGCATATTGACTGAAGAGTCATTTGCCTGCTTTATCTGGTTATTAGCTAGAAAAAAAAAATTATTTTGAGGGTGCAATGCAGCACTGGATGGCTAATTTCACAATTGTATAATGTTAAAATTTGTTACAAAGCAAATTTCTTTTGTTCTTTCTTTCTGCATATGCAGGTTGATACTCCTGCAGACACTCCCTGTATAGACAGGCAGGGATTAATCCCATCTACCCAAAAAAGGAGTGGAGTTTTGTGCATATGACCATTTTTTATACCGTCATTAAGGTAGCCATACTCCAGCTTCGGGGAACAAATTTCTTCTAATGTTTATCAAGTTCACTTCCGAAACTACTGAGTGATCCAGCAGTTTAAAATGTGCATGGTGAAGAATTCCAAGTAACAATCCTATTAATAAAAAACGCTATTAAAGGTTATTAACGAATGGTTTATTCAATTTCATTC
Organism: Conus betulinus; assembly: GCA_016801955.1. NCBI lineage: Eukaryota > Metazoa > Mollusca > Gastropoda > Neogastropoda > Conidae > Conus > Conus betulinus. The sequence continues at coordinate 366,665 of JADBJO010001176.1, forward strand.
CAGCATTAGTTTTAATGAGTGAAAGTAACTTGCTTGGACTTGGAGCCAGAATAGCTCAGATGGCAGAGCATCAGTGTAACTAATAATTCTGGAATAGTGGGTTCAAATCTGTGTCCGGGACATTTCAGCACTGGGATCTTGTAATTTCAGTACAGGGGACTCCATTCTGACTCCTTTCCGTAAATGTCTGAATGAAACTATAAACCAAGGTTCCCTGTGTGAATGCACATATACATCTAGCATGCACATTAAATCCCATTACTATCCTTTGTAGGATGATGGTGATGGATTACACATGTAGCATGCATGTTGTACACTGATGTAATTTCTCTTGTAACGAGAGATAATAAAGTTTCTGATAATAGTCTGAGTGAAGACCAATGGGCACAGGACAGGATAAAATCCCACAGAGAGTGTGCGGCAGAATACTGGAAGAACGAAAAAGAAAACTTGTCCTTTGGGATCATAGTAGCCACAAAAAAAAAAAAAAAAAAGGTTTCTACCACATCACCTCTAGCTCTCTGATATTCTTGACTTAATATCTTAAGAAATTTCAACCTCTCTTTAAACTTACATTACTTGGTCCGATAAACTGCTTGGTGAATCATCTTTGCACATCGCCCAGTTTCATCTTTGAGGGAATATATTCACAGAAACGTTTGGGATCATTTTTCACATTCCTTGCAAGTTTTGTTGTTTTTTTTTTTGTTTGTTTGGTAGTTTTACTGATGGCCTATGTGACTTGATTTCTTGCCTGAGCATGCACATTGTAGTTTTCATGAGTTAATTTTTCTAAAAACATTTAAAACTTAAAGGATCTGCATTTAGCTCTGATCTTATCCAGTTGTATGCATGGGCCTCTTCTGATGCACATTTCTCTGGGGGGGGGGGTGGGGGAGTATAAAAAGGTACAAATCACTGACGCAAGGTCATCTGTCACAATGACACATTTGTGAAATTTCTCTCTAGCAGCTGTATTCTACATAACACTTCAGAGTTCAGAGAATGCCTCATGTTTCTTAAAAAAAGCCAAAGTGCTTAATAATCAGCCTGAGACGATTGATCAAAATGACATCTGTCATCAGAAATGTCATCTTAATGGACGTATGTAGTAATAATGTACTGCTGAAACTATTTCAGGGCTATAAGTGAAGTACAAACTAATCAAAACTGCAAAGACTGCAGACTGAAAAAAAAAAAAAGAGTAATATGTCCATGACAAACCAAGTAAAATAGTGCAAGCAGCCCACCAGACATTAAAAAAAAAAAGAAAAAGAAAGACAAGACAGCCCATGCATATAGAGAGTATCTTTTAGTGATAAAACTCAAGTTAGACAGTAAGTTGAATCACGGTGCTACCACAGATACAACAGACCAGTGAGTGACCGAGTCGTTCACTACAAACATGACAAGCCAGCCAGTGGAATCATTTGCATGCACTACGAGAGAGAGAGAAAAAAAAAACCCAGCTCAAAGTGATTGTGGGGAGATAGAGGGGTGTGTTTGTGTCACAATGTGTGTATGATGGGGGAGAGTAGTATGTGGATGTAGGAGCAAAAACTTGGTTTAAAAACTGTGGAAGTGTGTGCAAAAAAAAAAAAACAAAAAAAACAAACAAAAAAAAACCAACCCCAAAACCCATTGGGGTTATCTTAAATTACAACTCCCTTTGTTCATGGGAGTCTATAACTGTGTGTGTGTGTGTGTGTGTGTGTGCGTGCGCATGTGTGTGTGCATGTGAGTGAGAGAGAGAGAGAGAGAGAGTGTGTGTGTGTGTGTGTGTCTGTGAGTGTGCGTAACTGTGTGTGTGTGTGTGCGGTGAGTGTGTGTGTGTGTGTGTGTGTGTGTGTGTGTGTGTGTGTGTGTGTGTGTGTGTGTGTGTGTGTGTGTGTGTGAGTGTGCACATGCATGTAACTGTGTGAAGCAAGAGTAACATACTAGTAAATAATTTTCAACAAAAGTAAATTCAGTCCCTACTAGGCTCCTCTGCTGGGTTTGTGTCCAGTGTTGTAGTTGATGGTCATGATGCGGACGTTGTCCTTCAGAACCAGCCTTCCTGACTGCAGGTACTGCATGGTGCGCCGCACTGGGGCACGCCCTTTCATGAAAGGCATGGCGGCTCTGGTTAGGATGGCCTCTCGCCCGTGCACCAGCCCTAAAAATCACAACCATCACTGATCGCAAAGTATCCAAGTAACTTGTAAAAGTAGTAACACGAGCATCATTGTGTGCAAGTACAGTTGTAGGGTTCTCCACAGTGAGTCAATTACATGTTGCGTATGGGGAAACACACGCAACTCTCACTGATGCTTAGCATACACAGTGACAGGTACATTCACAATCAACGAACTACAGAGAATGTTTTCAGACAGAGAAAGACAAGAGGAACTGAACATTAATGATCACCTTAGTTTTCAAGATCAAATCGTTTACTCTTGAGGAGAGAGCATGTAGGATACGTAGCAATTTACGGTAGACGTCAAATCGTCTTATATAAGACTAAAACTCATGAATAAAAAATGATTCATGCAAAAAAAAAAATCAAACCAGATTTATTTAAGACTATCTTTCATCTTAAAATTATTTAATAGCTATTTAGCATGTCGTAAACTGAGTTTCGGTTTTGGAAAAATTGCGGTGCATCTTTAGGGCATACTCGCGCTATGCCTTTGTGGTGTGTATTACAACGTTTACTGAATCTTTTGTGTCGGCTGACATCTATTGACGTGCAGTACGCAGTGCTTTGGGAAAACAAACGTATGGAAAAAGATTGAAATATAAAGTGACTTACAGTTTCTCGCCAATGGAAAATCTCTCTCTCTCTCTCTCTCTCTCTCTCTCTCCTCTCTCTCTCTCTCTCTCTCTGTTTCCCTTTGTTATTAGTTCGTTTGTCACAATTTTTTCAAACTGTGCTTTCACAGATTTTAGTGTATGCTTGGTGAGATACACTGAAATAAAATGCCTTCGTTTGCAATTTAAAATGTTTAAAAAGAATAAAGAAATCCAGGGAACACTTTCCAAAGACCATTTTTTTTCTTATTTGTGGCCGACATTTTGCTTGAAAGCAACTTTAAGGCCTGAGAAACATATCATAATGCCAAGATAAGGAACAGATGTTAATTGAAGTGTTAAGTGTTAACTTTTTTTTTTAATCCAGTCAGAACAAAGCTGTAAGGAGCAGTGCCAAATGCCCAGAAGCTTAATCTATCTGTCTATCTATCTCTGTCTATCTATCTCTCTCTATCTATCTATCTATCTATCTATCCGTCCGTCCGTCCGTCCGTCTGTCTGTCTGTCTGTCTGTCTGTCTATCTATCTATCTATCTGATGGGACGTCAGTTTTATTGGGTCAGAATGTTTTTTAGAAAGGAAATAAACCAAATTTTAAAATAAGCTTTTATTTACCTGAAGAGGGCTGCTCTCTCTTTTTCCGTTGCTATATGTAACCTACGAAAGTTCCAGCAACGTAAAATCCTGATCCTGGTCCTATCTATCCATCTAATTACCGACAAAAACAACTGGAAGTAATAACATAATTCCTTTCTATCGAAAGCCGTTTCAAAGTATTCAAAAGTATTGAAAGTAACCCTGTCTGATCATAATGGTGGAAAACAGTTGCATTACGGCATGAGAGAAGTTCATTGCAAACCTGACAAATAATGAAGCTATCTGATGATGATGATGTATGTATGTATTTATGTACGTGTGTGTGTGTGTGTGTGTGTGTGTGTGTGTGTGTGTGTGTGTGTGTGTGCGCGCGCGCGCGCGCGCGCGCATGCGCGCCAAACCCTTCCTTTCTCCAATGTATTAATATCTTTGAGTTTATTCATATTCAGCGCGGATAGACGTACGACATGATAATACTGGATAGTGGGGGGAAAAACAAGCGCAGGCCAACAACTAAATTGTCTTCATAGTAATAACTTGGCAAAACTTTGAACTTATGGGGAGGGGGGGGGGGGGGGGGGGGGGGGGGTCAGCAGGAGGTTGAAGATGTAAAAACTGGGAAAATGAAATTAGAGAAATATGAAAACTCTTCACTGGCTGCTTAAGGGAACCATCGCAATCCCTTTTAAAGGCAGATATATTTGTATTGCCTGCTCCGAGGCCTTTCGTCCGCTGGGTCGGAAACTCATCAGGGAGACACGGCTGGCTGTATCTGCGCTCCTGGCGTCAAATAGAGACACGGTGTTCTCACCACCAAGGGTGCAAAAAAGAATCCAATAGCACCCCCAAAAAGCAGCCAGCGAAGAGTAGTAAAGGAAACCAAACGAAAGGGTGGGGAGGAAAAAAAGTTGCTGAAAAACTACAGATATTATGCAGATAGTATAAAATGTATGTAGGGGGCAATCTTTGAGCCTACGCTTGAGGATCCACCAAGGATGCAAGGGAGATCAGAAGACAAAACACAAAGACAGACAGAAACAAATACAAGTAACCTCGATTTAATCAAAACGAAATTGGAAATGAATGAGGCAGGGAACAGTAAACAATAAACAGTAAACAAGTGGGGTAGTCTTTGCTCCCATAAGGAAACCTAACACAGAGTAACTTTTATTCAAGACTGGCACAGCCTTTTAAACTTGAATAAAGTCAGACAAATACAAAGACGAACAATCTAATAGTGGGGGAAAAACAAGCGCAGGCCAACAACTAAATTGTCTTCATAGTAATGACTTGGCAAAACTTTGAACTTAGGAGGGGGGGGGGGGGGGGGGGGGGGGGGGGGGTCAGCAGGAGGTTGAAGATGTAAAAACTGGGAAAATGAAATTAAGAAAATATGAAAACTCTTCACTGGCTGCATAAGGGAACCATCGCAATCCCTTTTAAAGGCAGATATATTTGTATTGCCTGCTCCGAGGCCTTTCGTCCGCTGGGTCGGAAACTCATCAGGGAGACACGGCTGCTGTATCTGCGCTCCTGGCGTCAAATAGAGACACACCACAGTCCATAATACCGTGGTGTTCTCACCACCAAGGGTGCAAAAAAGAATCCAATAGCACCCCCCCAAAGCAGCCAGCGAAGAGTAGTAAAGGAAACCAAACGAAAGGGTGGGGAGGAAAAAAGTTGCTGAAAAACTACAGATATTATGCAGATAGTATAAAATGTAGGGGGCAATCTTTGAGCCTACGCCTGAGGATCCCCCAAGGATGCAAGGGAGATCAGAAGACAAACACAAAGACAGACAGAAACAAAAAATACAAGTAACCTCGATTTAATCAAAACGAAATTGGAAATGAAATGAGGCAGGGAACAGTAAACAATAAACAGTAAACAAGTGGGGGGTAGTCTTTGCTCCCATAAGGAAACCTAACACAGAGTAACTTTTATTCAAGACTGGCACAGCCTTTTAAACTTGAATAAAGTCAGACAAATACAAAGACGAACAATCTAATAGTGGGGAAAAACAAGCGCAGGCCAACAACTAAATTGTCTTCATAGTAATGACTTGGCAAAACTTTGATGGGGGGGGGGGGGGGGGGGGGGGGGGGGGGGGGGGGGGGGGGGGGGGGGGGGGGGGGGGGGGGGGGGGGGAAGAGCAGGAGGTTGAGATGTAAAAACTGGGAAAATGAAATTAAGAAATATGAAAACTCTTCTTCACTGCTGCTTAAGGGAACCATCGCAATCCCTTTTAAAGGCAGATATATTTGTATTGCCTGCTCCGAGGCCTTTCGTCCGCTGGGTCGGAAACTCATCAGGGAGACACGGCTGGCTGTATCTGCAGGCTGTGCCAGTCTTGAATAAAAGTTACTCTGTGTTAGGTTTCCTTATGGGAGCAAAGACTACCCCACTTGTTACTGTTTATTTTTTTGTTTACTGTTCCCTGCCTCATTTCATTTCCAATTTCGTTTTTTGATAAATCGAGGTTACTTGTATTTGTTTCTGTCTGTCTTTGTGTTTGTCTTCTGATCTCCCTTGCATCCTTGGGTGGATCCTCAGCGTAGGCTCAAAGATTGCCCCCCTACATTTTATACTATCTGCATAATATCTGTAGTTTTTTTTCAGCACTTTTTTTTCCTCCCCACCCTTTCGTTGTTTCCTTTACTACTCTTCGCTGGCTGCTTTGGGGGTGCTATTGGATTCTTTTTTGCACCCTTGGTGGTGAGAACACCACGGTATTATGGACTGTGGTGTGTCTCTATTTGACGCCAGGAGCGCAGATACAGCCAGCCGTGTCTCCCTGATGAGTTTCCGACCCAGCGGACGAAAGGCCTCGGAGCAGGCAATACAAATATATCTGCCTTTAAAAGGGATTGCGATGGTTCCCTTATGCAGCCAGTGAAGAGTTTTCATATTTTCTTAATTTTTCATTTTCCCATTTTTTACATCTTCAACCTCCTGCTGACCCCCCCCCCCCCCCCCCCCCCCCCCCCCCCCCTAAGTTCAAGTTTTGCCAAGTCATTACTATGAAGACAATTTAGTTGTTGGCCTGCGCTTGTTTTCCCCCACTATTAGATTGTTCGTCTTTGTATTTGTCTGACTTTATTCAAGTTTAAAAGGCTGTGCCAGTCTTGAATAAAAGTTACTCTGTGTTAGGTTTTCCTTATGGGAGCAAAGACTACCCCACTTGTTTACTGTTTATTGTTTTACTGTTCCCTGCCTCATTTCATTTCCAATTTCGTTTTGATTAAATCGAGGTTACTTGTATTTGTTTCTGTCTGTCTTTGTGTTTGTCTTCTGATCTCCCTTGCATCCTTGGGTGGATCCTCAAGCGTAGGCTCAAAGATTGCCCCCTACATTTTATACTATCTGCATATATCTGTAGTTTTTCAGCAACTTTTTTTTTCCTCCCCACCCTTTCGTTTGGTTTCCTTTACTACTCTTCGCTGGCTGCTTTGGGGGGTGCTATTGGATTCTTTTTTGCACCCTTGGTGGTGAGAACACCACGGTATTATGGACTGTGGTGTGTCTCTATTTGACGCCAGGAGCGCAGATACAGCCAGCCGTGTCTCCCTGATGATTTTCCCGACCCAGCGGACGAAAGGCCTCGGAGCAGGCAATACAAATATATCTGCCTTTAAAAGGGATTGCGATGGTTCCCCCTTAAGCAGCCAGTGAAGAGTTTTCATATTTTCTTAATTTCATTTTCCCAGTTTTTACATCTTCAACCTCCTGCCCCCCCCCCCCCCCCCCCCCCCCCCCCCCCCCCCCCCCCCGTAAGTTCAAAGTTTTGCCAAGTTATTACTATGAAGACAATTTAGTTGTTTGGCCTGCGCTTGTTTTTTCCCCCACTATTAGATTGTTCGTCTTTGTATTTGTCTGACTTTATTCAAGTTTAAAAGGCAGACGACGTGCACATGGGATTCAAAATGGCTCCGTCTGAGAGTGCGAAAGTTGCCCTTGGAGTGCTCGCACTAGCCGGCATTGGTCTAATTGTATACGTTATAAGCAAACAGCTTCGAAAGAAAAGTAAAACAGATGGTGAGTTAAAAAGTAGAGACTGTTCAAGCAAATTTTCGTACGCCGACTTTCTGTTATTGTTGAATTTGAACCATTCGAAGCGTTGAGTCTATTGACACTGTCACAATGACACTGTGTGTTGAGTGTCCGATGTGTCAATGTGACCGGCAGCATGCATGAAAAAAAAAAAAAAAGGAAACCATTTGGCTCGCCAATTCGACATTTCCAATTCTTTCGTTTCTTGTTTTAATTTCAGTTAGTTTCAGCGCTTGAGTAGGGGAAAATATGCTTTGAAGCAAACCTGACATCAAAGACAACATTGCATCAGAGAACATATTAGATTTAAAGCGGCTGGCCAGTAATGAGTAGAACGCGGAAACTGAACATAACAGTTAGGACGTTAAGGTTGTATGAAGGACATATTCATAAACCTTTTGTCGAGACAGCGCAAGAACGTTGGAAATAATTCTCAAAGAAAAAGGCCGTCATTTTGCTTTTTTTTTTTTTTTTTACCAGAGGAAGGCAGGCTGTAATGTAATACACATGTTGAGGCTCATGTTGATGTTTGTACAATACTGCATGCTGTAAATTTGCTCTGTATCCTAGCAATGCCTCTGTGTATGTGTGTGTGTGTGTGTGTGTGTGTGTGTGTGTGTGTGGGTATAGTATACATTACTTGCATAATAAAAGCATGAATAAAATGTCTTTTTATACTTAAAAAATATTTACAAAAAAATGTTACTTTCCATGCATTGACATCATTTTCTTCTCCCTCTCTCGCCTTCCACTTTGTGCCACCACCCACCTCCTTCCCACTCTTTGCCAACTCTATACTTGTACAGAAGAAGCATGAATGAAATATCTTTTAAAAATTTTTTATATTTACCAAAAATGTTACTTCCATGCATTTCCATGCATTGACATCATTTTCTTCTCCCTCTTTCACTTGCCACTTTCTGCCCCCACCCACCTCCTTCCCACTTTTCACCTGGAGTTTCATTCATCATTCATATTATTATCCCTTCCCCCCATCTTTGTTTACCTCTTTCAATCTCTCTGTCCCTGTCCCCCTCTTTTGATGCAATGTTGTGTATTGTCAGTTACTGACTTGTTAGTTCAAACTTATTAAGATTAGCGCAATATTTGAGGGTCGAATTTTAAAAGTATTGATGTCTTGTTTTAAGTGCTCCCTGCTTCCTCCAGGTTTGGAGAAAGAGAGTGGTTTCCCTCCACCCTCCCCAACCCCCCATCCTCCACCCCTATCCCTCCCACTTCTATAAAAATCTGGAAGACTGCAGTGATGTTTTTGTCACTTTCATTTCAAGCTGGCTCACCTCAACCCGACACCGCCCCCTCAGCCCCCCCCCCCACCCCCCTGGCATGCAAAGTATCTTCCTTTCAGTGCTTGTGTGTATGGGATGGTGCGAGTCAGAGGGAGATAAGGGAAGTATGACAGGATGGCAGGGAGAGGGAGTGACACTGTAATAAATAGTACAGTGAAAATGGCATTTAAAAAAATTTTTTTTTTTTTTTTTTTAGGTACCTAAGGTTCTCACACTCCCAACCCCCGTCCCAAATTCCTTCCTTCCATTGACCCTCTTTTGCCTGTATTTTTCTTCTTCTCATTGTTTTCAATGCTCTGGCATTCAGCACTTTTCAGTTCTTGTGTGGACGTGTCTCCTTCAGTCTTTGTCTCACTTTGACTGGGTCATCAATTGCAAAATGGAGTTCTATGGGATTGAGAGGACAGTTGTGCCTGAAAACACCCAACCCTTTCCATCACCAATGGCTCTGACGTTGTCTCAGTGCCTGAGCATGTTCAGAACCACTCTCATGTACAGTCTGTACTCACACATAGGGGAATGTTTCTATGTAAATCGCAGACATGATTTACCTTTAAATGCTACCCGACACTACATTTCTGAACATGAAAAGGTTAGACTGTATTTTAAACGCAAACTATGATTCTAAGAAAACCATTGGCAAATACATCTGATGGTAACTGGCATCCTCCTATATCTTCAAATTTCTGGACAGATTTTCTGTGAATGTGGACATTTCAAACCCTATGTGTGCATTTCAATCCTTTCTCCTGTCCTGTGTTTTTTTTTCCTTGCTTTTTTTTTCTGTGTTAAAGGAATTTTTATTTTTCGTAGGATCTGACTAGAACATGGTATGTTGTTACAACATGTTATAGTATTAGGTCAAGTCATTTAGCTGCAGGACAATTCAGTTTTTAATTTTAGTCTTGATGGTTTAAAATTAAGATGTCCATATAGCCACCAAGGTCAGCTGGACAATAAACAGGACTTTACTTGCTTGTCATCTTTAGGATCTAGGCCCAAAGATAACTTTCCTGATCTTTTTTTCCTTTTTTTAAAATCAGAAACTTAAATTAAGCTCATTCAGGACTAGTGTGTAGTCTTTTCGCGTTCACTTGTCCATGATATCCAGTAAATAAACTAAAATACATCTGATGCAGTTGACTACGAGCCTTGTGTTGCATCGTGTTACTGGACAGAAAATTGACACTTTACACATTTTGCCTTCGGCTCATGCTAGCTTGAGGATACCACAAACCGAATTCTTCTTCATTGTTCACATAGACAGGAGGAATGCTTTTAGGGATTTTTTTTTTTTCCTGCTCTGCAGTCGGTTTGCAGATTAGGTTTCTGCTTTGTTATGTTGGAAGGGACAGTGGTGGAGGTGTTTCAGGAGGATACAGTGATGGACCCTCTATAGAGAGTCCCCAAACTAACTTTCAGAATATTCCTCTCATTCCATACTGGGTTTCAAACTGATTATCAGGTCTTCACTGGGGGAGATATTCGTCTTTGTAGTAAAAATATTGCTGATGCCATCATTTCATCAGTTTTGCCTCACTATGGTCTCATCCTCTTCACAGGTGGCGTTCTGAGCTCCTCGGTCGGCTGCTTGCAGGCTGTCGGTGTTCTCTCATTTCCTTTGATGTGCAAAGTGATGGTGTCTCCTGAATGATTGTGTGTTCAGTGAACTATATACAGCAGGCTAGCTGACCGGAAGCTCAGCTAGGACGTTAATAATAGTTCCTTTGTCCAGTTGAGAGTCGTTACTGGACAGAGAGGGCATTGGAACTGTGTCAGTGGCTGTTTCTGTTTTCTGCTAGAGAGTTTAGTGCAGCACAGCTAGTTTGACCTTTATAATGACAACATTTATTTTGAAAACTGATTTTGATGTTGTGGGGAAATGCATGTGCATGCACATAAATGTATGCACATGCATGTATAGACACAGACACAGACACACACACAGACACACACACTGACACACACACTGACACATAAAACACACACACACACACACACACACACACACACACACACACACACACACACACATACATACACACAAAGAGACAGGTATTTACAGAGATAATCAAGGGGAGATTACTGTTATGCAATTCTCATCATGCGGATTTTAGCTGTAAACCCTGGAGGGACTGACAGACATGTAACAGCATGAGACTAGGATGTATTCATGGATAGGATATTGTAGTAATAGTATGTCGTTTCCTTCCCTCTTCTGCATATATAGTCTCCCTTACTTGGGAAATGAACAGTAGTGGACTTGTGAGCTGGGTCAGCTGAATTTAGTGAATGAATAATACAGCTTTTTTTTTTTGTTTTTGTTCTGGTGATGCTGATTTTGTATAAACACTCTGTGCTTGAGATGAATTCTGAAAATCTGTGCTGTATTGTCTATGATGTATTATACAAATGGTATTGTAATGCACATGCCTGCCCCCATCTGTCTCCACACTTAACAATCATTTCCTGATAGATGCTCATGCATGCATTCACGCATGCACACACGCACAAACGCATGCATGCGTGCACACACACACAAACACATGTGCGCATGCGTGCACACACACACATGCATGCACACATATGCACATGCATGCAAGCATGCACGGACACATGCACGCACGCATGCGTGCGCGCGCGCACACACACACACACACACACACACACACACACACACACACACACACACACACACACACACACACACACACACACACACACACACACACACACACACACACACACACACACACACACACACATGCATGCATGCATGCAAGCACAGAGCATGCACACAAAATATGCACGCTTGCACACACACACACGCACACACACACACACATACACATATGCATGCTCTCTCTCTCTCTCTCTCTCTCTCTCTCTCTCTCTCTCTCTCTCTCTCTCTCTCTCACACACACACACACACACACACACACACACACACACACACACACAGCACACTCACCCATAAATGTAAGAATTGTATATTGATTTGTTTTCAAGTGATGGGGTTCTTTTAAAAGTGTAACAATCATCAACACCTATTTCCTGCATGTATTTAAAGAAATTTATTCCCTTTAGTAGCCAATATCCAGAGATACGACCAAACAGCTGAAATAACAGTTTGGTAATTTTCGATAAGTTTAAATAACAGAAAAAAAACCACCTTTTTCTATGTTTGGTCTCTCAGGCTACCTCCATGGGATTCCTTCAAGTGGCTTCTACTGGCCATCCATACACAGCCACACTTAGTCTTGTTGTATTACAGTTGCAGTAATAATAATGATAATAATAATAATGAATACTTATATAGCGCCTATTCCGGCTAGAGACCAACCTCTAAGCGCTTTACAATCAACATTCATTTACACAACGGGCTGCCTACCTGGGTAGTGCCGACTGAAGAGCTGCCAGCTGGCGCTTCATACAGTCGTTTCCCGTGTCATCCAGTCAGTATCGTTCAATATCGATCACTCGTCGTCTTCCTTACTTCCTTCATTCTTTCCATTTTTCATGCAGGGTGCATGTTATGTGTAACGTGTCATCCATACCAATGGCCAGACTGCCTACTCTTCCGAAAGTTGGTGATGGGATTTTACGTGTGTGCAAGATGTTATGCGTGCGTTCACACACGGAACCTCAGTTATAGTCTCATTCGAAGGACTGTATGGGAAATGGAGTCAGAACCAATGTTAACTCCAAGGGAAAAATCCCCCTGTACTGAAAACGCCCGGCAGAGGTTCGAACCCGCAACCCCAGGATCACCAAGATTACGAGTCTGGCGCTCTACCAACTGAGCTATTCCAGCTCCCAAGTACTGACAATCCACAGGGAGCAGTCAGTGTGAGGTCATCATGAAACAATGCACTGCTGCCGATTCATTTTGTTGGTGCTCAGTGGTGTCTGTTGTGATCTAACATATGCAGGGCACTACCTTGTTAGCGCCCCATACTGTGAGAATAGCTTTGTCCTGGAGCCAGAAGGAGTGAGCATCCCCGCTCTGGAGGAAACACTACGTCCATTCAGCAGCTGTCCCCATGAAGTGGGTGACATCAAGTGAGGTATACGGTATACCTCACCACAGGCATGGATATGGAGAGGACATGGAAATTTGGGTCACCATAAAAACAGAGCATGTTGCAGAGCCACAGAATTTTGGACTTTTTTTGGGGGGCTTAAATAGGTGGACTGGACTCATTTATTTTCACACAAGACCCCACAATAAACACACAGTTCAGGTCTTAATCTTTTTATTGATATATTCTTTTCTGATAAAACCCCCCCCCCAAAAAAAAACATACATGTGCATGTGAATTTGTGGAGCAGAGTCAGCCTAACTGGTCAGTTTTCCCATGCTTTCCCAGTCCAGGGCAGCCCATGGTCCCAACTATTTTAAATCATTTGCAGAGACTAACCGTTGACTGATGTCTCTCACATACACATCACGATAGCAGACCGAACTGGTCAAGTGATAGTGCTTCGAAAGGATGACTGAGATGGGTTGTGCGGAATGCCAGTCTGGTCTGATTTTGTACGAAAGAACTCTGAAGCTACTCTTTTCTTATCTCATACTTTATCCTGGAATAAAAGAGGTGCACACACCTGTAGTGTCGATTAGGAAATCTGAGCACTGAGAGATGAAACTTGACCTTTTGGTTTTTTTTCCATTTGAGTCCATGAGAATCAACTTTGTACAGGAGCCACCCAAGGCAAAAAGATCCCAGTAAATGAATGGCCCTGACAGGACTTGAATTCGTCGTCTTCCAGCCTACGTCTTGCAATGCTAGCCATATGACTACAGCGACTTTTTGTTTTAGTTTCCTTATATTGTTTGTGAAACAGAAGGTTGCTATTTACAATGCGTTTTTTTCTTCTTTTTTTCTAGCAAATATCAAGAATCAAAAGGAAGAGGCAACCCCTTTGCTTACAAAGCAGAGGTCTGTTGAAGAAACGGTGCCAAAATCGATACAAGGAAGAGAATCTGATGATGAAGTGGGAAAAGGAGAGAAGCTGTCTTCTGCAGTCAGCACTGCAAAGAGTGACGATGGGAGCCAAGACACAATGGTTTCCGAATCAGCCTCTGCAGTCTCCATGGAAACACCTTTTTCGACCTCCATGTCGGGCTGGGAAGATGTCAGGCCTATGGAGAGCAGTTTTGTGGAAGTGAAAATCCCCGCCACAAGGCACAGGCGACCCTGCAGCAGAGATGGTGATGGCTGGCAAGATGGCAACATCCCAGACAGGTCCTGACTCCTTGGGCAGCTTCACAGAAGTGAGCCATGGAGAAGACTCTGATGACCAGGGGAGGCGGGGAGATTCAGCTGTTGTGACATCTGGTCAGAGCAACATCCAGTCCACAGAAGCTGGAGAGAGCAGGGCTTCAAGTTCAAGGCGCAGAAGGTGACGTGACTGTTCCAACGCTCCCTGCCCACAAGGAGGTGAAGGCAGTAGCGGACGATGTCCAGTCTCTACAGTCGGAGGACACCAGCAGTGGGGAAGCTCCGTCCTTTGAGCAGATCAATGGAAGTGACGACGGCACGTCCCTGGGGGAGTCTGGTGCTGCTGAGAGAGGAGAGCACCCTCCAGAGTTCAGCTTTGCGCTTCAGCAGCCGTCCATGACCGAAAGTCTGCCGTCCTTTGAAAAAGTGAGCATGGGTGACGCTGGCCTGAAGAGTGGCGACCTCCTTTCCAGTGGGCTGATGTCTGTTAAATCCACCGATTCCAGCATTGTGGTCATTCCTGAATCTCTGGATGGGAACTTAACAAGCAAGCAGGCGACTGAAGAGGAAAAAGAAGTTGCACAGATAGAAACAGGGGCTCAGCAGCAGACAGAAAGGGCAGCTGAGACTGAAGGGTCGTCTGAAAAGACAGCTCATTCCACAGAGAGAGTGGGCAAGAAGTGGAGGAGACCTTGTCATCAGAAACAGACAGCGGCAAGACAGAGACACAAACCCCGCAGACATCAGAGGCAAGGGGAGCTGAGAGTCTGCCATCCTTCGAAGTCATCCAGGAGAAGGGCCTGGGGAGGCCAAGGAATACTACAGCAGTGAAAGTCTCCAGTCTTTGCCACAGCAGTCAGCGAAGTAGCAGCAGCAAGCAGGACTTCTACAGTCCTGTCAGCTCCCCACCACCTTCGACTCCAGTCTCGACAACACATCTTTCAAATCTTTTGATGACTCCACGAGCTACGACACCGAAGCCAGTGAGGACATGACATTCTACGATGTGGAGGCCAGCGGGAGAATGACTCCGCAGTCACCGCAAGACCGCACTCCAACCAACACCCCAGTTCCACCGGAGTTGGGAGGAGGAGATGCTGAATCGGCCCAAAACTCCTGTGGGGAAATGTCTGGCAAGGTGATGGAGAGTTCAGTCATGGATGAATCTGGGCAAATGAAAATGGAAGAAAAAGAGAAGGCAGATCCTACAACCGAACAAACACTGGAAACATCTCCAGCAGCAAAGCCCGATGGGAAGAAGCACCCATCAGACCTTTGCTGAACATTGACACCGACAAGATAACGGAAGCCATTATAATGGCACAGAACAATCCAGGCAAGTTGACGATTGGCCATGTTCAGGTGCTGGTGGAGCTGTTGAAGCGAGACGATTGGACGCTGCTCAACACCACGCTGCAGTGTCTGATGCGGGCCACAGCCTTCACTGTCAATGTGGTGAGTAGCTCTGCTGCTGGTTGTTGTTGTTTTTGCTTTTGTTTACTGTTGCTGTCCAACTTCTGTCACCTCCCTCATTATCTGCTTACCAAACAGACCGTCTCCAGGCCCACCCTGTCGAGGACCCTGAGCATCAACTGTCCACAAGGACAGTCACTGTTGTGCTGCTTTAGGGCACTTATTCATTGAACAAACCATGGTTGGCAAATCTGGATCATGAACTAAAGATGAACCATAGTTTCCTCTTTTTTCGGAATACCAGGATCCATGATCTATTTTGCAGTGCTGAAATGAACCAAGAACTGATTCATGATTGATTGAAGTTTGAAAGATCTCAAGGGAGCAAACTCAAACCAGCAGTATTGCTTGCTGGTGTTTGACTGAGAAATCAGCCTACTGAACTTAGAGCTGTTTTGAACTGGCAGTGAAATTGATGTCAGCATTTTGTTTGTTCTTTTTTTTTTTTACCCCAAAATTTCACTTATTTCCAAAGCATTATGAGCATGAATATTCCAAATCAGTATGTTTATCTGCGCACTGAGAATAGAAATGTAGGTCAAACAGTTACAAACTGATTTCCATTATAGCGAAGTTGTCACACATTGATTTCCGTTGTAAGAGAACTTTTATGTTGTGACATCCTTTTGTGTGAACCTAAACACTTTCCAGAACATGTTCATCAATTCTTTTTTTCACTTGATTCAATGAGGTTTGCAAATCTCACTGATCTTGGACCATGAACCAAAAAGATTGGGCAAGTGCTGTGTTTGTAAAATGATCATTGATGTTTGTTAGTGTTTGTTCTGGTGCATGCTCCAGGTTTAAGAGATAAGCTTGATAGAAAATCACCAAGACAGTCTGCTTTGATGATGGCTAATATTTTATACTCAGAGTTAGAGAGGAAGACGGAGATAGAGAGATGGTGTGTGTGTGTGTGTGTGTGTGTGTGTGTGTGTGTGTGTGTGTGTGTGTGTGCGCGCGTGTGCACATGCTGTTATGACATACCAGAGTTGGGAACTGGAATTGATGACAGTTGCATCTCAGTAGACACCTTATGAATACTTTGATAGTGATGAAGATCTCAGTAAATGTAATTGATGTAAAGAGGCTTATGCTGCTTTCTATTGACTCGGCTAAGTTCCCATGATACATCATGAGTTTTGTTTGTGACTTTGTTGCAAAGGGGAAGCAGAAACACATTACGATTGTTCCACCAAAATTCGGTGCATTGTGTCTTGTTTGTCTAGTTGCTTGCTGTGATTAGCAAGCACTGCAGTTAGCATTCTTGGTAGTCACACTCACAGTAATGCAAAATGCTGCAGGCCAGGGATGGGTAAAAATCTTCTGTGACAGAAAATGTTCAACACTATCTGTTCTGTTACTAGATAAAACTACAAACTACAGGAACCTCTGCATGTTCTGATTTGACATAGGATCCAGCTCACTCAGTCCTCTCATTTTCACACACACACACACACACACACACACACACACACACACATGCACATGCACACACATACACACACACACACACACACACACACACACACACACACACACACATGCACATGCACATGCGCACACACACACACACACACACACACACACACACACACACACATATATACACACACACACACACTCGCTCTCTTACACACACACACACACACACACACTCTCTCTCTCTCTCTCTCTCTCTCTCTCTCTCTCTCTCTCTCTCTCTCTCTCTCACTCTCTATTACACACACACACACACACACACACACACACACACACACACACACACACTACACACACACACACACACACACACACACACACACACACACACACACACACACACACACACAAAGTTAATGACTAATGCTGAATGGCTTCCATGACACTGCAGCACTGACAGGGCTTTAAGACATGCTTGGTGGGTATTGGGAGGCCAGATCTACAGATCTATTGTTTTAATGGCCAGGGGGTAGAAGCTGTTCTCCAGACAGTGACTATTGCACCAGACACAGCAGTATTTTTTGCCAGAATGAAGCATTTGGAACAAACCTTTGGTTGGGTCGTGTGTGGGTGGATGGTATCGGGTATAATGGTTCTAGTTGTCCATCTTGCGCACATATTCATTGTGGATAGTATTCAAAGGTGGCAGCTTGTTGCCTACAATTTTAAAAATGATTTTTACTAAACAGCTTATAGCTCATCCTGTCTCTGGCAAAGGTAGATTTCATACCGAACATTGACTGAGAAAGTGAGTGAAAAATAATGAAAATGGTGAAGTTGTTTTGGATAAGGAAGGCGTCGGCCGATATTGCCAGGACCAAGCTTAGGTAAACCCAAAATTCTTAAGAGGATTCAGGAATTTTGTGGGGCCATCTGTAAAACCGTGCAAATCTTGTAATCATGCAGCCATAGACGCCTTCAATATCTATGATGCTGTGCTAAGACTTTTTTTTTTTTGTTTGATTTTGTTATTTCTTTTTCACCTTTGAAAGGCACTGACAGAAAATGATTAGGAGTGATTACACTGAAGGGACCAATGCTGAAGTGCAAAGTTTACATTGCGGCAGAGATTTCAGTGTAGTGTTGACCGATCGGGGCGATGTAACCATGTGTGCCTACTCCTGAAATTTTCCCACGCTGGCTTTTCTGCTTGTGGAGATTTCACTCCACATTTATTTACTTTGTATGTACAAAGTAGTATGCTCAAATACAAGGTTTGGGGAGCCTTGTCGGTGTGTGAGAATGTGTGTGTGTGTGTGTGTGTGTGTGTGTGTGTGTGTGTGTGTGTGTTTGTCCTTCCGTGCATGCTTTTGTGACTGTATGCATGTGTGAGTGTGTGCATGCAATGTGTAAAGGATTGAACTGATTTGCGTCACAGATAACACAGGTAAAGATTTATTGACAACAAAGGGGCAAAACAAGGTCGTTTTGAATGAGAATGTTTGGTCCTTCAGCATACACTTTAGTTTGTGTTTGCCAGGTTCTTCTGTTCCTTTGTTGGTCATTTGGCCTTTTCAAACAGCAATCTTGCCAGTTTCAGAAGTATATTTATTTAATGAATAGATCAATCTAAGTTTTAACTGCATGTTTTGAGCAATTACAGGGCCAGGGAAGGGGGAGAGGATGCTGTGAACAATAATGAGAATTCCTATGATCCTCGTCACCACTATCAATGTATCATGAACAGAAGGTGTGTTTTTTTTTTTTTTTTTTTTACTTACAGTACTTTGCAGTTGAAGACAGAACGATCATTTGAAAATTCGGGATAACTGTTATTGGGAAGAAAGAAAAAGAGGATGTGTGTGACTTTAAACAGAGGGGAGGGGGGGGGGGGGGAGAAACGGGCAGAGACAGAGAGGATGGAGTGAGGATGAGGAGTGGGGGATAGGAGGTACTGAAACCGTACTTGACCAAAATTGAAGGGAACAAAATTCATAGGCTTTATGATTTCTTTTAGAAATATGCCAGTTATTCTTTCTTACATCAGAATGATTCACTTTTAATTAATTAGCCTTTAATGTACTTTAATACAAACTGAGCCCCTCACTATATGAATCGTATCATGATGCAAATATGAGAGCGTATTCCTCCAGGTGTAATCTTGTCATGATAAACCAAAAGAAAAAAAAAAGGAAAGAAAATCAAGTAATTGCCTTCAGAGACTCCATCAATTATCTTTACTGGGCCCAGTTAGGTGGGGAAGGTGGGGAAAGCACCCCCTATCAGACGCGAGACGCTAATAATGACATCACTGGTGCCTTCGCCTGGGCAGGTACCGCCACGATTGATGGAGCATGGCACGGGGGCCAAGGGTTCTTATCTTCTGCCTGATAACAAGCCTGAGGGCATGCTTGTGGAATTCCTCTGCATTGCTTTCAGCATTTTCAGGACTCTTTTTTTGAGTGAGGGATGAAGGAAATGCCAGATAGGAAGAGGGGAGAAGATGGATGAGTGTTGGTGAAAAGTAAAAAGGGGGGGGGGGGGGGGGGGGGGGGGGGGGGGGGGGGGAGCGCGGGAGCAAGGATCATGGAGAGGTGGGGAGGAGTACGGAGAGGGACTGGACAGAAAGGGCAGTTTCTTGAAAGGTGAAGTCTAATGTCATCTGTGATGAAAAGACGTTCCATACATCCTCTGAATTAGTTGATCAGGATTAGTCATTATGATCAGTTTAGTTCTTGTCATCATTTTGGGAAAGATGGTGTTCAGACCACAAGTAATTAGTAATTGTTTAATGCCTTTTTACAGTTTTGACTTACTTATTTAAGCCCCATGACAAATTTTCAATTTTCCTAATATGGCATGAAGGGGAACAGAAAGAAAATCCATGACTTCTGTTCCTGTTTGTCAGCATGCATTGTAGTCACTTTGTAGTGTATAGAATGCAAGTATATTAAGACCTTAGTTTCAGATGGGAAGGAGAGAGAGAAGTGTTAAGGTAGAAGGGGTGGGCGTAGGAGGTGAGCTGTATCCATTGAGTACAGCCTCGATACCAGGGTGAGAGACACGCTCTTTTTTTGCCTTGAACCTTTCTTGCAACAAGAGCACTGCGGCAGACCATCTGAGTATGTTCATGCCTGCATGGATAAGGCACTCTGGAAACAGGGAGAAAACACAACCGAAATCTGTCCAAGTTTTACCTTCTCAGACAGACTCACACAAACAGGGCAAGGGAGAGAACACAACCAAAATCTGTCCAAGTTTTACCACCACAGACAGACTCACACAAACAGGCCAAGGGTGAGAACACAACTGAAATCTGTCCAAGTTTTACCACCTAAGACAGACTCACAAAAACAGGCCAAGGAGAGAACACAACCAAAATCTGTCCAAGTTTTACGGTCTCAGACAGACTCACACAAATAGGGCAAGGAGAGAACACAACCGAAATCTGTCCAAGTTTCACCTTCTCAGACAGTGACACTCACAAACAGGTGTGACTGCACAAATTTCACGTGATTTAGATCAGTGAATTATCTGAATCCATACACACAGTCGCTGTGTCAAACCCAGACTTATCCACATTCTTTTACACCAGCCATCAGGTCAGTAGCATCAGAATGATGATCACCATCAGGGGGGCTGTGGGGGTTGAAAGATTCAGGAAGGGGAGGGGAATGCCACATTGACATCCCACATTGACATCCCCAAACGTACAGGGAAGAAATGTTTCATCAGCTTGGTACACAAAACACTACTAAGCTCCTTCATCAAAAGCAAGATGTCCTCATAATAAGGAAAAAAGAAACTAATTTGCAAAGGGGAAGTAAAAAGTGTTAAAAAAAAAAGTCTTTACTGTTATACAATGTTTTGATTCCCAAAACTTCCCTTCCTGAGAAGAGTTATTACCAGTCAGATTCAAAAAGGGGGAACCTTCAAAATCCTAGAGAACTCAATTATAGCTAGAGATCAAAGACATGTCCAGATGATTCTCTCTCTCTCTCTCTCTCTCTCTCTCTCTCTCTCTCTCTCTCTCTCTCTCTCTCACACACACACACACACACACACACACACACACACACACACACACACACACACACACACACACAGTCACACACACACACACACACACATAAACACAAAAGGTTCCTTGCATGCAAAACCGAGTTAGAAATGGTCCAGCCTTATCTGTGTGTGTGTGTGTGTGTGTGTGTGTGTGTGTGTGTGTGTGTGTGTGTGAGTGGGCGTGCGTGCGTGCATGCATGTGTGTGTGTGCGCTTATGACAGCGCATGTGTGCATGTGTGTTTGTGTGTGTGCGCGTGTGCATGCGTGCTCATGCGCTTGCGCATATGTGCGTGCATGCGTGCATGTTCACAGAGATAGTATGCAGAAACGGAAGTAAATGATGTAAACGGTAAACATTGCACAGCCGTTTGACGCAACGTTTGTCACAGCGTGATCCCACTTCAGGCACCTCTTACGTCATCCGCAATCACGCCCCTGATTTAGATTAGAAACATCCCTGATTTATACCTCATCCCCCCTCCATTCCGCCCCTTACCCCCACTATCAGAGCTGATTAGGGCCTCATGAGTGCTCGGAGACAGATGCACACCTGGCAAGATGACAAGAGAGCCAGGACGCAATCTTGCCGCTCTCTTGCCATAAAGCACGGGCAACCTGCGTCACAGAGCGATAAGGTGGGCAGGAGGAATCTGTAGCTGGCACGGCTATTTGTGGGACTGAAAGGATTTGTGGACCAGCGTAAGATGGAGCAGTGTGGCGGGTGTCTTTTCTCCGAGTTGGGGATTTTTAGTGAGGGTTTATGGAGAGGCTTTTATGATGGGTTAGGGTTAGGGGGATGGTAGGGATGGGTTTGGGAGTTGGGGGATGGGGCGAGACATTTTCATTGCCATTGATAAGAAAAGCTTTGGTTGCAGGATGGTGCATGGGGGGTGTGTTGTTCTTTGTTCTGAAGTCTGTTCCGTAAAGCTATGGCTGTGCATGAGTGCCTGCCCTGAGTTCTGAAACTGTCTGTCGATGTCTGTCTTTCAGTTTCTGTTTTTTTGCTTTCTTCTCTGTCCCTTGCATATTAGTTGTTTTTCTTTCTGCATTTGATGCCAATCTTCTCCAGCTCTTTCTTTGGTTTGTAGAGGATTTCCTTCTTCTGCCTGTTTGGCTGGAACCTCGTTTTCACCCAAGAGGTGATGTTTTCACATAACAGGCCAGCTGTCCTCCCTTTCAGACACACTCCTGACCGTCTTCCCTCTCAGTTACCCTCCTGGCCACTCTTTTAACTACCATCCCATTTTCAACTACTCTCCTGACTACCCTTTTTTTTAATGATGGGTTTGACCCTGCTGACCAATCTCCATTTTAATTACCGTTATGGCGATCCATTTACCCTCCCCCCCCTTCCCCTTTTTAGCCACCCCCTGACCATCCCTCCTTTCTAACCAACCTCCTAACCACCCTTTCTTTTAATCACCTATCTGGCCATCCTTTTAATCAATCTCCTTAGTGTTAGCTACCCAGCTGTCCCCAAGACCCCCCTCCCCTTCCGCCTTTAAACCACCTTCCTGCCCACCCTTACTTTCAGCCACCCTCATGACCCCTCCCCTGCTCCTTTTTAATCACCCGTCTGTCTGACCACTAAACATCTTCCTTACCACCCTTATAGACATCCTTCCTTTTAAACACCCAACCTCCCTTCCATATATAGACATCCATTTAACACCCTTCTGACCACCCTTCTTATAGACACGCTTCCTTTTAACACCCTCCTGACCTCCCATCCTAATAGACACTCATCCATTTAACACCCTCCTGACCACCCTTCCTTATAGACACCCTTTTAACCACCCTCCCAACCTTCCTTCCATATAGAGACACCCTTTCTTTTAACACCCTCCTGACCACCCTTCCTTATAGACACCCTTTTGACCACCCTCCCAACCTTCCTTCCATATAGACGCCCTTTCTTTTAACAACCTCCTGACCACCCTTCCTTATAGACACCCTTTTAACCACCCTCCCAACCTTCCTTCCTTATAGACACCCTTTCTTTTAACACCCTCCTGACCACCCTTCTTATAGCCCACCATCCTTTTAACACCCTCCTAAAAACCCTTCTTATAGGCACCATTCCTTTTAACACCCTCTTGACCACCCTTATAGCCACCCTTATAACATGGTCCTGACCACCCTTATAGACACCCTTCCTTTTAATCACCCTCCTGATCACTTTTTCTTATAGACACCCTCATCACCCGTCCTTATAGACACCCTTTTAACCACCCTCCTGATCACCCTTATAGACACCCTTTTAACCACCCGTCCTTATAGACACCCTTTTAACCACCCGTCCTTATATAGAGAACCCTTTTAACCCTCCTGATCACCCTTATAGACACCCTTTTAACCACCCTCCTGATCACCCTTATAGACACCCTTTTAACCACCCTTCCTTATAGACACCCTTTTAACCGCCCTTCCTTATAGTTATAGACACCCTTTTAACCGCCCTCCTGATCACCCTTGTAGACGCCCTTTTAAACCACCCTCCTGACCACCATTCCTTATAGACACCCTTTTAACCACCCTCCCGACCTTATAGACACCCTTTCTTTTAATACCCTCCTGACCACCCTTCTTATAGCCACCCTTCCTTTTTAACACACTTCTGACCACCCTTCTTATAGCCACCCTTCCTTTAACACCTTCCTGAACACCCATCTTTATAGCCACCCTTCCTTTTAACACCCTCCTGACCACCCTTATAGCCACCCTTCCTTTTAACACCCTCCTGACCACCCTTCCTTATACCCAGCCTTCCTTTTAACTCTCTCCTGACCACCCCACTTTATAGCCACCATTCCTTTTAACTCTCTCCTGACCACCCTTCTTTATAGCCACCCTTCCTTTTAAACACCCTTCTGACCACACTTCTTTATAGACTCCTGTCCTTTTAACACCCTCCTGACCACCCTTCTTTATAGACACCCCCTTTTAACACCGTCTTGACCACTCTCCCTTTCAATCACCTTTCTGGCTGCTTGTCCTTTTAACTACCCCCTGACCACTGTCCCCTTTTAACCACCCCCCTAATCACCTTTTGTTTTAATCATCCTCCTGACCATCCTTCCATGTAACCATCGTCCAGATCTCCCTACGTTTTAATCACCTTATTGGCTTCCCATCCTTTCAACCACCCTTGTAACCATTCTTTTAACCATCCTTCTGACCTAATCACCTTTTCAACTACTCTCCTGGCTACTCTTCCTTTTAGCAACCCCCCTAACTCAGTAACTGCTTAAACCACCCTCCTGACTATCTTTTTTAATCCTCCATACCGCTCTTAGCCACCATTGACTTGACTTGAAGGGTAAGATTAATGTCCTATTGGCCTGAGGTCCTTAAGGACATGGTGCACTCGCAGACAGAGGTCTGCATATTCTGTAGCAACTGTTGTCACCGGCAGTAGTTGGCAAGTTTGTTGTATGTTTTTCTCTGAGCTCTGGTCCCTTTTGAACTTTAGTTCAAATTTGGCTGTTGGTCAGCTGACGATGGTGTTGGTATATTTCGCCTCTTTTTTCCCAGCCAAAAAGGCTGTCTTCAGGGACACCAAGTTGGGTCCTGTGCCACATGAGGCCGCCTCAAAGAGGGAGCAGGACGAAAGTCACTGGAGCGCTGCACAAGTCCCTAAAATTCAGCGGGTACACGCAGGACTACGGCCAAGAAGGCAATTTTTCAGCCCAATCCCATAAGGCGTGCCCCAGTGTCTGCCTGGCTCAGAGCATGGTAGTCTGGGCTAGGTAGTCGTAGTCAGGCAGCGATCCATCGCTGATCACCCCACGTCTCCTGGAGCTGTTCCCTGGCGACACAGGCTAGACCTGCCATCACCTAAATGGTTGGAAGGATCGCTGCACCACCTGACACTGACCTCTCACATCAGTGTGCTTCCAAGGAGATCTGCCACCTCTCCCTTGGCGTCTGCTGCTATGCCACGCTGGCAGAGAACTGTGAAACCAGCCTTCGGGCTACTCTGCTTTTAACATTCATCCAAACCACTGTTGACCAACCTCCTGACCTCTCTCCTTTTAACATTCATCCTAACCACTCTTAACCACCCTCATGACTATTCTTTAACCACCCCAGGACCACTTTCTTTTTAACAACCCTCCTAACCATTCTTAATCATCCTCCTGACCAGTCTTTTAACCACCCTCCTGACCACTCTTGTTTTTAACCATACTGACCACTGTCCCTTTTAGCCACCTTTCTGACCACCCTTCCTTTTAGCCACCTTTCTGACCCTCCTCTCTTTTAGCCGCCATTTTTTTGACCACCCTCCCATTTAGCCACCTTTCTGACCCCCTCCCATTTAGCCACCCTTTCTGAACACCCTCCCATTTAGCCACCTTTCTGAACACCCTCCTATTTAGCCCCCTTTCTGACCACCCTCCAATTTAGCAACCTTTCTGACCACCCTCCCTTTTAGCCACCTTTCTGAACACCCTCCCTTTTAGCCACCTTTCTGACCCCCCTCCCATTTAGCCACCTTTCTGAACACCTTCCTTTTAGCCACCTTTCTGACCCCCCTCCCTTTTAGCCACCTTTCTGACCACCCTCCCATTTAGCCACCTTTCTGACCACCCTCCCTTTTAGCCACCTTTCTGAACACCCTCCCTTTTAGCCACCTTTCTGAACACCCTCCCTTTTAGCCACTGTCCTGACCGCTCACCCTGTTAGCCACTGTCCTGGCCACCCACCCTTTTAGCCAACTTTCTGGCCGCCCCCACTTTTAGCATTCTCCTGACCACCCTCTGGCTAGCTCACTTTAGTTTTAGCCACCTCTCTGACACTTTCCCTTTTTTTTTAATCCACCTTTCCTGATCATCTTTCCTTTTAACACCCTCCTGACTCCTTCCTCTTCTTGGTGTTCTCTTGAACATGTCCCCATAGCCTCTTTTTGACATTCTCTTCACACACCTTTCATTCCACACAGTCACCAGCCAGATCACCTGTCTTTCTCTTTTGACCCTGTCACCTTTTCACCCATGGTTTTTTTTTTTTTTTTTTTTTTTTTTATTTATTTTTTAGACAGCTATTCATCGTCCCTTCCTTTTTGAACACCTTCATATCTTTAGCCCAACTTTTTGCCCCCCTTCCCTTCTGTTTTGCCCACCCTCAAGTATCCACCTTCATCCCCCTCCATTTCAGCCCCCCCCCCCTTTCCCCTCAGCCCCTTGCCCCTACTCCCACCACCAGCTTTCAGCCCCCCATCCCCCCCCCCCCCCCATGCTATACTTTTTCCCTCCCCTGTTTCTGACCCATGGCCCCCATCCATTAAGGTACAAAGAAAAACAAACGGAATGGAGGTTGAGGGGTGGAGGGAATGGAGAAAGAGAGATGGGTTGTGGTGCGGGAACTGAAGATTGTATTTTGCTAAACATTGACAAGGCAGGGCGGGGTAGGAACTATCAGTGCTGATAGGCTCAAATGTCTCTTTTCCCCCCCCCCCCCCCACACACACACACACACACACACTCCTCCCTCACCTCTCCCCATGGGGTAGGAGATGACGGGTCCTCATTTACTGGCTGCAGCGTGGCCTGAAGGTGATAACGGTCCGTAGCTCCTCTTTGGAAATGTTCCCTTCCAGAACTTTCTCGTCGCAGCGCCAGATTGGTCAGAGGTGTGTGTGATAGAGGACCTGATGCCTGGAGGCAGTTTGGGATGTTGAGATGATGTGTTGAATGCATTTGACAGTTGAGGGGGAAGTTCTGTATACATGTAATGTCTGCCTGGATAATCATTTGGAAATTCTAGGAATGCTGTGCCTGGATAATCATTTGGAAATTCTAGGAATGCTCGAATATGCTCATTTATGAGCAGAATCGTGTTAAAACGTATTCAGATTGAGAATATCTGAAGTTGATTGACTTTTTCTGAGTGAGCGTTTTTTTCCCGTGCACTTTGGTATTTTCTTTCTCAGTTTGTGGCATACAGATGACTTGCAGACTTTATGTACTGTTGCGTGCTGAGAGTTGCAGGCTTCCTGAGGTACAGAGCTCTTTATGTGACATTGATTTGGCTTGATTGGGAAGTTACTGTGTGAAGTTTGGGCTGGTGTGTCCATTGTTCATGAGCTTTGCTGCAAAGAGGTGTGGGATATTTCAAGCTGTTGGTGTGACTTAGTGGTAAGTTTGTGTGGATTGTTTTATTCTATAGGGGAGGAAGGGGAAAACAGTGTCACGTCTTTGCAGGAGTATGTATGCACATACACATGTGTGTACATGCATGCACACATGCATGTGTGTGTGTACCCGCGAACACACACCACTGGGAACTGCTTACAAACATGCACGCAAAAACAGAAGCACACACGCATATACATGCATGTGCATGCATGTACATACAGGCACGCACACATATACGCACACATACATACAGACACAGATGCACTCACTCACACAGGCACATAGATATGCACACACAGACACAAAGACACACACATACACCCTCAAGATACCAACGCACATACACACATGTATATAGACAGGCAGCCACACGCACACACACACACACACACACACACACACACGCACAGGGCCTTGCCACACAAGCAACAGAGCTGGAGGAGCCTGTGAACTGTTCCTCAGTGCAGCACACCAGTGACTGCTCACAGAGTTAGGGGAGGAGAATGTGGAGGAGGAGAAGGACAAGGAGGGGCAATAGAGAGAAGAAGGAGAAGAATGTAAGAATGTAGTTCATAAATTTCAGTTCATTGAATGTAGGACATGCTGTCAGAGCCAGTCCACTTCACATTAGGGCCCAGCGACCTCTGGTCATTTCATGGTTGACAAGGTCATGTGATTACTGTTCTCTGTGGGGTGTGTCCTTTCTTTCTTTCTGTGTATGCAGGCTGATACTCCTGCAGACACTGCCTGTACAGACAGGCAGTGGTGTTTTGTGTGTATGACCATTTTTTATCCTGCCATTAAGGCAGCCATACTCCATCTTCGGGAAAGTGCATGCTATGTGTAACGTGTCATCCATACATGCCAAACTGGCATTCTCTTCCGAAAGTTTGTGATGAAATTTTACGTGTGTGCAAGATGTTGTGTGTGCGTTCACACAGGGAACCTCGGTTTATAGTCTCATTCAAAGGACTGTATGGGGAATGGAGTCAGAACCAATGTTAACTCCGAGGGAAAAATCCCCCTGTACCAAAATTCGAACCCGCAACACCAGGATCACAAGTCTGGCACTCTGCCAACTGAGCTATTCCAGGCCTCCTGTGGGGTGTGTCCGTTTTTCATGTTTGGGGTGTTATTATCTGTAATGTAAGAGTTGTTGAGAACAAATTCACATGGAATGAGGCTTTTCAGTGTATCACTAGGCTTTAGTTTATTCACAAAAGATCAAACGCAGACTCAGAATGTGTCAAATAGTGCACCAAATATATGCATAATCATAATGTGTGTGTGTGTGTGTGTGTGTGTGTGGGTGCGTGTATGTGTGTGTGTGTGTGTGTGTGTGTGTGTGTATGCATGTGTGTATAAAAAAGAAGAGGTCTCAAGTGGCGTGCTGGTCACATCACAAGGATGAGAGGCTATGAATTCAGTCTTTGACTGTGGCCCATTAAAAATGTCATGTTCATAGCTCTCTGGTGATTCATTGGGCTGGTTGCTGAAATGGTGTATCCTGCTTTGGAAACAAACTGGCTCTGGACATCTGATTTGGCTCGGAAATAAAGGAATGAATTCAGAAATGAAGAAACTTCTGTTTAGAAGAAGTAAGATGTATTTTGCAGGGTACAGCAAGTTACCCCCATCCCCTTCCTCACCCACCTCCCCTCTCCCCACCGCCCTTTCTCCTCCCCTAGTCTCTCCATCCCCCCTCTCCAACTTTTGGCCTATTGTTCTGATGGATATTTGGTTTAGAATGTAACAGTTGCAGGTCCAATACATTTCGCTCACCTGAACCTGCCTGAGAGACATCATTCACATGCTGATCCAGTTATTGTCTGTCAACACAGGAGAGGAATCACTACCCAGCTCCAGATTTGACCGTGGGATTTTTCACTTCTGAATAAAAAGAAAGTCAGTTATGCCCGTAGCTCCTCCCGAAGCATAGGCCGTCGACAACAGTCCGCCAGAGTCCTCGGTCCTGGGCTGCCGTCTCTAGTTGTTTCCAGGTGTGTCCCATCTCCTTGCTGTCTGCCTCAAGGTCCCGTCGTCAGGTGTTTCTTGGCCGTCCTCTTTTTCGTTTTCCCTGGGGGTTCCATGATAACGCCTGTCTGGTGATGTTACTGGCTGGCTTCCTCAGGGTGTGCCCAATCCAATAAAAAGAAAATTACTTTGATATAGTTGAGGTGGTCTGAAACATTTTCGAAGAGTTCATGGGGTGAAGGACGTGCAGGCTAGGAGTCAGGGGGACAAAGGCTGTGTGTGTGGGGGGGGGGGGGGGGGGGGGTGTGAACAGGAGAGTGAGAAGCTTTAGGCGATGATGGTGGGGGAGCAGGGGATGGGGGTGGGGAGGAGGGTAATCTGGAAGAGGTAGGAGGAGGGGGTATGGGCAGGGGGAAGAGAACTGATATCAATTGTATGCAGAGAATCTTTTGACTCATCCAGTGCACAGGAAGACTTGACAGATTAGTGTTTCAAGCTCATGGATGTCATCGACACACTTCCTTTACAGTCACTGCCCTTCCATTGTCAGCTGGGCAGTAAAGTTTATGGCTTGATCTGTTTATTGTGAAGGGAGGAGAAGGTCTGGAGCATGCATGCACACACACACACGCACACACACACACACACACACACACACACACACACACACACACACCCCCCTCTACATGCCTGATCTCTGTTCTGTCCCAATTCCAATCCCACAGGCCCCAGTACTTGACTTATCACAACTAACCCACATCTGTTTACCTGCCCATCTCCAGCACACAAACAAGATGCCGGCAGGTGATACAGAGGGCTGTGAGTGTACGGCATTAAAACTGCATTGTCAAGCCACAACTTTCTCCCTTTTCTGACATAGTCAGACTCTGCTGTGATTATGTCACCAGTGTGGCCATGTTTGTTTGGTTTAGATAGCTTTTATTCAAGAAACAAACAGAATACTTCACATTTATTAGGACAAATGAGCAGCCACAAGCCTGAGGCTTATACTGGGCTCAAATTTAACATTAACGAGACATTGGTGGTTACAGTACATTTAAGGTGTTCCTACACATTTCACAACAAAGTTGAGATTTTTTTTAAGGGAATATCATAAAAACAACAGAAGAGGAAAAACAGAATAAATAATGTGAAAATGTGAAGAAAGGAGTGGAAGCAACAATCATGTCATCAACAAGAATATGGGTGCACAGTTACAACAAACAAGAGAGAGAATTTCAGTGAAAAATGTTAGTAATGCAGGGTAGAAACCATGTTTTTCCTAATATATTGAAGTCATACCAGGTAGTTCAATTTAGATTTGTTTGTTTGTTTTGTTTTTTTTTTCCCTTTTTTCCTTCCTTCCCCACTTTTCTTTCCCCACATTGTTTGAAGTAATATGTTTTGAAATGTAAAGTTCGTTTTGAGGTTGTAAAAAGTTTATTTCCTTTTTTTTTTATACAAAATTATTACAAAGAGTACTTGCATAGTGCTTGCCCTTGGCTAGAGACAAAGCTCTAAACGCTTTACAATCTTATGTTTTCCTCCACCTAAGGGGCTGCCCTCCTGGGCAGAGGTGACTGAGAAGCTGCTTGCTGGTGCTTATTCATGCATTTCCCATGTCACTCTGCCGGTGAATCATTCTCTTTGGGGGGGTTCATGTTTGCGTTCTTTTGGTGCATGCTCTGTAGCTATGCATCTTACATATCAGCGGCCAAAGTGGCATGTCTGTGTAAGATACTACGCATGCATTGACACATGGAACTTCGGTTTATAGTCTCATTGGAAGGGCTTTTGGGGAGATGGAGTCAGAATCAGTGGTAACTGTGGGGGAAAAATCCTACTGTATTGAAATGGCCTGGTGGAGATTCGAGCCTGCAGCCCCAAGATCACCTGAATCACGAGTCCGGCATTTTGTCAGCTGAGCTATTCTGGCCCACTTCTTTTGTGGCTCCACATTGATGTGACTCCTGCAGTGCTCAGTGCAGTTAACCTATACGAACCCACATGTGGATCCGTCATGTCACAGACAGAGATTCTTTTGTCAGTGTGAGAGACAACTCTGCAGTACTGCAGGGTCTCTTCAGTGGTGTTCAGTGGTGCCTGTTCAGATCCAACAAATACAGGAACCACCTGTCAAGGGAAGCAACACTATTTGCTATATATGTGTGTTATATATTTGTATTTGAAGAGTGGCTTCCCTTGTAATGTTGCTTTGATACTGGACACTCGGCAATAAAGTATCTCTTGCTGTGCTGTAAAGATGATTGTACATCATATAATCTGTTTCCAATGACCCTTTGGTTGCATGCTGAATCAACCTGTAAAGCCGTTTTTCATCACGATAAATGTTTGGTGGTGGAGCCAGTGTGAATGAGTGTTCTCCCCTAGCAATGATCGTGTTGGTGTTTATATGTGTGTTTGTAAAAATGAATCAGATTATATTGTAAATTGAATCGGTCAGTATCCACAGCATCAGTTGTTCTTTACATTGAATGTTCAGTTGTTCTTTACATTGAATGATAGGTAAAGAACAGGAAAAAAGGTTATTTTGTGGTTCAGTAAGCGGTTTGTTCATTTCTTTTGTTTTCTCTCTGCACTTTGTTGATTTGTTCATCATCATCATCATCATCTCTCTCTGTCTGCCTGTTTGTCTGTCTGCCCCCCCACCCACACCTCCCTCCTAACTTCACATGTGTTGGTTTTCATTCAACGCCCATTTTGCGCTGAAGTGGATAAAGATAAGTGATTGTTCATTCATTTTCTCTCTTAAATGTTTGGTATCTTGCCTGAAGAGGACCTAAGAGGTCGAAATGCATCATGTTTTGCCTTGTGATTCGTTTGCCTTTGTTTTGTTTTGCAGTGCGCTGCTAGAAACATTTAAAATTTGTTCAGATTTCAGTCTGCATTCGCCTCACTTTGTGACTAGACTCACATGTGTGTTTCATTGTTTCATTGCTCAACATTGAGCTGATAATGTTCTGTTTGATTGAATTTATAATTGAATATATTTGTCAGTAGGCAAAGTAGTTGTCATTTTTCTTAAAGGGTGGTAAGCAGCGTATGGGTTATCTACTCCTGATCGGGAAAGTAACTATGATTTGACAGTTGCAAGCAACATAGACAGGGAAAGATCACCTGACTGTGACAGTTGCAAGCAACATAGACAGGGAAAGATAACCCGAATATGACAGTTGAGGCAACGTAGGCAGGGAAAGATAACCCGAATGTGACAGCTGCAAGCAACGTAGACAGGGAAAGATAACCCGAATGTGACAGCTGTAAGCAACGTAGACAGGGAAAGATAACCTGAATGTGACAGCTGCAAGCAATGTAGACAGGGAAAGATAACCCTGAATGTGACAGTTGCAAGCAATGTAGACAGGGAAAGATATAACCCGAATGTGACAGTTGTTGCAAGCAACATAGACAGGGAAAGATAACCCGAATTTGACAGCAGCAAGCAATGTAGACAGGGAAAGATAACCCGAATGGAACTTGGTGCTGATTCATCAGTGTTGTAGACATGTCCAACCAGTTCTTGAACCAGAATGGCTCAGGCCATCCAAACTTGTTACACACCCAGGCCACCATGCTTGCATGTAGTTTTAAATAAATGAAAAAAAAAACCCACCCATGATTATGTTTGTGTGCAACAGAACATAGGACTGTATGCGTACATGCATGTGCTGTTGTGTTCACAGGCACATACGCAAACACACAGAGGCATGCACGCACACATGTATGCACGCATGCATGCACGCACGTCCAGACACACGCACTCTCACACTCACACACTGTCGCCTGTCTTTTTCATACCTGTTTCTTTTCCTTCTTCCTGGTTGCTCAGCCCCTCTGTTTTTTTTACACTCCTCACCTTCTCTCCCCCCCCCCCTCCCCCTTCCCTTTTTGGGAAAAAAGAAAGAAAAAAGAATTAGAGGCATGGATAAAAAGAAAGCAACAACTCAGTTTGCAAAATGTGTTCCTTCTGGGCTTAATCTGTTGGTGTTAGCAGGTGTTGATAAGACTTTAAAAGCCGGCTGACCTGGTCTCCCTGTGGCCTACGTGCTTCCAGCAGAGTGTGCCAGTAGTGGTGACCTCATCAATTCTGCCCTGGCTGCACTTTGAATCTTTGTTCTTTCAGGAAGTTGTCAGACAGAGCCAGATCTGTTTGTGGAATGCACAGAAGTGATAGATCGGACAGTCGGTGAACCAGGAGTCATTGGCAGTCTGGGGTTAAAATGGGTGTCTCTCTGTGTGCGGTTGGTCCTTGGGACAAGACCTAGTTCTTTCGAACTGAAGGTGCATGGTTCGATCCCTTGTATGAGACAGGTTAAAAGTTTGGTGGGGGTTTTTTTTTTTTGTTTTTTTTTGTTTTTTTTTTTTTTACAGTCCACATTTTTTTTGCAGACTTGATTTCATTTATTGAATGAGACTTCAGACTGAGATCCTGTGTGGGAAATGTGAAGATTAAAAATGAAAGCACACCAACGACAGAAAAACCCAAGTGCACACCCTTTCTGTATGTTCAATCCCGGTCCTTCCTTGGAAGGAAACTATGCCATTGTGTGTTGGTAGAATGGATGACCATGAGGCAACCATCCTGTCTCCCTTCCCCCTCTGCATGTTTAAGGAAGAAAAAAAAAACCCCTCCCCCCTCCCAAGAACAGAAGCCACCACCACCAAAAAGCAAACTGGAAACAAACAAACAAACAGTTGTACATTCCACATGCACTCTGGTATCATGTTTTGCCATCGTCCCTGAAAACAGAATGGGGCTGAAAACGATCCTATGTGCCACAGTCACAGCTGGCTGGAATAGGAAGGGAGCTGGTTTGAGGGAACTGCCTCAACTGTCCGTCTGTCTGTCTGTCTGTCTCTCACTCTATCTCTTTCTCTTTGTCTGTCTGTCTCTTTTTGTCTGTCTTTCTCTTTTTCTCTGTGTTTCTGATTTTTTTTTCATCCAAATGAGGGCACAACAAATGAGAGAAACAAGCTGTTTTAAACCATTTTGCACTCATTTAATTTTTCATATTGTATCCCCCCCCCCCCCCCCCCCCCCCCCCCTCTCAACCTTCCCCTCTCTCTGTCCCTTTCTGTCAGTCTTTCAATCTCTCAGTCTGTCTTTGTCTCAGTGTCGGAATGTCTGTCTATCTGTCTGTCTCTCTCTCTCTCTCTCTCTCTCTCTCTCTCTCTCTCTCTCCTCCCCCTCCCTCCCTCCCTCCCTCCCCCCCCTCCTCCCCCCTCCTCGGAAATGTTTTTTGTTGACACTGTTTGACCTATCAACACTGGATAAAACTTGTGGATCATTCATAGATTCAGCTGGCAAAAGCTGTAGCACGATCATTGTCTATGCACTCCATCATGAAAAAAAAAAAAAGAATATACCTGACAAAAGTGATATATTATGTATTGACAGATAACATGAAAGCCTCTCTCTCTCTCTCTCTCTCTCTCTCTCTCTCTCTCTCTCTCAGTCCCCTTCCTCCTTCACTCCTCCTCCCCCTCCCTCTCTCTCCCACCATCCCATCCTTCTCCCCCTCCCCGCTCCTCCTGCTCGTGCTGTTAGTGTTTTTCCAGGTAAAACTGAGCTCCCTTCAGCATTGCCTTGGGAGATCAACAGTAACGACATGTGCCACTGACAGTTTCAGAAATGTCATGCACTAGCAATCATTTCAATTTAAGCTGAAAACACAATGATCCTTGGACAGGGAAGAAGTTGTTCAGAGCAAAGAAGTTTTACAGTGTGCAAGTCGTGTAGGAAATTATCCTCTCAGCAGCACACTTCATCTGTTCAAACCTGTTTCAAAGAAATTTCGATAGGGAAGTCATTGTGAGCATAAAACAAGACAAAATGAACAATGAACACAATGAAATAAAACATTGTGAAAGCCATAAAACAACACTGGTGAGATGAAGATGAACATTTTGTGGCTTATATGAACCACGGGTATATTTGTTTTCTTATGTGCTAGGACTGATGATATTCAAAAGCATACGGAAAAAAAAATGGCTGCAGTATACTTGTTTTAAATACCAGTCTTTTAATTTCAGGAGCTGACTTGGTTTGGATTTTTAGTCTTGGTAGATAACTTGTATCAGTCCTGATTATAGTCTCTGCTGGGTTCTAACGATCATGACTCAATGGAAAAAACTTTTTTTTTTTTTGTTTGTTTGTTTGTTTTTTTTTGCTGTCCCATCTTCTGTGCCACCTCAGTGGCATTGCACCCATGCCGTTCATTCTGAGCCCCTGTCCACCAGCACTTGCAGTCTACAGGGAACATCCAGTGTCAAGTCATGAGGCAACCCACTGGAGGAGACACTGCACTGCTGCAGAGTCACTTTGGTGGTGTTCAGTGGCTTCTGTTGTGAGACACAGGACACTAGGCACTAAGCCCCCCCCCCCCCCCCCCCTACGACGACAATAATTGCTTAGCCACAGAGCTGATGTGAGTGAGCTCTTCCTCTGGAGGGCACCACCATGGCTGTGATGGGAAAACTTTCGTTAGGTCAGTCTGCAGTAAATGTATTAGTTTTCATTGTTCTTTATGAGAAACATAGCTGTGCAAAAGTAGGTTTGATTACAGAGTCATTTGAAGTGAAATAGGTGGGGTATCAGTGTGATGATGAAAAATGTGAACTTCCGTGTTAAACTGTGCTGAAGTTAATTACAGCGAATTTCATCACGGTTTTCAAGTAAAGAACCAGCTGTAGTGTGGTGAGTTGTGCAGTAAGTTCCCCGGGTTCATCCTCACTTAGTATGCAAGCTGTGCAGTTTGCTGACATGGTTAAGGTCCACATGAACATGCAGACCATGTTCCCTGGGGCCTGCATGTGAGGAAGAAGCTTATAAAATACACCATTTCAGCTACAAGAATTGTGTCAGCAGAACTCCCGCAGGGCTTGTATGAAGAGCAGAGGGTACACTGGCACTGATTATAGAAACATAGGTCCAGAGTGCTAAGGAATGACGACTTGTACTTTTCAGACTCCTCCCTGTGGATAACACCAGGTGCCCATTCATGCCAGACAAGGATGCCCTGATGACCTTGCCTCTCTCTGAGCATGGGAACATGTTATCTGCACCCATAGGGGGGTGAGAGGAAGAGTGGAACTCAGCTCTTTGCTGGACATGTTTATTTCTTTGGCTGCATCCCTGGTGCGGCTGTGGCCCTGCTGGCTTTATCTGGCGGTGAAGTTGCTGATGGGGGTGGGAGGGTGTGGGCCTGGGAGACCAGGTGGGGCTGAGTGGTGGGCGATGAGCTTCAGACCTGGACTTCCTTTGAGGAGAAGTGAGAGGGAAGGAACGGTAAGGGGGTGGTTAGATGAGGGGAGAAAAATCTGGTTCAGAGGGGAGAGAAGTAAAGAAGTTGATGGCCTTGATATTGAGGATTGGTTGACTTTGGAGGTCAGGAGCTGGTACCTGATATCAGCTAAACAGGAAGAAAAAGTGAAAAGAAAGTGTTGGAGAGTGAAAGAGAAAGAAAAGTAAAAGATTGATCAAATATGCTGTTAGTGACAGTGGATTGTCAGCCGTCATGGAAAGCTAGATGTTCTTGTATCCCCAATTGACACTCACCACGCATGCTCACCTGCTTGCATACAAGGTGTACACATATGCACACACAAAGGCATACACATATGCATACTCATGCTTGTATGTGTTATGATGTGACATGGAGACATAAAGACACACAGACAGACACCCAGAAATGAATGCACCCACACAGTCCAACACACACACACACACACACACACACACACACACACACACACACACACACACACACACACACACTCTCACTCTCTCTCTCTCTCTCTCTCTCTCTCTCTCTCTCTGTTACACACACACTCACTTTCTCTTTATTTCTCTGTCTCTCCCTTTCTCTCTCTGTCTGCCTCTGCCTCTTTCACCCTTGCATGCATGCACACACACACATACACAGAGGATATAGACACATGTACACATGCACACATGTATGCACACTCCCTCTCTCTTCATTCATTGTTTCATCTCTCCCAACCTTCTGTGTTCATTCCATTCCTTGTGTGCTCTCCTACCAAACCATCTTCTCTTCCTTGGGGGATGATATCAGGTGTTTTACACCACATTGCACAGAGACTGCCTCTCCCAGGGTGGCAATCATGGTCATCTATCTGTATTACAGCAGCATCCCTCTGGCCTCTGTGTGTGTGTGTGTGTGTGTGTGTGTGTGTGCGTGCGTGTGTGTGTGTGTGTGTGTGTGAGCCTATCTGTGTCAGTATAAGCCTGGCCCAGTGTAGACAGGACATTGTTCCTGAGGGCAATTCCGGGAGGAGTCCCTGATAGTCACCTGCCATAAACATTCTTCATGGGAAGATACAGGAGTGAAAGTATTTAAGGAAGGGCCATATTTTAAGATAAATAAACATTTGGGAAGGGGGTGGTCTGGTGTTGGGTGCTCTAGTCACCCTGCATTTAATTAATAATGATGATGATGATAAGGAAATGAGGTGGCAGTGATTCTTAACTGTTCTAGTGTTTGGCTTCAGTTAAAGCTGAAATGGGGTGACTGTGTTTCTTTATTTTAACTGTTTAGCTTCAGGTATGTGAAATGAGGTGGCAATGATTGTTAACTTCCTACTGATTAGCTTCAGGTATATGAAATTAGGTGGCAATGATTGTTAACTTCCTACTGATTAGCTTCAGGTATATGAAATGAGGTGGGCAGTTTTTAACTTCCTAGTGATTAGCTTCAGGTATGTGACATGAGGTGGCAGTGATTTTTAACTTCCTAGTGATTAGCTTCAGGTATGTGAAATGAGGTGGCAGTGATTTTGAACTTCCTACTGATTAGCTTCAGGTATGTGGAATGAGGTGGCAATGATTTTTAACTTCCTACTGATTAACTGCCCTGTTGTTTAGCGGCAGGTATGTGAAATGAGGTGGTAGTGATTTTTAACTGTTCTCCTGTTTAGCTTCAGGTATGTGAAATGGAGGTGGTAGTTTTCTTTCTTTCTTTCTTTTTCTGCGTACGCAGGCTGATACTCCTGCGGACACTGCCTTATAGACGGGCAGTGGAGTTTTGTGTGTATGACCATTTCTTTTTATCCTGCCATTAAGGCAGCCATACTCCATCTTCGGGGAAGGTGCATGCTATGTGTAACGTGTCATCCATACCAACGGCCAAACTGGCCTTCTCTTCGGAAAGTTAGTGATGGGATTTTACATGTGTGCAAGATGTTGTGCGTGCGTTCACACACACCGAACCTCGGTTATATAGTCTTATTTGAAGGACTGTATGGGAAATGGAGTCAGAACCAATGTTAACTCCGAGGGAAAAATCCCCCTGTACGGAAATTTGAACCCGCAACCCCAGGATTACGAGTCCGGTGCTCTACCAACTGAGCTATTCCGGCTCCCAGAGATGGCAGTGATTTTTAACTGATATCCTGTTTAGCTTCAGGTGTGTGAAATGAGGTGGTAGTGATTTTTAACTGTTCTCCTGTTTAGCGTCAGGTATGTGAAATGAAGTGGTAGTGATTTTTAACTGTTTCTCTGTTTAGCTTCAGGTAAGTGAAATGAGGTGGCAGTGACGCTTAAATTTATGTCCTACTGTTTAGCTTCAGGTATATGATTGGGGTGGCAGTGATTTTTAACTGTTCCCCCGTTTAGCTTCAGGCATAGTGAGTGATCTTAACTGTCACAACTTCAGGTATTCTGCAGGAAATAGCCTAGGATGATGCTGTGTTTACACTTGTGCCATATGACTGAAACTGTGAAAGTAAACCAGAAGAGTATGGTCAAATCCAAGCATTTCAAGGGGGTGAATTGGAAGAGAACTTTCTTTGTGTTTTTGTTCTGTTCAGCTGGCTTGTCTTCTGTGCCCCCATCAGTAGCATCGCTCCCTTCACCACTCATTCAGGCTCCCCCATACGTAGCCACGTCCTGGCTTTTCTTGTCGCTGACCCATCACTGACAGTCCAAGAGGAGCAGTCTGTGTCAGATCATCATCAGGTGACCTGCTACAGGAGACACACCTCGTGTACTTCTCAGGTGTTCATGGTGCCTGGTCTTATCCAGCATATCCACGTACTGAGCATACCACCACGTCCTCCCAGTTACGGCCCCTGTGAACCTGGCGATGCAATGGAGTGTGATATGAGAGCACTATGCACGGGTGCGGCTGTGTCGGTTGTGTGTGCTGCAGTGCCAGGTTTTAGTAATGGCTGGTGCTGGTGATGCCGTTTTTTTTTTTTTTTTTTTTTTTTTTTTTTTTTTTTTTTTAATCTGAGGAGTAACGAATTTTAGAAGAATAATCCATATCGGACAGCAGCCCCCCCCGACACGACAGGGGGCACTACCCCTTTTTCCCTGCAGGGCCTGGGTGGCCTCTGGACCCCTGCCTCTCAGATTCTTACAAATGCTCTGGTAGCACACATGACTAAGGCATGGGTGTAGAGAGGACACTGAAACTAGGAACTGAGGAACAGGGTATGAAGTGCCACAGATTTGTGTTATGTTTTCTGATGGTTAGTGAGTGCGAGGATGACGAAGATCATGCTTTAAGGCTCCCTTTTCATCAAAGAAAACAAAGGCAGGGCTGCACGCTACACCTTGTTTCATTATGTATCCTAGTATCAACTTGCGACAGAGAGATGAGATGCCTGCAGTAATAGTCAGGGAAATTTTGAGCAAGTCAGAAACCCAGTAGTGTAGCTCCATTTTCCCGATAGAGTCCCTGGCACACTTGAAGTTCACACTGGGCAGGAGTTATGTGGAGGTGAAAAAATACCATAAATGAATCCCTTTGACAGGACTTGAACCTTTAATCTTCCAGAATGTAACAGTCACCATGGCGCCACTGCTCTGTGGGTAGCTCTCCCATCAGTGAGCACAGACACACATTGCATGTATTTTCTCTTTCTCTTTGTCTCTGTCTCTCCCTCCCTGTCTCTTGTTCTTTGTCTTTTTTTTTTTTCTCTCTGTATATACAGATACATACACCCTTGCAATCGCACACATATGTGTAGGTGTGCATGGAGGGTGTGTGCAAGCATGCGTGTACATACACACACATACATCATGCACGCACGCACGCACACATGCATGCAGGCATGTACGCACACTATACACACCAGTCTCACCCATTGCCTTTGATCTACAGATTATTCCTTAACCCCCCCCCCTTCAAATTTTTACCCTCCCAGTTTTCCAGCCACCAACCTTATTAAGACGGCAGTTGTGTTGCAGTTGCCCTCTGTCGATGATAATGATTTCAGAGTATCTGGTTTTCTGTAGCCTTCTAACCTGCAGCATGCCCTTATTAGTGCTTATCTGTGTGCCATGCAAGGTCGAAGGTCTTGGAAGGAAGATCTTGGGCTTGAGTTTAAAAAAAACAAACAAAACAAAACAAGACAGTTATCTTCTTTTCAGTCTCTCTCCCCCCCCCCCCCCCCCCCCCCCTCCCCTTCCCTATTTCTGAACAAGGTGTGGAATACACCAAAAATATCAGAATACCTGTCATCATTTTAGTTTCCCTCCATACTATTTCTTCAGGATCTGGAATAAAATCAGGGGAAAAAAATGATGAGTTGTCTTTTTTTTTGTTGTTGTTGTTGTCCATCCCTCTCTTCCTCCTCATTTCTTCTGAAATAGTGAAAGAAACAAAACTTTTTTTTTTTGTCTTTTCCTTCTTCTTTTGTTACTGTCATTTTCAGGGTCTGTTATAGCACAATGAACAAGATGGCTGTCATCTTCTTAATTTCCCTTCTTCTGATTTCTTTTCTTCAGCATCTGACGCCAAACAAACAAAACACAACAAAATCAAATCCAATATGGCTCTCTTATTTCAGCCTCCATTCTTGAATTTCTTCCTCAGTCTACTGTTCATGGTCTGAAAGAACCCAACAAAGAAGGTGGCTGTCTTCTCCTTTCTTCCTACTTCTACTCTGTAAGCAACATTATCTTATCTTAGTTTTCGTTTCCATTCTTCCAACTCTCTTCAAGGTCTTGAACATCTCAACAGCCAAGATGGCTGTCTTCATTGTGATCCCTATTATTCTGTTTCTTTTGTTTGGGGGGCTGGAGCAACAGTCTTTCACTTTTGGTTACAAATTCTTCAGTGCATGTTTGGAAATTCCCTTCATGGGATTTTTTGTTACATGTTTTCATTTTCCTTTTCTGGCTTTTTTTCCTCCAAAGTTCAAAGTGTGTGATGTTTTAGATCCTACGGGAGGCATGGGAGATGGCAAATTCTTTGGATGCAAATTTTTACAGCCTGTGAATTCAACTTGTCAAGAGTGCCACAAAGAAAGAGCTGAGACCCAAAGTTCTGGCAAGAGGAATGGAAATTGCAGACTGATTTAAAACTGCTCAGATCTGTCCAGACTTGAAAGAGTTTTTACCTCGTTCCACGGGTGATCATAAAGATGAAACAGTCTAGTGCCATTTGCACACAGGCCACTCCTTTTACATCTGTTTATTTCTTTTAAAAGGTGAAGAAGCTCTGTGGTGCATTGCATGCCATGTACCACTCACAGTGAAACATGTTCTTTTAGGATGTTGAGACTTGCATGATGTAGACATAAACATTTACAGCAGACTCCATGAAAACCGTGTCCCACCTGATGTGATCTTTGAATTTCTGAAAGAGATCAAGATTTTTCGTTTGATCTAAGATTTTATGGAAGAAAGATTTTTTTAGTGAAATTTCCAATGTGGTTTTAGAAGGTGTATTTTAAAGGGTTGTGTAGATGAGTTTTTAGTTTTTAAATGACTTGTGAATTGACTTCAATGCAGTGATAGCCCTGATATGGCCCTTTATGGTTGGCTGGGCTATAACTTATAGTGTAAGCAGCATTATTTGTCTGTTTACAGCCCGCAAATGAAATGTACAAAGCCACAAAAGACATGGACTAGACAGCTCTTTTCTTTTGATGTACCTAACTCTTAGTGTGAAAACACGGAGTTTTCATGAAAAGTTTTGTGTGTGTGTGCCTGGTTCATTTTCAGGTTTCGATGGCTTTTTTACCAGAATTTGACCAGTTGTGTCATCATAATAGGAAAATTCTTATTTTGAAGTGGAACGTTTGAAGCCACAACACCCACTTAATCAATCATCACTAGCTCCTGCATCAGTGGCATAAGAAAATGGACACTGAAAGAGAAAAAAAGCAAAAAGAAAAACTGTGGGTCGCATTCTGCTGTGATAAACCACACTGCTTGGGGG
Source organism: Conus betulinus (assembly GCA_016801955.1). Taxonomy (NCBI): domain Eukaryota; kingdom Metazoa; phylum Mollusca; class Gastropoda; order Neogastropoda; family Conidae; genus Conus; species Conus betulinus. The sequence goes on from JADBJO010001176.1 coordinate 408,914, forward strand.
GAGACGCTGACATTTTTCACGGAGAAATCTGTTGTGACAGTACTGACAAGGCAATACCAGTGTCATTTCACCCAGTGGGGTGTCTGTTAAAAAAAAAAAAAAAAAGGCATTAAAATAACTGTAAAAGATTGTCTGACCTAATGTTAAATAGAAAACATCAACATTAATATGTAAATGGAGTGTAAAGGGAAAGAACCTGATTTCATGACCAGGTTGTTTAAACTTGACCTTTTTCTGTAAACATTTTGTAATTTTTTTTTTTCCTCTCTGTCTTTTCTTTTCTTTCTCTTTTGAATTGATTCGGCATATATCTTGCTGCGCCTAACTTACAGAACAGCAGTCTGGGAATGTGTTGATTATTGGGGATGCCAGATTCAGAGTGAAACAATACTGGAAAGACAGGCAGGGGAAAATGTCTCAAGGCAAAATGGGGGAAAGGGTGACGTGTAAAGGGGCAGATGGTGAGGAACCCAAAGTTGTATAGTACAGTGTAAAACAATGCAATTTTTTTTTTTTTCCTTTCCTTTCCAGGAGGTGTTGAGAGTGGTCGCAGGGCCTCAAGAGCTGTCCCGGCTCCTGCAGAAGCTCGCCCCCCAGGTGCCGACTGGGGGTTCGAAGCGTGGGGGTCAAGGTCAGTCGATGATTGAGGGGGGCCCCGACGGGGAGACGTTGTTTCTGAACTGTTGCCGAGTGGTCAACAACGTGGCCATGGACATCAAGAGTCAGCCACAGCTGGAGGTCAGTGTGTGTGTGTGTGTGTATGTGTGTGTGTGTGTGTATATGTGTGTGTGTGTGTGTGTGTGTGTGTGTGTGATATGGAAAAACAAGCGTGTAAATGTGTTTTCATAGCAATGACTTGGCAGAACTTTGAACTTAAGGAGGGCAGAGGGGGGGGGGTGGGGGGGGGGGGGGGGGGGGCGGGGCGGCAGGAGGTTAAGATGTAAAAACTCATGAAATTAAGAAATATGAAAACTCTTCACTGGCTGCATAACCATCGCAATCGCTCTTAAAGGCAGATATATTTGTATTGCCTGTCCGAGGCCTTTCGTTTGAGCCCCCCCCTGACTTCCCCCGCCCTCCTTAAGTTCAAAGTTCTGCCAAGTCATTGCTATGAAAACAATTTGATAATGGATGCGCTTGGTTTTTTACCCCACCATTAGATTGTTTATGTTTTGTATTTGTCTGAGTATTCAAGTTTAAAAGGCTGTGCCAGTCATGAATAAAAGTTACTCTGTGTTAGGTTTCAGTGGGAGCAAAGACTTTTGAGAGTATTTACTGTTTAATATTGACATTAGTGATAATTGTTGCAGTGGTAGTAATATTTGCAGTTCCATGAATCTAACCACTTGAATGTCTCTGCACAATCTCATGCATAGCAGCGTTGTCACTTGGTGTCTCAGTGAGCTGATGGTGGGACTGTTCCAGCACATTTCAGTCAGCTGGTTGATCCAGTTACACCCATCACACATGACCAGTGAGACCCAACTGCATTGGGGGTGAATTCTTTTGGCAGTGGAGTTCCCTGCCTCTCTTGTCTGTCATGGCCAAATGTTTGATACAAGACAGTGGCTGTTTGCTAGCATTTCACTATTTCAGCGGCCATGCGTAAACAGAATAATGCAACTGCATTGATTTTTGTCATGTCTCTGCCAACGCTTGCTGTTGATTGGTTTGCTTTCATTGTTTTTTTTTTTTTCAAAACTTTTCTCACGTCAAAGGGGCTGAAGAGAAATTCAGTTTTTGCTTTAGCTTACTGGATGTCTAAAGACGAAGAAATCTTTGGCAGTTGAGGGGTTACACTAACTTTGTAAATCAAAACTTGAAGATATCTTGGGTAGGATAGCATTTGAATTTGTCCATCAGATTTTTGTTTATACATCATAATTTTTCCAACGCTGTATGAATTTTCTGCCTATCAAGTATTAAATTCCTTTCTTTCTGGTTCGTGGAGCACTGTTAGCATGGCTGAAGTAGATGCAGCAGTGATGCTAACATGATTTTTAAAGGGCTGAAGAGCTCTTTTGCTTGCTGAATCAATGAAAAATTTGTCTTGTCGAGTTTGATTCAGATGACAGATCTGATTGTAGTTGGCTTATGTAGGTCTGAAAGAGGGAATAAATTATTGTCTTCATTTAGACTTTATACTGATATATGTTTTCTGTCATTTTTCCCTTTTTTTGTGCAAGAATAAACCTTCTGTGATAACAAAATTTTGTTTTATGGAAGCAAGCTTGAAAAATATTCAGTCATTTATAATGAGGAATATGAGCTGTTTGTCTTGTCTTTGTATTCAAACAGTTTTATGATGCACGAGTTAAACTCTAGTGGGTTCAACTGTCATTTTTCCAAGGTGAAAGTGAGGATATGTGTACTTAAGATGGTCTAATGCAAGCAGTTTCGATAGACAAGAACATTTTGTGGTCAGTGTCTGTATGTTTCGTTATAACCAAGTCTTGTTTGTTTCATTGGTGAGTTCATCTATGTCCTTGATCATGTGACCTGCAGGGCAGTATCCCGGCCCTGACAGACCTGCTGATGACGGAGGGTATCTCAGAGACGGTGACCTTGGCCTGCCTGCAGCCGCTGACGAACCTGGCGACCTCCAAGACATACCACGGGGCAGTACACCCGCCTCCTGCAGCAGCTGTACTCCTTCCTGGGACACAGTCAGAGCCCCACGCTTCGCCTGCAGTGTTTGAAGCTCCTGGTCAACCTCTCCCTCAACGCCGATATGGTGCCCCATATGTTGGCGGCAAAGGTGAGGGCTTTGTGTGTGTGTGTGTGTGTGTGTGTGTGGTGTGTGTGTGTGTGTGTGTGTGTGTGTGTGTGTGTGTGCATGTGTGGTGTGTGTGTGGAGGGGTGGGAAAGGGCCAGAGGGTGTGTGTGTGGGGAAGGGTGGGCCAGAGGTGTGTGTGTGTGTGTGTGTGGGGGGGGGGGGGGGGGGATGAGGGGAGCTGCTTTTGTAATACCAGCGCTTAATATTAAAAAGAAATTCCATATTACAAAAGGGTGCTGTACATTTGCTCGGAATTATCTGCCATTTTGAAAGCAATAGATTTTATTCTTGACCTACCTGTTTCACATGTAAAATATGTTTATCAGATTCACAGTCAGCACTTACAGCTCTGCATTGTCAGTCAGAATCTAGCTTTTCAGACATAGTATGTGATATTTTGTTTCTAATCCACCAGTTAGAAACATGGGGTACAATGTAACTTTGTTATAGATTCCTGGGCACTCCAGTTTCATGGCAATGAATTAGCAGAAAGAAATAATCTGAGGTCTTGATTTGTCATATAGTGTCTCTTTCTCATTCTTAAAATTTCAGTCCAGAAATAGAGACAGGAACAATACCTCAAAGATTTAGCTCAAAAGCACAGATGGGATATGACTAATTCAACAAGAAAATGATTTTATTTACCTAGAATGAAAAGAGAGAGAGAGAGAGAGAGAGAGAGAGAGAGAGAGAGAGACAAGATTATGTCCCTTTCAAATCAGGCCTGAAAATAATATTTTAGTTTTATTGTTGATGTACTTGCAGTCTATTTACATACTTGCTAAAATAAAGCGAGCGTATTCTGTTGCTGAATTGTTGGACTTGCCATGTTGAAATCATCAGCAAATGTGATCTGCTACAAGATAGTTCAAGTTGCAGGCGTTGCCATATTGTTTCCCTGTTGGAGAACACAGTGTGCCACTGCCATGGAATGTGTTTTGATCAATTTGCTGCAAGCAGCTTTTGTGATGGAACAAGCGGCTGCTAAGTGTTTTTGCCAAAGAAGACACAGGGAGGATACAAATGAACGAATAAATGCTGAGAGGAATAAAAGGTGGGGTTGATGATACCTTGTATGCCTGAACCTGTCCATAAATTCTAATAGACTAATACAGATATAGATGGCGTTTTGTGTGTGTGTGTGTGTTGGAAGGTAGAAGAGGGGGGGGGGGGGGGGGGAATGTGCACAAAGAGAGATTATCCATTCTCTGAACCCCCTTTCTCTACTATTGGAAGCTCTTGGTTTCTGTCGGAACATGTCCTCTGAGCCTTTCATCTCTTCTGTCTCTAATTCTCCAGGCTCCTAGCTGTCTTCTGGATCTGTTGGACATCAACTATGACGTTGACCTTTTGCTCCGCACTGTGACCTTCCTGGCTAACGTCATGACCATCATGCAAGAGCGTGGCCTTTCTCCATCGAACCTGCCACCTGATGAGAAAGCGCCCTCTCCGGAGACGCTGCTGTCGGCGCTCAGTTCTGTGGACTGTCGTGACACTCTGCGAAACAAGGTGTACCGGCTGACGCGGCACGACTCGCCTGATGTGTGCTATCAGGCCTCCCGTCTGTACAAGTTTGTGGTGACGTCGCCTGCCACCAAGTGAATGTTATGAACTTATCAGCTGTTCAAGTAAAGATGTTGGAGGTTTGCATCTAGTCTTTTGCAGATGCAGGGCGAGACAAAGAGTGTGTGTGTGTGATGTGAATTATTCTCAGTTTGCCTTTGTAACTTTTGGGGGGCATTTTTCAGTGAGTGAATTCGTCAAAAGAATTCAGTGAATTTTCACAAAAAAAAAAAAAAAAAGGAAAAATAGTGAGTCTTATACTCTTAAATTTGGGTGAGGGTTTAGTGATTGCAGGTGAGAACGGAAGCAGGAGGATAAAAGCTATGTTACTAGACTGCTACATCAAAAGTACAAGGAAGTGCTTGTATGAAGACAATGCAGTTCTACCTGTAATGTCTTGAACAGATTTACGCCGATTGTGAGAAAGACGTATGTAATCCTATTGGTTGAGAATGCAATGTTTTCGATGATTTCTCCTTTTATTTGGCAGCCTCATAGTTTAACTTTTATCCCCTGGGATTTTAATCTCATTGTGTTTTGCTGTTGGATGCTATGAAAATTGTGTGCATACAAATTCTTACAGCAGTTTTCCTAATTTTGCATAGGAAGAGAGGTTACGTTTTGTGCAATTTTCATTTTAGAAGTACTTAAGCTTTTAAAAGTACTTGGGGATGATGAGGGGGTAGTAGTTTTTGTTTTTCATAGTTTTTTTTTCCTTTTTTTTTTTGCTGCCCCATCTTCTGTGCCACCTCAGTGGCATTGCACCCACACCTTGCTTATTCTGACCTCCCCTTCCACAGCCACAGCCTGGCCTGGCCCGCTGCAGCCCCGGCACTGGCAATCCACAGGGAGCAAGCAATGTCAAGCCGTCAAGAGGCAACCTATCAGAGAAGACACTGCACTGCTGCTGAGTGACTTCGGTGATGTTCAGTGGTGCCTGTTCTGATCCAACATACGCAGGAACCACCTACTAAGCGCCCTACTGACAGCAATAATTGCTTAGTCGCTGAGCAAGCGTGTGTGAGGTCTCCCTCTGGAGGGCGCTGATGGAGAAAATGGTCAACGCTAAGTCTCCCCACTGCTGCATCCATCTTACGACAGCCTCCAGGAATTTGCTGATACCGGTGACCCCAACAGAATCAAACCAAGGCCATAGATGGACATCAAAACTGAGGTCACCATGAGAACAGGGCATGAAGAGCCACAGAATTTGAGACTGCTTTTTTTTTTTCAGTGCTGATTGATTAGAATGAGGACGATGAAAATGGTGCTATGGATTTCCATTTTTTGGTCTGAGACTGCATGTCAGGCTGAACTCTGCTTTTTCTTTCATAATATATCCTGGCGTCAACCACACCCGGCAGATAGGGATACCTGCAGTGTTGGTCAGAAAATTTCAGCAACACTCTCAGAGACACATCCATTTAGTGGAAGAAACTTGACTTTGTAGGCCCAGTCTTCCCAGTGGAGCCTGTAGTAAACTAAGCTCTGGGTAGGAGCCAGACGGGGCAGAAAAATCCCACATGACTGATGGGAATCAAACCCATGATCTCCCAGCTGGGAGTCCGAGACGCTAACCACTTTGTCACAGGTTGGTTTGAATTATGACAGTGATTCATGGTGCTTTGAACATTAGGTACTTTTTATTTTCTAATTCATTTACTTTATTATTTTCGGTTTATGGTGTGTTGTGTTTTGGTCATTTTGTGCAGTAACTTTAGATTTTTTTTTTCAAGTAGTTAAATTTTCATGTGGTGATTGCTTTTTTCTGTAAATGGCTGTTGATGTTTGAACGCAGAATTGGCAGGGTGAAGGAAAATCTTGTTAACGATTGTCAGTGTATGTGTGTGTGTGTGTGTGCGTGTGCGTGTGTGCGTGCATGTGTTTGTTCTGATGAAGTCCCATAGGTTCAGGTGTTGACATGGAAATTGACCAAACATTTTTCTTGCCATTGTAAAAGATTCATAGGCAGTCAGAGGCACGTGATTAAGCAGAAGAAGCGAACCACAAAGAGCTTTTATGAAGGAAATCAAAAAGGAGTCCCAGAATTTCATCTTGATCCATGACGAGAATGTAGTGCTTTTACCAATGGTGAGGGCATCGGTTTTTTGGTTTTTAGAACTGGGGTGCAACTGCCAGTGTATGTGCATTTCTTTTATATTGGCAGAATTTATGTGTGCATTTTACATGCTGTATATGGATTTGCTGTAAATGTTTGCACTTGTTATAAAGTCCCCAGGTGTTTCCTTTCTTCTTCCACAAACTTTATGAGGTATTCCCAAAGAGAAAGAAATGTGTAAATCCTAATCATGCTTATTTATTGACAAAGAATATTCCACATTTGTACCAGTTCATTTAGTTTTTAGTTTACTGGTCTTGTTTGAGCAGTTAAATGATACATGGGTGTGGATACCCATGTGGCTGATTTATTTGATGTCGTGCACACTTTTCCTGAAAGAAAAGAAAATGGTCTTTGGAAGCAAAAAAAAAAAAAAAAAAAAAGGGTGGGGGGGTGGGGGTGTGAAGTGGGAGGAGAGAGAGGGGAGTGAGGGTAAGGGAGGGAGGGGATGGTGATAGCAGTGAGGGGAGGGAGGGGAGGGAGGGAGAGAGGCATTGTTGATGTTGTTTCGTTTGATTTTTGTCAAACGGTAATGTATACCTTAGCGAAAAAGGTGAATGGAACTGGAATATTATTTTGGATTGGATTTTTATTTCACAACTAATTTGTTTGCTTTCATAAAGCTAAATAAGTTCCAGTGAACGGATACTGCTTTGAAGTTAGCAGATTGTTACTTCTTAAACCAGAACCGATGATGTTGGTGATTTCATGGTGGGGGATGAGGTAGAGGGGATGGAATGAGGTGGGGGAGGGGGCTTCCCTGAGCGTGGTCTAGGAAGTACTTAAGTTCATGTGAACCCTTTTCAGCTCTCACGTGGTGGAGAATAGACTTTGTGTTTAGCTATAGGTGTTCAGCTGTACAAACTCCAGCGTAAAGGAGAAAGCTGTGTCTCTAACTTGTTCACTCGGTTTGAAAGAGATTGCTAAAACTCCACAGCCCGTGAACACTTTCAAGTATTGATGCCAGCATGCAAATGCTGAAGTGGTCTGTCAGCTTTGGGCTTGTTAAGTTAAAGAGTTGCCTGAGGTCATATCATACAGTGAGCGTGTCGTGACATTAGAGAGTAAAATGTCTGTCAGTAATAAAGACCAGTGAAACGGTTCAGGATATATCCAAGACCGAAATCCTAGCATGCACTGCATAGACAGCAGCATCACTAGTAATGGTCTACAGAAACAAGACCTTCACTCTAGATCCAAACTGAAGCGTTCTGCTTGCAGTCGTGCTATCCTTCTGCCTGTATGCATAAAAATCATGATGCCACAGAGCTTGATCTAGGATTTTTGAAAAATGGGGCAGTCCCCCCCCTTATATCAATAAAAGGGGGCACTTCCCCTCTCCATCCAACCCCGTGTTACATACCGGTGAAACCAGTGTTCCCTTGCTCTGGCACTCTTTTTGGGCTGCTTCTCCGAGCTTTTGGATGTAGTCACAGTTTCTTCATGATCTTCTCCACCCTCGCATGGCACAGAATCTTTTTTTTTTCACTTTTTTTCTCCATGAAAGTCGAAGTCAAAAATAGGGTGGGTGCACTCTTCATTTTGGAAAAAATCCAATATGTCGCGCCTTAAACTCTCGCAACTTCTCGTTGGTGATCGAGATGGAGGAGATGAACACCGCCGATTGGTTGATTTACACTAACAGCCAATGAAATATCAAGAAATCATTTGCTCCTGCTCAGTCCTAGTTTCAGTTTTTCAAGCAGATGACAAACGAGTGCCCGCAACGATCAGTGAACAGGGCGGGCAGTTCTGCAAATGTGCGGGAGTCTGCCCGCATTAAGACTCGATAATTGCGGGAAGGAACAGATTTTCGGGGAATTGTACCAATCCTGCGCTCTAGATTAAGCTCTGATGCCAAAGATCTGAAAAGTGGAGATGAGGTGTCTCAGATGAGTGCATGGCATTTCTTACGAAGAGTCTGTCACGAATGACTTTCATCCAAATCGTCGGTCAGCTTGTAGGTCAGTAAGGAGCTGAAGTGGGTATGGACATGTGATGAGAACAAGCAAACTGTCCAAAACCTTGCTCCCAAGAACAGTGTGAAGGCAGAGACTTGGGCAGCCAGAGAAAGAAGTGGGGTGGTGGGGACAACACAGCTGAGTGGACTGAGAAGAGCTGTGAGAGAATATTGGGTGATGGAGGGTTTTGAACTAGCAATACCTGACTTTGAGCTTGACGCTTTCCCATCAGTTGTTGATCAGGCAGTTTATGTTGACTGATGGTAGGATTGGAAGATAACGTGTTACTTTCTGTTCACCTCAGGCTAAAAATGGTGTGTATCAGGTACCTCAGGCTAATGGAGTGTAACAAGTGATAAGTGAGCTGTGAGGCTTTTGAATGTTCCGCTGGAAAATCTTGGCTTGCAGTTATGTGGGGAGGGGAGGTTACAGGGCCTATCAGAATGTCATGTAAAGCTGATTGGTGGACTGTTGCTAGCGTGTCATTACCTTTGAGCATATGTCGAGGACCCTACACACCTGCTACAGGTACTGGAGGACTGGGCAAGTACTCAGGCTCTCCCATCAGACATCCGATTCAGACAGTAGACGGAGTTTGATTTCCAATATCCCTCATGAGAGAGAGAATTTCTGAGGGATGGGAAGCACTCGTAGGCTACTGTACCTACCTTCTAGACCAGCTTTCATGCAGATCAGGGAGCATATCCTGCAGAAAGAGGACACGTTCCGGAAACGATACTATAATTATATGTTGACAAGTTGATCACACAGTTACATTGAACAGCTATAGGAAGGCCTGGTTGGCATGTGATAACATATATTTGAATGGGATGGATTGAGCATTGCCGGGTTTTGATTTTCGTGATGATTGATTTTGATGTGAGGTCCTGCTTCAGTGATAATGTCCTGCTGCCATGGGCTCATGGTGAAGTAAAATTTGTCTCTCACCTAGTACCTGGCTTAACTACTGATTTCAAAGTCAGGACCAACCGTTGGCAAAAACGGCAGTCCATACCTGTAAGAGTCAGTTTGTTATCATTATGATGTACCCCAAAAACTGATGAAAGCCATGACAGTAAGCTAGATTTGCTTGGCTAAATTTTGTGGCTGATGCAGTGGTAATACCTGCCTACTTCAGCTGGTTGTCTCCCTTTCTCCATCGGTGGTCAGACTTGATAAGCCAGGGCCATCATTTTTGGCCCCAGTGGTGACTCAGAGGACAGAGAAGACGGGCATTGTGAAACCACAGTTTGAAAACACTGAGGGTGACAGCCATTGAACAGATCAGGCTTGGCCTTAGTCGCCACAGCTTGGAGGAGAGAACAAGAAATGCTTTAAGCATCAAATCTGTGAAGGTCTACCCTGATTGAATGTTTGAGACTACCCTCTGCTATGGCAAGTGGACTTGGCAGTGAGAACAAAGCAAATCTTTCCTCGGAGAGAATTCAGGCATTTAAGGTTTATCTTTTTCATCATTAGTTTTGAATTACAGGAGTGTGTTATGTTCTTTTCCCCAATTTGCTTAACGAAGATTAACTCGATAGGGATACAAACATGGCTTTTCATCATTTGTCTACAAACTGATCTGGCAAAAGAAAGACATCTTTGCTCAGTTCAGAAACAAAAGTGTAATTTCTTGTTAAATCAACCAACTACTAATGCAAAACAGAACTTCACTCTGTTCTGAACATATCCGAAAACTCGTAGACTGTTAACATCAACTTTGCTTTTGTGGCTGAATTGCATGAACGAGTCTTTCATATTTTTTTTCTTATATTGTTCTTCATCGATGTTTGAAACTCTGACTGGATTATAGATAGGCTGTGTGTGGATTGAAAATTTATCCCCCTTTAAAAAAAAAAAAAAAAAATTGCTTGGCGTTTTCAGTGTTTGATCTGGTTTAGTGATTTTGTCCTTTGGGTTCTTTCCTTTGTATTATTCAACTGAGGAGAAATGTTACAGATCTGATGCAAAACTGCTTTATGAAAACAGGTATGAGATATTCAGTGATTGGATATTCACAGTTTTCAGAAAAATCATGTACAGTTGAAGGGGGGATTTTCTGAATCGGGGTACACTTACACTTCAGATTTTATGTGGTTTGTTTGCTGGTCTGTCTGGGGCAGCTTGTTGATGCTTCAGTGGTAATGTAGATTTGGATTGTGGACAACGCGGCATTGAATGTGCAGCGAAATGGGGTTCAGGGTGGATGGTCATGATGGTGCTCTAGTGGAACTGTTGCGTCCCATTGTTGGAAAAATAGGAAGATAATTTCATTTAACGCGACGACTGATCTGTTGCATCAGAATCTGACTGAAGAATGTGTTGTCCACCAGAGTCGTACTAGATGGTCCACTGTGATATGTGATAGTTGTGTACAATGTTTGTAGTCACTTCCAGTGGCACATGCAGTGGATAACAGATGAGCATGGAAACATACATGCAGCAATGCCAATTATCAGCATTATATTCTTTCTTGATTTGAACCCCCCCCCCCCCCCCCCTCCCCTCTTGGTGCACTCAGCAACATTCTAACAATGTGTCTGTTGAACAAAACTATATTTGTATGGAACTGCTGAAGAATGTTGCTTAAGAGCATGGTTTTGACTTACAGTCACATTAATGATTCCATTCCATGTACACTTCTTCCAGACACCTGCCAAGTACTTGCCTATGTACAAAGGCAGCGACATATGCCCAGAATAGTCATGGATGTATAATGTGGTAGTTGCTGTTTTTGGGGGACCAAAGATGTATTGGAGAGGGTTCAAGTAACTGTACAAGGTGCAAATCTTGGGACACAGAGATGAGAGGTGGAGGCACTGGAACTGTTGAGAGGATAGATGATTCCGTTCTTTTGCCTGGTTTCCTTAACTGGAGCAGAAGGCTGGAGACTGCGAGTTCAGGACACTTGACAGATGCCTAGTCTATTCCTGAGTTGTTTGTAGGATGTCCAAGTCCAGGCATGAATATATGACAGATGTCTGACTAGTGCATGAACTCGTGAAGAGTTGAGTGTGAGAGATACTACTGAATTGGTGACATATGTACATTAGCTTTTGCCCTGCATGTAGTGCAAAAATTGATGGAGCAACGAATGCTTTCTGGGTAGGCAACATAACAGGAAAACAGGGTCCGAGTTGAGGTGATGCTTAATTCATTAAGATGTCGTTAGGTGAAAGACTACTAAAGGGGATAAAACTGCCCGATATATGCTAAAACTTCACTGATTTTCAGTTTTGATTTTTACAGAGAAAAGATGTTAGCATCGGAATGGTATGCATCCTTGTTTTGTCAGTGCCTCCCCCCTCATCCAATCCCCCCCTTCTCCTGGCATTGCTAAGTGAACAAGTGGTACTTCTTGCAATTCTAGTGACATGACAGTTGTATTAATTGCTGCTCATCCCTGTTAAGCTGGGAAAAGTTCCCGTCAGCTGCTTTTTGTGCACACGCATGTACAAATACACACGCACACATACACACACACATGAATGCACACCCACACACGAACATGCATGCACACACACACATGCACATCGCGCAGAGTTACACGCCAAATATGTAAATGTGTCTTGCCACTGTTTGTTATAATGCCAAATTTTGCATGGTTTGGGTTGTCTTATTGCTAAAATCCACTTGCATACTGGGTGGGCTGTTTATCAATTATGATCATAAATTGGATGGCAAATGTTAGGGAGCATTTGCTTTTCTTTTGTATTATCCAACAGTTATTCTCCTATTTAGATTTTTATCCCTGTATGAGCTTGACAGTCCTGATTGCTGAAAAGGCTAGAAGTTCTTGGCGGTTTAGAATGTTGAGAGTTATTTTTGAAGCTGTAACAAGTTTCTTCGTTGCTGAGAATTTTATGCCAGCAGTTTTCTTGTCTCATGAGCTTTCATTTTTCAGTCAGTTCCCTCCTCTGTGTTGCTGGCCTAAAGTAGTTCAGACTAGAAAGTGAAAAAGTGAATTGCAGTACTAAGATAACTAATGATATTAATGAATAAATTTAAAACTGAAATGTGAACGGTTGGCAACTGTTGCGGTCCAGTCATGTGTATTTTCTTTCTTTTCCATAACTTTTCTTTACAGTGTTTCCCCCCTCCCCACCATTCCCTGTCCCCCTCCCCCAGCCACATCAGATTATTGGGTCTGACAATATCTGTTGTGACCCCAGACATTTCTGTGCAAGAAATTACCCCTTTTTGGTGGCTGATTCGATTTGTGCCTTTTCAATTTTTTTTTTTTTTTTTTTTTAAACCTTCTGTCATTGACATCCACTACAAGCTTTTGTGGCCTTTCACCTGTTCTTGCAATGCTGGTTTTTTTTAGTTTATATATGGGGAGTAGGTTGCAAGACTAACAGTGTTCAGAGAGAACACTAACTGCCCATTTTGCAGCGTTCATACAGCTTGTTTGATGTTTCTTTTTGGGACATTGTTTTTTTTTCTTTTTTTGTTGTTGTTGTTATTAATTTTGGCACTCTTAGGGTGAAAAATGCAAAGGACAGCTGTTACCCTCAACAGGATCTAGTTTTTACCTGCCGTCAGGATGTCCTTAGTTCAGCTTGGTGATGTGAATTGCTGCTAGTGATGTATATATGTTGCTATGTGTGCGAATTCTGTGTTCATGAAACACTCTTTTTTGTTTGTGATTACAGCTTTGACAGTTTTATGGGGTTAGCTTGGCAATATTCAAACTGAAATTTTGGGGAGGAGGAGGTGGGGGACCTTTGACAGAGTTTTATGGGATTAGCTTGGCAATATTAAACTGAAATTTTTGGGAGGAAGATGGGGGCCAGGAAGAGGAGGGGGTGGGGGGTGGGGGGGATGTTGCTGTAACCAAGTTACCTTTCTGTCACAGAAAAAATTTGGCAAAGTTCTGCTTGAAGATGTCCAAGACTGATAGCACATGAGGTGTACAAAAGCATCTCCTTCGGAGGGAGCTGAACTATCTTCTTAGCGAGTCAGAATTCTTTACTGCTGCAGAGGTTCTGTCCATACTGTACCCAGACTACAAGCCCAGTGGCTCACAAATATTACCAGTGAATTGTGGTACAGAAGAAAATGGAAGAAAAGACAGTAGAAACAAAAGACAAATTAAAATTTTCATACCAGTTGAATGTTTGGGGACTGCAGTTGAAGGGACAAGATTGTGATGGTGTCCACCCAAGGCGGCCTTGGTCAGTTTTGAGATTTTTCCATGATAGTCTTGCTGACCAGACAGTGTTCTTTCAGAGCTGAGGCCTAGAGTTAGCAGACCAGACAAGAGTGAACTTCTCTGTCATACAAAACCCTTGACATATGTCGTTCCACAGTAAGTGCAGCAACGCAGAAGTTTTTACGCGTCAAAGAGATAAAGAAAAGTAGGGAGCATATATCCTAGCATGATGGGATATCATGGTGTTCACCAATGGCAGTGGTTTGATGTGAAATTCAAGCGAGATCAGGATTTGACCTTCATATTAAAGAATACGAGTAAGGTAGAATCGTTTTAAATGTTGTTCCCAAGAGGATCTTGGAATGCAAAATTAGCATAGTTCAGTGTTTCTATGAGGTATGAAGGAGAACAAGTTGTCAAATTTTGTACTTTGAGTTTCTTCAACAATTCACTTCAGTTTCAACTTTCTTGCAATGCAAGCGTGTTCCAAGTCACATGGGCTATTCTGCACGCAAAGGGCTTTAAATTTGACAGCAAGTGTTGATAGGAATATACTGGCTTGTGTACTTATCTGTGCTTGTGATCTCTTGCTGTAAAAATGTGTGCAGTTGGCAGTGGCTCTTCAGATGATAAGCTTCACTTGATCATCACTTGGACAGGCCTTGCTAGCAATCATGAATGTTTCGTTTTTACCGACGAGTTTTACATTGGCTTAGTGTACAAATGCACAGCAAATCTGGTGAAGAGAAAATACTAAGGTTCAGGTTCATAATATTGTTTTGTTTATTTAGAAGCAAGGAAAATGTGTCTAAAATGATACAAGAACAATGTAATTTGTGTCCGACATGCAAGCCATGGTGATGAAAAACAAACCTTGATGCTTGGATACAGGGGTGAGAAATGATGCGATAGGTCATGCAACCAGACAGGTTAGGATATGTGTACAGTTTTTTCTTTTCGAGTTTTGCCTACGCATGTGTTTGCCTTGGTGTGTTCGGTTTCTGCTTCTCTATATTGATGGTCTTGCAATAGAAATTGAAAATCAAAAAGATAATTCCATATTAGGCATATGCTATCCAGTGTATGCTTGGAGGAGGTGTTTGAAAAACGATCAACAACTGAAATTGTCAAAGGACTGGGTGGGAAAAGGAAATAAAACTGGATTAAGGTAGAGAGAGCAAGAAGCGTTTTGTGTGTGCTACTGGATTAAGGCAGAGAGCAAGAAGTGTTTTGTGTGCGCCATCCCCCTGAGCAGAGAAGTGTTAGAAGTGTTTTGTGTGTGCCATCCCCCCCTTCCCCGACCACCAACCCTAACAGGCTTCTTTCCTTATATAAGAAATTCAGAGCACAAGTGAGCACAGCTCAGTTCAGCATCATCCAATGAAAAACACGCCACCACTGCAATCTGTGCTCTTGTATGGAATCTGTGTGCCATCCCCCACCCCAACCACCAACCCTAGGGGCTTCCTTTCCTTATATAAGAAATTCAGAGCACAAGTGAGCACTGCTCAGTTCAGCATCATCCAATGAAAATGAGCACTGCTCAGTTCAGCATCATCCAATGAAAAACACCACCACCACCAGTGCATGCAATCTGTGCTTTGCATGCTTCATGGCTAATGCCAATGAGCCAGTTCAACCAGCCAAAGAAAAAATAGGCATTTGATTCAGCATTTGATTTATTTAAACCTATAACAACATGAGACACATGAACAGGGATAAAATCTAACAATCACACATGAATCAATGAAGTAATAACTATTTTTCCCCAAAGCAATTGTTCTAAAACACCTCACACATACAACAGAAGAATTTTCCTCCAGCGCTGTTGAACTTTTGGTCATACTTTTGTCATGTTCTGGAACTAGATTTTTTTTTCCACTTCAACCCATAGCTTGTGCTGTCTTGTTTATTCCAGCATGAAAGTTCAGCCTGCAACCCTTATCTCTAATAGTGGCATATGGGTGGGGTGGTTATTGGTGTAACAAGGTATGTGACTTGGCTCATAGATTTAAACTGTAAAGTTATAAACTGATTCTAGGATTTAAACTCTGAATCCCTCATATAGTTTTTGAAGAGTCCAGAAAAATTTTAATAAATCTACTAGGAAACTGAAGATTTCTAAAAATTTTTTTATATAAGTTGTTGTATTAATAATAATGGGGAGGCAAGCTTAAGGAATATATCAATCTCCTGGTTCTCATAATCAATGTGAAAAATAAGAGTTGCAAGATCAGTGGGCATGACTGCTTTGCCGAAATGTATCAAGTTGAAATCTGTCATATAAGCAGAATGTTGTTTTAAAAAATATAGACTGAACAATAGTTGTTCATTTTGCCTACTAAATTAACCAACCGGTGCTTTGTCACACAATACAGAGCCAGGAATCACAAACTGCCCAATATCAAAGTGGCCTTTCAGCTTCCATAACTGACAAGATAAAAAAAAACACAATGAATGTACTTGTATGTATATTGTAATTGATTAGGATATTATTTTCACACTTTTTTTCTTTAATTAAATTTTGCTGAATTTGTTCCTATGATTGTCGAAAAAAATGAAGAATATGACCAACTTAAAAATGACCAACCAACAACAACACAACAAAAAAAAACGGGGGACAAATTTTAGAGACACGATTCTTGAGTGGTAATTACACCTGTGGACACTAACTGTAGGAGGGGAAATCTAACCAAACAGTGATGACTCTTGCTAACTTCCGTGCACGAAACGACGTCAGGCTGTGTCAAATTTTTGACAACATGCCCAGAAACATCAGCGAGAGAGCACGAGTCACTGCCAAATTATGCTGATGAATCAGGTTTGAAAGTAATTTGTCGGAATGAACCCATTTCACAATAGTGAATGTAAGATTACGAAAGAAGCTTCTACTCTCTGGTGGCATGTGAAAATGAAACTTGTTTTGCAACATTGGCATCGATCGCAGATGCATCTTCATTAAGCTCTACGAATGTTATTGTAACAATGGGCCAAAGCAGCAGTTTGGAAAAAACTGAAACTGGACAGAGTAATCAGGCCACAGTTTTTACTGAAATGTTAGGGGGAAAATATCGACCCCGGAAATGTTCTGATTTCAGGATCTCTGGACAAACAGCAAGGTAAAATTCCAGCATTTCCGGACAATGGTTTCAACCATGCATTAGTAAGTGGTGTTTTAGCAGTCTGTAGCTGGTACTGGTGTGTGTGTGTGTGCGTGCGTGTGTGAGCGAGAGAGAAAGATAGAGTGTAGGTGTGTGTGTGTGTGACAGAGAATGCATGTGTGTGTGTGAGCGCGAGTGTGCCCCCTTGTAAAATGGCATACAAAATACATTAAAAATGTGTACAGTTCTGCTCACACCTAAACATCACACTTGCTTTGCACATCTGCTCTACAATGTCTACGATGGTGCTGTGTGTTCCATAGTAAAAGCTGCTGGAGACAATGGCACTTTTTACTGGCTGTGGAAAATTTTGCTGTTTGATAATGATTTGTATGAGCTTGCTGCAGATATTTCTTACAACATCCTGGACATAGTGCGAAACGTGTAAAAACGGACAACATCCAGCAACAGAATGGGCTGCACTTCAGTTCTGGCACAAAGTAAAAGTCAATGGAAGTAAATAATAAAAACAACAACAACAACAAAAACCGTAGTAAATTTTGTTTTCAAGCTTGCAATCAGGGCTATATATAATCTAAGGACAAGGCTGCCTATTTCCCATGCATCTTTCCTACCTCTCTCTTTTGGTTCAGAAAGTCACAGTTTGCAAACTTTTAAGTTCTGACTTAAAATCCAATGGTCAATTTTTCTGATCGACTATTACTACTGCTCATTTCATTACCACAGACCTTAGTACTGAAGACTGAACCATCACAGAACAGAAACCCTGCAATAAAGCCACCAATTTTGCTGTAGCACTAACCATCCCAAGTATTACTTGAAAGCCCTCAGTGGTTATGTGAAAAGTGCCATGATGTGCATCACTGGCAAGCAGCCTTCACTACTGAACACACTGCTGTCCTACCTCTTTTTCCCCACACCGCAGTGCTGGTCATGCCCCATCACTCCATCCCATGACACAGCTCACACTGTTGCTCTGTCTCATGACACTGGTGAGACTAACAATTACTCCATCCCATAATACTGATCGCTTGCCATCGCTCTCTCTTGTAACACTGGTGACTCGCATATTCCACCTGTCACATTCCATGATGCTGGTGAGCCAGTCCCTCCATTCCATAATGCTGGTGAGCCAGTCCCTCCATTCCATAATGCTGGTGAGCCAGTCCCTCCATTTCATAATGCTGGTGAGCCAGTCCCTCCATTCCATAATGCTGGTGACCCATAATGCTGGTGAGCCAGTCCCTCCATTCCATAATGCTGGTGAGCCAGTCCCTCCATTCCATAATGCTGGTGAGCCAGTCCCTCCATTTCATAATGCTGGTAAGTGAGTCCTTCCATTCCATAATGCTGGTGAGCGAGTCCCTCCATTTCATAATGCTGGTGAGCCAGTCCCTCCATTCCATAATGCTGGTGACCCATAATGCTGGACCCATAATGCTGGTGAGCCAGTCCCTCCATTCCATAATGCTGGTGAGCCAGTCCCTCCATTCCATAATGCTGGTGACCCATAATGCTGGTGAGCCAGTCCCTCCATTCCATAATGCTGGTGAGCCAGTCCCTCCATTCCATAATGCTGGTGAGCCAGTCCCTCCATTTCATAATGCTGGTGAGCCAGTCCCTCCATTCCATAATGCTGGTGACCCCGTCGTTCCATCCAATTATGCTGGCAACTCACATTTGTTCCATTCCTTAACGCAGGCAACTGACCGTCACCCCATCTCACATTTCTGGTGACTCGCAGTTGCTCTGTCCCATAATCCTGGTGACTAATACTCTCTATGTTGTGGAAAATCGGTGATTCATAGTCACTCCACCTAATAAGACTGGTGACTCATAGTTGCTCCACTGTATAATGCTGGTGACTCACAGTGACTCCATCCTATGACACTGGTGATACATTGCTACTCTGTTCCATGTCGCTGCTGACTCAGTCATTCAATCCCATGCTGGTGACTCACAGTCATTCCAATCCATGTTGCTGGTGACTCAATCATTCCATCCCATAATGCTGTTGACCCACAGTCATTCCATCCCATAATGTTGTTGACTTGACAGTCATTCCATCCATAATATTGTTGACTCAGTCATTCCATCCCATAATGTCGTTGACTCACAGTCTTTCCATCCCATAATGTTGTTGTCTCAGTCATTCCATCCCATAATGTTGTTGTCTCAGTCATTCCATCCCACGATGTTGTTGACTCACAGTCATTCCATCCCATAATGTTGCTGTCTCAGTCATTCCATCCCATAATGTTGTCTCACAGTCATTCCATCCCATAATGTTGACTCACAGTCATTCCATCCCATAATGATGTTGACTCACAGTCATTCCATCCTATAATGTTGTCTCATTCATTCCATCCCATAATGATGTTGTCTCACAGTCATTCCATCCCATAATGTTGTTGTGTCTCACAGTCATTCCATCCCATATAATGTTGTTGTCTCAACAGTCATTCCATCCCATAATGTTGTCTCGGTCATTCCATTCCATCCCAAATTTTGTTGACTCACAGATATTCCATCCCAAATTTTGTTGACTCACAGATATTCCATCCCATAATGTTGTTGTCACAGTCACTCCATCCACAATGTTGTCGTCTCACAGACATTTCATCCCATAATGTTGTCGTCTCACAGACATTCCATTCCACAATCTTATCGACTCAGTCATTCCATCCCATAATGTTGTCTCACAGACATTCCATCTCATAATGTTGTTGATTCAGTCATTCCATCCCATAATGTTGTTGACTCACAGTCATTCCATCCCATAATGTTGTTGACTCGCAGACATTCCATCCCATAATGTTGTTCACCCACGGACATTCCATCCCATAATGTTGTTGTCTCACAGTCATTCCAACCTATAATGTTGTTGACCCACAGACATTCCATCCCATAATGTTGTTGTCTCACACAGTCCTTCCACCTATAATGTTGTTGACCACAGTCATTCCACGGACATTCCATCCCATAATGTGTTGTTGTCTCTCATGTTGTTGTCATTCATTCCATCCCATAATTTGTTGACCCACGGACATTCCATCCCATATGTTGTTGACCCACTGTCATTCCATCCCATAATGTTGTTGACTCGCACACATTCCATCCCAAAATGTTGTTTGACTCACAATCACTGCATTGCATAACGGAAGTGACTCGCAATCACTCCAGCCAATAATATCGTCACTCAGATGTTTGTTCCCATGACACTGGTGAACCAAGTCGCTCTATCCCATGACACTGGTGACCCAGGTCGCTCCATCTCCATGACACTGGTGGTCCAGGTCGCTCCATCCCATGGCACTGGTGACCCAGGTCGCTCCATCC
Organism: Conus betulinus; assembly: GCA_016801955.1. NCBI lineage: Eukaryota > Metazoa > Mollusca > Gastropoda > Neogastropoda > Conidae > Conus > Conus betulinus. Next base: position 428,952 of record JADBJO010001176.1, read on the forward strand.
CATGGCACTGGTGACCCAGGTCGCTCCATCCCATGGCACTGGTGACCCAGGTCGCTCCATCCCATGGCACTGGTGAACGAAGTCGCTCCATCCCATGGCACCCATGACACTGGTCCATCCCATGACACTGGTGACCCAGGTCGCTCCATCCCATGACACTGGTGGTCAGTCCAGGTCGCTCCATCCCATGACACTGGTGACCCAGGTCGCTCCCATCCCATGACACTGGTGGTCCAGGTCACTCCATCCCCCAGTGCCAGTGGTGTAATGGCCCTTGGTTATCTTTTGGTGACTCTGTTCCTCAACTGCTGGAAGTTGTCCAGGTAAGCTTCATGCAACTTGTTCACAAACTCATCGTCTGTCTGTCACAGAATCATCATGTGTACCGTTACACAGGACGTCAAAGAACATGGATCTTGCTAATTTGTGAAAAAGCTTAAATTTCAGTCTGTGATTACCATTTTTGTATTTACCATGATTTTCAGACATTATAGTAATTCTCTTTTCTCCTACTTCTGACCAGGCAGTCATATTTTAGACTGACCCATATACCATGATTAATTTTTTTCTTGTTTGCTCTATCTGTTTCATCTCTATCCATTCCAGGCAAATTGGTACTGAAAACAGCATTCAATTCGAGTTAGGGGCACATAAATGTCTGATCATAAGAGCTAACTTTAACTTTTTGTTTCTTTTGTTTTACCACTAAATCACTCTCAGCATCTGACTGTTGATCAACTCTGTTTACAACCATGTACAGTGTCAGTGGGACTGAAAAAATTAATTTTCAAGTGTGTATGTCAGTCTTTATGTACACTGAACACTGGATGTCTCAGCTCTACCAGCTCAAGCATGATTACCCTAATTGTACATTTTGTGATCAGCGTACAAATTGTAAGAACCAATAAATAAATACCCCTCAATTTACATAATGTCTAAGACACTGTATTTCGATTTTTCTGATGCCCCCGACAAACGACAGTAATGCCGTTTAGCTGCAAAGCCAAATCTGAGGTGACAGGAAAACAACTTATCCAGCAATCAATACGCTTCTGATGAGTTGGAAATAAATGAAAGAATGGTATGCTTTCATGTGCCCGCAACACAAAAGACAACTGTGGGCTGAGTGTGAAGTAAAGCTGATGACTTGCTTTTGTTTTTAGATGAACTTTGCGCATTATCTGTTCAAAAGTATGTCGTTTCTTGATGAAAACTTTTTTTTTTTCTGTAAAAAAAAAACACCACACACACACACACACAACCCCCCCCCCCCCCCCCCCCCCCCCAGACAGATATGCCTTATAATCTCAAGTATTTTGTAGTCTGAAAAATTAAGGCTCATTCTCGTTTGTCATCCTACATTCAAACCTTCATTAAGGTAAAAAGAAAAAACCTATAATCTTTGATTCCAGTAACAAACTAGTCTTGCAGTATGGCCGAGAGGTGGAGGAAGACCAAGCAATGCAGCAGAAGATGCATTCTTTACCTCTGTCTGAGGCGCATTTTTTAACATTCAGTGGTCAGCTGAAGTCAGCAATGAGCAGTTGTGGCAAAGGCAGGACAGGACCCAGCTACTGCACAGATCCTGCAACGATGTGGGGCTGGATCAGACACAGCCTCAGGAAGCCAGCATCTATCATCACCCATCGGGCTCTGACTAGCAACTCCAAGGGGAGTGGAAAAGGAGACTACCAAGGAACAGCTGGAGAGGGAAAGAACCAGCTGGACAGAGACAGGGAAAGGGTGCTTATAGCCCAGCCGACTGCAAACGGCCATATGGGGCTGTCACCGCGTTGAAGTCAACTCACTAGCTGTTTGATTAATTAGAAAAAAAAAAAAAAAAAAAAAACCACCCTCAAACTCATTCACACAACCCTTCAAAATACACATTCTAAAAACACACCAGAAACTTTTGTTAAAAATCTCTCCTGTAAATTCTTAGATCAGATGAAAAATGTTGATCTCTTTTAGAAATTCAAAGATCACATCAGGTGGGACATCTCCGAACAAGGTTTTCATTGAGTCTGCTGTAAAATGCTAATCTCTCACATCATGCAAGTCCCAACACTGAAAGAATGTTTCACCGTGAGTGGTACATGACATGGAATGCACCACAGAGCTTCTTCACCTTTTAAAAGAGAAGAATGGGTGTAAAAGGAGTGGCCTGTATACAACACGACACAAGACTGTTTTTCTTCCTTATGACTGCCTCTGGAACATGGTTAAAAACTCTTTAAAGTTTGGATGGATTTTGCAAGTTCCATTCCTCTTGCTAGATGTCTTTGACGTAAGCCTGGGCTTTGGGGTTTCACATCAGTGTGAGGGATAGACAGTCTGCTCAACTCTTTCTCTGTGGCACTCTTGGCAAGTTGATCAACAACTCATTGCCTCAAATGCCCACATGGCTGGGAACCCAAGCAAAAACTATGTTGTATCCCATCTGATTTCAGAGAGCTGCACAATTTGAATAATTTCAGCAGAGACAGAAAGGACAGCCCAAAGTTGGATACGCTGAAGAAACGTTGATGGCCCATGCTTCCTTGATGGCCCATGCTTCCTTGGGGGGGGGGGGGGGGGGGGGGGGGGGGGGGGGGGGGGGGGGGCTAAGTTAGAATATTCCTTACCATCAGATATGAAACTCATGTTTCTCAGTCTGATACCCCAATACAGCGGAGTCCACTTCACATAAGCCTTGATAACAGGATAACTGGTATGTGAAAGCAAACTTCACTATTTCCAAACCACAGCCACCTGTTTTTTCTGTCAAAACTGCTGCTTGATTTGAGCATTACTAACACAAACTTTTGTTTACACACACAGGTACTGCTTTTTTTTCTTTTGTCTTTTTTTTTTTTTTTTTAAGTCCCCAGCAACCAAATGTTCAGTCACTGTAGATCACAAAGCACAGATTCTTTTCTGAAAATATGAACAACTGGACACAATGATAGCAAAGTTTTCTGACTGGTTACTTTCAAAATGGCTACAGACTTGCATTCTAAGACTGGCTGTTGGTTTAAATATTGTACTCATAATTTCTCAATGAACACCATTTTGGCTACTTGAAGACACTGAATTATTGATTATCAGAAAATTCTTGCTTCAAAAAAAAAGAAGGTGCTGATATTAAAGTGGTACAAAATATACTGAACTCAACGACCATGGTAAATGTTACAAGCAACCAAAAATCAAGCACTTCATTGTTCTATGGGCATTTGGGTCATTGTAAGACTGACACTTTATGAAAGTCCTAGGACTCATCAGCGATTGTAGTTTTGCTGTGAATAGAAGTACAGATCAACTCTCTACGGATGAAGGGCCATGTTCAGTCAACAATTCTTTCAGACAAAATGAAACAGACCAGTGCCTGAACACTTGAGCTGAGTTTTCAAACATTTTGAATTTTTGGAATGGCACCTCATTTCCATGAGTGACATTATAATCTAGCAGTATCTTAACTGACCTTTCCTTTGTCAAATGGGATCAGTGAATGCACAATCTGTCGCTGTACCTGCCAGCTGTAGAGCTTTTTGTCAGGTAACTGACTTGTGTGTTAATCAAGTGTAACAAAATAACAAGTGTAACTAAGGCTCTTAAAAATTATGGCAGGATGTTAAATGTTTTCCTCCTCAACTAATTCACTGTATTACTAGTATTTTCTGAAATCTCACTTTCTGAACTTTAATAATCTTTTAGCTTCTTTCCTTTTCACGCTAACCCATATAAATGGGCTGTCTGTGGTGGAAAATCAAGAGGGAAAACTGGTAGTACTTCATGAATTGAGATCTGAAATTCACGTGAACTGTCCTATGACCAATTTGGGGAACAACTATTGAAACTGTCACACAAGTGCAATATAAACATATAAAGCAGGGACGAAGGACCTAAGGAATTAATTCTCTTGAAGCACCTTCAAATTCTATTGGTTTACACTTTTTCTTTCACTGTCAGCCTATCTTTAAATGCAAGCAAACAAAATTATTGAATAGGCAAAACAAAAAAAATATACGAAAACATATCAACTCTTATTTTCTTCACCAGAAGAAGTTATTTTCCTTGTAACAATCACCATCTTAAAAAAAGAAATTATTCCAACTGGACGGAGAACAAAAAGAAATCATGCCAGAAAAAAAAACTGTTATTCTGGTGGTGTGCCAGTTTCACTATTTCATATGTTAAAAAAACAAACAAAAAATCCAGTTGAAATAAGACTGAAGGATTTCTAATGACGGGGACCACCCCACACTTCCTCTTCCTTTTTCATGCCTCTGCTACAACTCCGAGGTTCAGCACTAGCAAGTTTGTGTGTGCACGACCAGATTTACAGATAATACCATCCAGAGCCATCTTCCCACAAAGAATGGCCAGAAAGATCTTGACAATATTTTATCACTCTGCCACATTTTCTTATGCTAATGCTTGTATTTGCTGAGAAAAGGCCATGCCATTCATCAAGTTTACTGTGCACACACACACACACACACACACACACACAGACAACAGAAACTGCACAGTTGCAAAGAATCACTTGCTATCTATATGCAAGTCAAAACAAGCAAGCGAGTGATGCAGATTCCACCGGTCTACATGTCATCGACTCACCCTGATCATGTGAATCAAGGCTTGCTGAAACTGTGCACGGGTCAGTGGGTCCACTTCTGGACAGGAGGGCGAAGGTGGGTCTGTGGAGATCAGAAAAAAAAGACAACTTTGTATGTTCCGATTTCTTCCGCAGTACTTTTGTATGCTTGGCATTGAGCATCTCCACAAACTTCAAACGATTCTTGATGGCATGGAAACGTATCATAGCTGATCATCCATGTAATATGCAAAGGATTCTTGACCGCATGGAACATAATTTATCATCCACAGAACACTCAAAGGATTCTTGACCACATTTAACTGACCTTCCACATAAAATTCAAAGGATTCTTGACAGCTGGAAACACATGCTATTTGTCATTATGCCATCCACACCCCTTGAAATTCCTCCCTTGTTTCTTGGAATTTTTTCTTTTAGTTAAGCTTCTCTTTTGGTCTTCATGCTACTGGATCCTTCATTCATTCTACTACCAGTAACTTTGCCAATCCCAGCAACCATCTTTTGATCCTAAATTCTTGTATCAGAGGGTGCAGAAGGATTTGAGTACCCATCTATATGCTCCCCACACACCCTTCTTTGCAGAATTGGAAACACATTCATGAGAGACAGACAGACAGAGACACAGAGAAAGGCTGTGTGTGTGTGTGTGTGTGTGTGTGTGCGTGCATGCTTGCGTGTTGTGTGTAAGTTTTTGAGTGCACGTTTGTGTTCATGCACATGTTGCTGCACATACACATGTCAGTGTACGTCTGTGTGTGCACAAATGTTTTATTATGATATGCATGCGCATGTGTGAGACTTCAGAAAATATACTTGATACAGATGAAAAACAACATCAACAACAATAAAAACAAGTGTACATACAGACTGGCAGCACGTACTCAATAAATACAATGTTCTTACAAGGAAAATAAAGCAGAGCAGACAAGAGTGGAAAACAGAATATCATTACCAAAAAGAAGTATATAAATACATGCATACTGTTCACATAGAGGCAGCATAAACGAAAAATATTGACAGAAAAAGTTTTTCAAGTTCCTCTCATCCACCTCAGGTGGTCGAAAAGAAGAAACAATTCTATGCCAGCTGCACTCCGGCAATTCATATTTTACTCATTCATACCTTTTAAAGAGTGAAGAAGTGCCATGGTGCATTCCATGTCATGTACCACTCACAATGAAACATATTCTTTTAGAGTGTTGGCAGTTGCATGATGTGAGACACAAGCATTTTACAGCAGATTCTATGAAAACCTTGTTCAGAGATGTTCCACCTGATGCGATCTTTGAATTCTTGAAAGAGATCAACCTTTTTTCATTCGATCCAAGATTTTATAGTGGAAAGATTTTTTTTAACAAAATTTGGGTGCGTTTTTTAGATTTATTTTAAAAAGAGTTGTGTGAATGAATGACTGGCGAGTTGACTACAACCTGGTGATAGCCCTGATATGGCCCTTTGTGATCGGCTAGGCTATAAGCAACATACCATTACTGTTACCATGCCAAGTCAGCTTAAGCGAAGAGCTGAGAGCTACAGGGTCCAAAAGTAAAACTGGATCCAAGGTTGAGTTTCTTTCACTTTGTGGATGCATACCCTGAAAGAGCTGCTCAAATTTCCTGACCAGCATTACAGATGCTTGTACCTCTCAGTCAGGCATGGGTTGTCTGCTAATATGGGACACCCTCTCCTCTCCCCCTCTTAGCAGCACTCAGCTGTGTGTGAACTGCTGGAGGGCCAAGTTTCCTTCTTCCTCTACTGTCTCCCTCTATCTGGCAGAAGGGTTCAATTGAGAGTGTATCAGGAGGAGGATGGCCTTTTAGACTATAAACATTCAAAATTTCAGTGTCATTTCACATTTCTCATCTTTTCTTTTGCTAATTGTCAAAATTACATATGACAAGAAAACCAGTCCCTTTTATGACATTTCAAATTTCTGATCTTCCAGATTGTCAAAATTACTTATGAAAAGAAAAAATCCCTTTCATGACATTTTAGATTTCTGATTTTCCAATTGTCAAAATTACTAATGAAAAGAAAATAATTCCTTTTATATTTTAGATTTCTTATCTTCCAATTGTCAAAATTACTTATGAAAAGAAAAAAAAATCCCTTTTATATTTTAGATTTCTGATCTTCCAACTGTCAAAATTACTTATGAAAAGAAAAAAATCCCTTTTATATTTTAGATTTCTGATCTTCCAACTGTCAAAATTACTTATGAAAAGAAAAAAATCCCTTTTATATTTTAGATTTCTGATCTTCCAATTGTCAAAATTACTTATGAAAAGAAAAAAAATCCCTTTTATGATATTTTAAGATTTCTGATCTTGACCCCTCCTCAACTCCGACCTTTGAAAGAAAAAAGGTAATTCATAACTGCTGGGCAGTATCATATGTTTAAAAAGCTTTGCTGTACTGCCTGAAGTGAGCTTTCACTGTTACCGAGTGAGGTGCTTGTGGTCGCCTCTTTCCTGGTGGAAGTTGTTTTCATTTCCCTTATACATCTAGCCTTCCTGCAGGACCTGGCGTGGGGAGACTAGCCTTTGAACCCTGTGTGTCTGCTGCCTCGCTATCATCCTTTTGTTCTTGCGGGGTGCAGCATGGAAAAATTGTCCAAGAGGAAATCTGCTTTATCAATTTGAAATATTTGGAAGGAAATAAGACTTCTGTAGGTCGCTTCCTGCACAGAATGACTGTGACTTACAGAAGAATCAAGAACTGCAACTTTAATTATGGCTAGTGTGAATCCCACTGACTTGTTTTCATGGTACATCACACACACACACACACACACACCAAACAAAGAAAAGCAGGACTTCTTGGGGGTTATTGAAACAGGTTGGTTGAGGACTTTTTTCCCCCATTGCTAATGTTTTGTGTGCATGTGTGTGTGTGTGTGTGTGTGTGTTGTAAGGGCCGATTTTTTTCTATCTTTGCTTTTAACAGAAACATTTGGTAAATTTCCTTACAGACCAATGGGGAGACAGATACAAAATAAAAGAGCTCATTAGAGACTTCTTGGTGGAAATTTCCCCACGATTTTGGAGCATTTTTCCCTTTTTGAACCTGGCCCACAGTAAATCCTCTTTGGAGGGGGAATTAAGGAAATTAAAGGAAAACCTACTGAATATAAAGTGTACTCTTTCCATTAGGAAGTATTCTACTTTCCCTTGGCGTTGTATTTAACTTCTGTGGTTTATGCAAATTAACTTTGTTGGTATTGTTTAACCATTTTCAGATCACCTCGTTTATGGTTGGCATTGTTGTCTTTGTTTTGCTTTGTTTCGTTTGTACATGTGTTCTAATTTAAGGAGCGTTATCTGTGAACTCCCTTGCAAATCGGGCAAGGCCTTAGTTTATGTTCAATTGCACGTTCCCTTCCTAAGGTTGGAAGCATTCTCTGGGTGAAGTCCTTTAGTATGTAGGTATTCTGATTTGACACTCTCCATGAAACTTTAGCCTCACAAGTTTCATGGACAGTGATTATTATTCTGAGGTCTTTCTCATGTTTACTGGATTTAAGTGAACATGGTCCAGGGTGGGTTTGATAGATGAGCAAGGGCGAGGACTGATGAGATTTATTGATTTAAATCATATGTGGAATTAGTGCTGTCAAACTTGTGTTTTGAATCCTACTGTCTGTTTCGGGTGGGTGACTTTCTCAAGATTTCTGTTGAGTTCTCTCCCTTGCCTCACAGACTGCTTTACTCATACAGACATACACACCATACAGAGATGGTCTCTGTGACATTCTCAGATGTAGTTAATATCTGTGCAACATCTGCAGTTCAGCAACTGGCTGTGTATGTGCAACTCCAATGAACAGAGTGGGATCACTGAAACTGGGGCAGAAAAGGGTTAGACTGATAAAAAGGAAATTACAGCAAGCATGGAGAGAAAGAGACGCACGAAAAGGCCCATACTAGACCGGGGTTAAAGGAACAGAAGGGGACAGAATTCTCTAAATGAAAGAACAAAAGAAACAAAAGTTCATACCATTCATATTCAAATGGAGATGAGAAAGACTGGCAGGCATGGTGAGCGAATGGTGAGGAGACGCGAAGTCCTGTGGCCTCAGCAATACATTTGGCTGACTCGACTCACCTTTTAATCGGACTGCACCCCTCTGCACAGACACACAATCTTTTTAGACTCCATTACACACACACACACATCTTCATGGCAAATCAATATTTTATCAATTTACTTATCTGACGAGAACGTGATTTACTTTTTTTTTTTTTTTTTTTTTTTTTTAAGAAATAAATGTAGTCTATTTTCACGAAAAGCAAGGAAAATTTCAATGACCATTTCTTGCATAAAATCAAAAAAAAAAAATCAACAAGAACAACCAAATTAAAAACGTCCCTTCAATGTTACTTTGAAAATAGTTACTACCACAAAAACAAAAAGGAAAGAAAATCATAAACCTTCCCTGTGCAGTGTAGGCAGAGTCTTTATTTTATCTGCTACATCTGTACTTTCCATCTCTGTGCTACAATTCCTCTGTTACTACAATTCCTCTGTTGCTACAATTCCCCTGTTGCTACAATTCCTCTGTTGCTACAATTCCCCTGTGTGCTACAACTCCCCTGTTGCTACAAATCCCCTGTTGTTACAATTCCTCTTGCTACATTCCCTCTGTTGCTACATTCCCCTGTTGCTACAATTCTTCTTGCTACAATTCCCCTGTTGCTACAATTCCTCTGTTGCTACAATTCCCCTGTTGCTACAATTCCTCTTGCTACAATTCCCCTGTTGCTACAATTCCTCTGTTGCTACAATTCCACTGTTGCTTCAGCTGCTTGATACACGTGCACAGCGCAGTCAATCTGTGACCAGTTGTTGTCTGTGGTCTTGTTCCAATAGCCGATCAGACTGAGCTTCAGTCATCATCATTTTGTTTTACGAGTCAGCAAACTGTAAGAGGCTAGCCAGCACATCTGGTGTTATGGGGTGAGTGACCACTACCTTAGATCAGTGATCAAGCTGCTTAAACAGCTTGACCTGTGGTGCACATGGCAGTTGATCTGATTTTTCTGGACAAAAGGGAGATAAGACAACTACAAAGTATGTTATTTCATCTCAAACATTTTCTATTATGTTTAAACTACTATCTTTGTTGGAAAGCTTTGGATAATAAACAGGGCAGTAGTAGAACAAACCTGGCCAAAAAATGGCACACAGAACGAACAGTAACGTAACACACTCTGACTTGTTTCAAGGTCAAGTCCGAACTAAATAACTGCAGAAGAAAACATTTTGGCTGAAAAAAAAAAGAAAAAAGAAACAGAAACTACTATATTAATCAACTACCTTGATGACACTCAGAGATATTCTGTTCCTTTCCCCCACTGCCATCCTCCCCATGGAAAAAGAAAAATGCTGCTACAATAAAAAAAAAAAAAACACAGATACTTGGCTCACAACTAGTCAATCACAAATCTGGCTTCCTAAGAAAATCATGGAAACAACTTACTAGTGTAATGGCTACCATACTAAACAGGTCACTCAGTTAAAGGAGGCCACTCACTGTGTACGTAGCTCTTGACCTCCTGTATGCCCCCACCCCCCCCCAGAAAAAAAAATTTTTTTTCAAAGGAGAAAAGCAAGAGAAAATCACATAACCTCCATCTTCTGATTTTTTTTTTTTTTTTAATAAGATCTCACTATATATCATTAAATAACCATCTGTCAAAGGAGCAAACAACAGGAATTATCCCCAGTCACACCCAGCAAAATGGCTGCTGCTGGCCCATTACCCATCACAGCATTTCCGCAGGCAAAAAAAAACAATGCCTGGTAGCACCCATGTCCTCTCCAAAGATTGTTACAACTTTTCTTCTTAAAATCATGAAAGGGCTTCATCTTTTTCTAAGAGCAAAACCATCACATACCCTGGGCTTGGAGGAAACGGAGGTGGACTTCTCAAAGTCGCCTGGGGTCAGGAGTTCAAGAGGTTTCGGAGGGGAGACTCTCTGTTCTGTGGGCGAGATTTCCTGGGTCGTGCCCTCCCTCCGGCTGCCATGCGCCACACACATACAAAAAGTCAGGTACATGCTAGTGGCACACACACATGCATTCATATACATGCATGTCATTTGTCAAAATTTCAAACTCTACGTGTAATATCCCTGTTTTTCACACCCAATTATTCTGTTTATTTATTCACTGCTTCAGGCTCAACAGACCGCATAGGATCTTTACATTGCTGTCCCCGTGTAAAGCAAACAAACAAAAAAAAAGCCACAAATCACAAAGACCCATAAAGAAAACACACACAGACACCTCTCGAGGGCAACAAAACTTAAAATTCAAAACACAGCAGTAAAACCGACATCCTAAAGACAGGTAAAATTAGGTCCGCCTACTGTACTAGCTATTGTGGCTGACTCATGTTGCTTTGTAACCAGTCAACTAACAAAAAAGAAAAAGCAAAACAAAAAAAGAGAAAAAGAACACGAAAATATGTTAAAGCCACAAAAATGTTTAAAAAGCTCCTTTTCGTAAATACTATCTATACATTCTTCAAGTGTCTTTGTCCATCGCTCATGAGTTTCCAATAGTTCTGTCTTCCATCACTCGTTAGTTTTTCCTGTAGTTGTCCTTTTCCATCACTTGTGAATTTCCTATAGTTCTGTCCTCCATCACTTGTTCTTTCCTACAGTTCTGTCCTTTTCCATCACTTGTGAGTTTCCTACAGTTCTGTCCTTTTCCATCACTTGTGAGGTTACCAGTTCTGTCTTTTCCATCACTTGTGAGTTTCCTACAGTTCTGTCCTTTTCCATCACACTCGTGATAGTTCTGTCCTTTTCCATCACTCGTGAATTTCCTATAGTTCTGTCCTTTTCCATCACTTGTGAGTTTCCAAAACTTTTTTTTTTTTTTTTTTTTTTGGCTGTCCCAATCTCTATGCCACCTCAGAGACAGTGCACCCACACCGCTCATTCCGACACACCCTGTTCACAGCCACAGCCCGATAGACCCCCCGCCGCAGCCCCAGCACCGGCAATCCACAGGGAGCAGTCACTGTCAAGTCGTCAAGAGGCAACCCACCGGAGGAGACACTGCACTGCTGCCGAGTCACTTCGGTGGTGTTCAGTGGTGCCTGTTCTGATCTAACATACGCAGGACACCACCTGCTAAGCCCCCTACTGATGACAATAACTGCTTAGTTGCGGAGCTGGCGTGAGCGGCGCTCTCCCTCCGGAGGGGGCCACCACATCCATCCAACGACAGCCCCCATGGACCTGCCGATACCGGTGACCCCAAAAGAACCAAACTAAGGCCACAAACGTGGAGAGGACATCGAAACTGAGGTCACCATGACAGCAGGGCATGAAGGGCCACAGAACTTGAGACAATTTTTATGCTGATCGATGAGAATGAGGATGATGATGATTAAGATGATGCTACGGATTTCCATTTTGGTCTGAGACTACATGACAGGGCTGTACTCTACGCTTCCTTTCATAATATATCCTGGCGTCAACCAGGCCCAAGAGATACAGGCACCTGCAGCGTTGGTCAGGAAATTTGAGCAACACTCTCAGAAATGCATCCATTAAGTGGATGAAACTCGACTGTGTGGTCCCAGTCTTCCCACCAGAGTCCGCAGCAAGAGTTTCCAAAACTTACATGCCTTTGCTCACTATTCTCCAGTTCCCTCTGACCCTATCTTCATGTTCTTTCAAGTTCCCTCCCTTACCTGGTGTAGCTCCTCCAGCTTCTTGGACCCTGACACAATGCTTTCGGTCTCCTGGTCTTGCTGTTTCATGGTGCTCTCTCCCTTTGCTGCTGCTGCTGCTGGAACTGGAAAGGGTGTCGCTGTCGTCTCTCAAACTCTTCCACCGTCATGCCTCCTGAAGCAAGGAGGAGACTGTAAGGGGCTGGAACTCCGGGAGCTGCCACTGTCCCTGCCTCCCCTGGGCTGTGTCCCCAGCAATATACAGAACAAGAGAGTTTGTCAGGGACCACAAGGCCTAAAGTATTGTGTAACTTTCTTCAACAATAAATCTTTTATGTGAAAGTCTGCCTCATCTCCATGTGAAAAAAATTGCCAATGGATCATTATCTCCGTTTTCATCTTGTTTTGGAGATTAAAGCCTGTAAAAACAATCAAGAGAAACAGAAAACTATAAGAGAAATTTGTTCCGACAATAATCATAATACAGGATCTTTTAAGTCATATTTATTAGCATTTTTTCCTTTTCTCTTTTTTTTTCCAACTGTTCAGAAATATCTGTTCTTTAACATGCAGAATGTTTCTATACTATGTCGTAACCACTGCATGAAAGTTAAAGCACACAAAGACAGTAAGCATGTACAATATGACATTTTTGTATAAAGAAATACATCACTGTATTTGGATAAGTAACTGACCAAATGTGTTTTCTTACTGACCAAGATTTTTATCTCTTTTTCTTTTGACCATGGTTTGTTTTTAATGAATAAAGTTTTCTCTGTTAGTTAATCAAGATTCGTCTTTTAACCCCTTTCCCAGCTGACATCCTCTGAAGAAAGGCTGGTATGCACAGACTTGAAGATGAGTGTATGCTAAAAAAAACACAGTGTCTTTAATACACCTTACTAACTGTTCACTACCTGTATGAAACAAAATAAACAGAGGTACTGAGTGATTCATTGTATCCGCCACATCCTATAAAGAGGCTACAGATTCTCATTGACCACAAACTCGTCAAGGGTCAATGGTGTAACTGACCAAAAATTTTGTGTGTGTTGGGGGAGAGTGGGAGGGGGTAGGGGGAAAGATACATGAGGTGCTGGTGGGAGGGAAGGGTATCTATCTTCTTCCTCCTGCCTTATCTCAAACAAGTCTGTCTTATTTATTAATGATAGCATTTCAATGTTTATTTATTTATTTAATTTGATATTCCATATACACCCGCTTTCTATTCTTCCTTAACCTCTCTCTCACTCTCCCTCTGCACAAAGTATCTTGTGTGCATATCAAGCACAAAATTTTCAAAAACTCAAAAAGAAGATAAAAACTTGTATTTATCTACATCTTAGCATTTCTTTTCATTCGCTGAAATCAAGCATTACAAAGAGTGTTTATGGGACTGGGAGGACAGAAAGAGGCAATTAAAAAAAAAAAAAATTCTTTTCACAATTTTATCTTCAAACTACACACTCTCTTTCCATCCTCCCCTGACTTCTCCTCTCCCCCCCCCCCCCCCTCCCCCCCCTGCATTGTATGACTCTGTGTACAAATAAAGTACATTAATAAAAGAAAATGTGCTTACATCTGGATCATAGAATTTCTTCATCTCACTCACCATGATCAAGTATTACAACAGTGCCGATGTGATCAGGAGGACATAGAGAGAGAAACTTATGATGGAGATGGGGGGAGGGAGTGTCTCATCTCAAGCTGCAAACCTCCCAACCTTCCAACCTCCTCCACCAGCACCCCCCATTTCCCTCTGCTCCCCTCCCCTCCTTCCTAGTTCCCCAGTCATGGGGCGACTCACCCTGTAACAGCCTTACAACACTGACAGCCAACAAGCAATACCAGGCCATTAAGAAGCCACCAAACAGAGGAGACACTGCAGTGCAGCTGGTAGTCACTCTGTAGCTTTCATTAGTCATTGTCCTGATCCATCATATCACTGCAGGACATCATTAACTACGTCCCTTTCCTATCTTAGCTGCTTTGTCATGGAACCAGTCAGAGTGTGTGTCCTTCCTCCTGACCGCACCACTGTCTCACTCCATCCACAGCTCCCGTGAACTGGTAGACAATGAGCGGTTCAGCAAGGGCATGAATATTCATGGCAACTAGAAAGTGAGGTTACCATGAGCCCCAAGGCAAAAGATCAGAATTTCTTATTTCTTCCTTTTCTTTTTTTCCCCCCGGTCAATTTGCTCACTGAACATGACTCAAGGGAGGGAATTTCTGTAGTTTTGGAATAGTCTTTCCTACCTTCCCCACCCCAACCTTACCCGTCGCCGGACTGCGCAGTGGCACTGGAAGGTGGGGATGGCAACTCATGCTCCGTGCTGGTTCCTGTCTTCTGCTGGCTCAGCCTGGCATTCTTGAACAGCTCCTCCAACATTGGCGCTCCTCCCGCTGCTTTTTTGCCATCTGACACACCAACAATATCAAGGTATGTGGAGGCATGTCCTCTGAAATCACACTTGGTAACTTACCATATTAGCGTATTACCTTAAATTCCAAGCAGACTGCCTATTTGTTTCTGTAAGGTATGGCAAGGTAATGTTGCTTATGGCCTAGTCGACCACAAAGGGCCATATCAGGGCTGTCACAGCGTCAAAATCAATTCAAGTCATTAAAAAAACAAGCAAACAACAACAACAACAAAAACTAATTCACACAACCCTTTTAAAAACATCTTTTAAAAACACACCTGAAATTTCATTTAAAAAAATCTTTCTTCCATAAAATCTTAGATCAGATTAAAAATGTTAATCCCTTTCAGAAATTCAAAGACAACACTCGGGTGGGACCATCTACCTGTTTGTGTGGTTACAGTCATACTATTTACTGTTAAAGGCCATTTGACCACACAGGGCCTTACAAAGGCTTCACACTCAACAGCAAAAAAACTGTTGCATCCTGAAAAAGCATTACAGCCTGAAAACTGTGCAAACAGTTTTCATGACATGGTAGCACAGCTACTGATATCCTTACAATGGGATAAGACTAAGCCACGCTTAAAGTGCCAGCTCTGATTTCTCAAATCCAGACTTAACATGAACGGTTTAAAAAAAAATTCAGTGTAATGAAAATTACATAAAAAATTCATATGGGCAAACAGACTCAGCAGAATGGACAGCTAGTGTTCACTCTGGACAGAATGTGCAATGTTCACCATCTCTCACCAGATTACTACAAAGAAATTCTCAAGTCAACATGTTACAATGCTGGGAATATTCCTAATCTTGTCCGAAACCTTATGGAGCACATGACAAATTCTCACTAATCTTTGATTTTGTTTTCTAAGAGTACATTTTTGCCTTGACCTTCTGATTGCTTTGTCACATAAATTAAAAAACAAACAAACAAACACAACAGTAACTGCAGTTATTATGTCTGCATCTGGCGAAACTGTTGTAGAGTCAAACACATAACTGTCACCAACAATCAACATCTTTAGCAGGTAGCTCAAGTTAAGAGCAAAGACATTTTCTTCATTAAAAATATCAGAGTTTCAGATCATCCCCCCCAAGGAGTTTGGTGGTACCACTATTAAGCATGTACATCGACAACCTTCTTTCCTCCCATACATACAACACACACATACATACACCTTCCTACTATAATTCTAGCAATAACATAGCTGCCCAAATGGTGGACCTAGAACCTGTCACAGGGACACTTGCAAACTGAATGCAGTTGGCCTATGCAGCTTTAACCCAGATTGCCTTATCTCCCCTACTCTACATCCACTGGAATACGTCCTTCAACTGTGCACTGTGTTAGCTAAACAAGTTCAGTCAATAACTGAATATGGTAATTCTGATAACTATTCCTACCAATCATAAGACAGTTTGCAGAATTCAATGAATCACATCACCCAAGACATATGTTAACATTCATAAATTAAAGACACTGAGGCAAAATAAAAGTTTATACAATCTAGTTTCTATTAAATATCTTCATGACTGAAATCCACATCATCTTCAAAGCAAATTAAATGCTGTGTCATCATGGGCTACAGGTCAAAAAGGAAAATTTTCCTCATCATGTTCAGCAATTGTCCCCCCCCCCAAAAAAAAAAAAAACAGTAACATCCACTCTGCGTGTGTGTGTCATTCATTTAACGCCTTTCCACTAATCGTGATATTAGACGAAAAAAAAAAAAAAAACAAAAAAAAACGAGTGTGTAAGAGAATAAGACTAGTGCATGACTGAAAGTTATTGAATGCCTAGTATGTGTGCATGTATGTGTGAATGTGTGTACACATATGGTGCTTAGGCGGTTATTTAAAATATATCTGATTAAAGAAATAAGTATATAACTACACTACTAGAAATAGTAAAACAAACAAAACAAACAAAAAAAAAACATATATACAACAACAAAATCAGTGAACACCCCCACCCCACCCACCCCCTTCCTTTCCTTCCCTCTCAATCCCCTCCCCATCCCTCCCTCCCCCCCCTCCACTTTTTATTAAGAAAAAAAAAAATAATTCAGATACTGTACTGACCATTGGACTGATATCTAAACTTACAAAAAAGTCTTAGGTTAAAGCTGGTGAATTGAATATAATGTGTGAGTTATTTTGCAACAAAACTGGAATAAAAGTATTTACAAGTTCTTACATTTGTGCTTATGCTTGTGCACGCACACGTATGTGTGCATGTGCATGTGCGCGTGTGTGTATACATATGCGATTGTGTTGGTATGTGTGTGTGTGTGTGCATATGTGTGTGCTTATATGAGTGCTTATATGAATAATAATGGTAAAGCACTTAAACTTAATTTAAAAAAAAAAAACGTTTCAAAGGAATTTTTTTTAAAAACACTAATCAATTTAACAATCATCAAGGCACAGAACCATAACCTTTCTCCGTCTTTATCACTTTTAAGCTTTGTACATTATTCCATCTTCCCTCCCAACACTTATGCCCGCCCCACATACAACGAAAAAGGAACCTATAAATACTTCCCCAATGGAGTGCGCTCTAAGCATACAAAAAACTCATATGTTAGAGCTGGTGACTCAAAGATGGCCTGTGCACTATTTTGTCTCAACACTGGAATTATTTTTTTCAGGTCTTGACATGTAACAATATGTTCACGTGTTGTTTTCTTTTTACATAAGCACACTATATTTTTAACATATTTTGTTTTAAAAGCATCAAGTGTGTGTGTGTGTGTGTGTGTGTGTGTGTGTGTGTGTGTGTGTGTGTGTGTGTGTGTGTGTTGTTCCATCTTCTGTGCAGCCTCAGCGACACTGCATCGACGCAGCTGATTCCGAGCCCCCTATCCACAGCCACAGCCAGGCCTGTCCCGCCAAAGCTCCGGCACCAGCAATCCACTGGGAGTACGTCCACCGAGTGTCAGAAAGAGCAGTCAAAATTTTTGCTCTCCAATATGAGGGAGGTTAGTCTTTGTCACTGACTCTCTACAACATTGATTATTTCTGTTTGGAAATGTCTTTGCTCACAAACGTTTCAAACAGACTCTCTAGAAAATAAAATGAAACTGATGAACAGCACAACACTATTCTTTCTTTTAAACAGCAACAGACAAATTCACAAAATTTGTGACTAAAACAGACCATGGAACGATCTGTTATGATTTGTTTGAGGACAAATGGTCACAGAAGTACAGTGACAGACTTGTGAGCCTTCGTCCTCAGTTTAAAGCAGTAGGCTCCAGGTGCTACTGCATGATCTTACAGTACACATTATCTTTAAGGCGAACAGTCAGTTGCAATGACCTTTAAACACTCCAGACTTTCACCCCTGACTGAGCACAATATCTTTAAGGCGAACAGTCAGTTGCAATGCTGTGCAAGTTACACCTTTAAACACTCCAGACTTTCACCCCTGACTGAGCACAAAGGCCTTGCGCAGTCTCAGACCAAATGTCACCACAAATCAACACCTACAAAAAAAAAAGTGTAATGTGCTTGATTAACAGTACCATGAACGCTAACAGATCTAAGGACTATCAAATTATTCCAATATCACAACTTACAGTGAATCATCTTCTGCTACTAATGATGCTAATGACTGGGAGAGGACGTACCTGTTGATGACGGCTCAGGAATGTGTGAAATGCCTGAATCTTTACTGGCGGCATTCGTGTCCCTTCCTTCTGGCTCTCTTCTTGCCTGATAAAAACACAGTCCATCAAAACCAATTATATAAAGGCAATCACAACACAGCAAGTACTGCATGTACATAAGGCAAAGCACTGTTGCAGACAGTTTCTGATAAGATGAGATAATGTTGCTTACAGCCCAGACGAACATTTACCTGGTTTATCAAAGGGCTGAAATTCAGCGGAGTTGTAACAGATCTACATCTAACGCATTTTCCCTGTTCAATCATGTGACATTATCAAATTGATAATAACAGCAGACTTGTACCCCCTTATTTGTTCTAACTTCTAAGCTTAGCATTTTCATGAATCACAAATACCCAAAACATGTAATATACAAACATTTACTGCGCAGAATGTCAAACACTATCCTTCCCATTAGCAAACTTCAAGTAAAGTGGGACTGACAGCTTAATACAAACAGAGTTTAACACGAGATCTGGCACCAATCTCGAATAGTCAGTCAAATTCCAACTTCTAAAGAATGAAAATGCCTGTAACAATACAGCTTTTTGCGATTTCAAAGTATGAGGTAGATGTTTTCCACTTCACATTTGCAGTATTAGGCACGTCACTTGCCATCTTGTTTGGCTAGCGTCGTATACTAACGATTGGGAAGTGATGGGTTCAAGTTCCATCAAAAGTATTCATCTTGGGCATCTTCAGTCCTGACTGCCTCATTTCTGAAGGTGAGTGTGTTGCAAGCTCAAAGAGGAAGACTGGAACCACATAGCTGAGTTTCATCCACTCTATGCACGTGTCTCTGCAGGAATTGCTTATCCTGACTAACATTTCAAGTGTCTTTATCCCTGGAGCCTGGTTGACTCTGGGATATGTCATGAAAGGAGTGGAGGGTACCACCCTGTCCTGGAGCCAGAATGGAAGATTCTTACAGCATCATCTACATTTTCACAAATATATCAGATTTCATGGTCAGCCACTCTCTGGCTAGTGTTTAAGATTACAAGAAAAAAAAACTGCAATGTTATGAATCATAAAAGAGAAAGAAAAAAAAAGCACAAAATTTTCTTGGAGAAATAAATGTTAGGCTATTATGAGTGTGTGCCAGAATGGGAAAAGTCTAATAAATGGAGTGGGAAAAAAGCCAATGAAGCAGAAAACAAGTGGACAACAGAAAATGAAGATAAATAAAGCAGAGCCTTTCCAAGTGACAGAAACAGAGAAATCACTAGAATGAATTCTCCCCACCTCCCACCCCCCCTCCTCTCCACCAGCTCATCAGAGACACCAACCGTTATCAACTGTCCTGTGTTCTTACACACCTGTAAAAGCCAAACGACTCCTCATGCGCACTGACCTGACTCTCAAAGCGCTTGTGCCCCCTGGAGGAGCTCCATGATGTCCATGTTGCCCTGTCCTCTCTCCCTGTCCCCATCCTGACCGCCTCCACCCTCCGCTCGGCTTGCGCCAGCATCTGCATCCTGCGTCACACTGCACAGCACATACTGCACTGTTATTCCTTAGCTCACATGATGCACAGTTGTAGATTCTAACTCACACAAGGTGATAATAATTGGCTGAAGAAGAAGAAAAAAAAAAAAAAGAAAACGTCAACAAAGTGTGGTGTATAACTCTGAATTTTCTTGTTTGTCTAAATTTTTTTCTTAAACAGCAACAACAAAAAAAAACAAACATAAAAACAAACAAAAATCAGTCATGATACTTGTTCAGCATCTTGAAACAAGATGTGTTGAGCCGATACTGGACTTAGAGCCCGGCAACATGCCTGAGGTGACAGTGACTGGCATTGCCTTCACCACCAGTTCAAGGGAAGTTGCTGGGCTCAAAGCCTGCTGTCAGCTCCCCAGGGATCAGGGGCCATGTTTATTTACTCTGGTCTTATTCCACTGGGTTCAACTGCACAATAAATGATAGGACATAATCATTTACACGATGCACAATGGACACACTACCAACAAGGCCAGATTTGTGTGTTTTGCTGCACCGAGTAGAATGAACCAGCACAAGCCAGATTTGCTTTTTTTTTCGCTGCACTGAGTAGATAAAAAAAAAAATAATAATAATAATACAAGGCCAGGTTTCTGTGTTTTGCTGCATAGAATACTTAAAAACAGGTGAGTTACACAATGCTAAATTTGTGGGTTTTTTTTTTCCCAGCACAGAGTAGCGTAAAACAGATGAAAAAGCACAAGACCAAGTTTGTTTTGCTGCACAGAATAGTTAAAACAGACCAGTACTATAATCTTAATTTTCCCCCCCCAGGATTAAGCAGCGTAAAACAGATGAAACAGCACAGGGCCAGATATGTGTGTTTTGCTGCACAGACAAAAAGCACATTAAAAAAAAAATCCTGGAGCCTGCTCTAAAACAAATGAAACGGCGCAACAGTCATGACCTTTTGTTGAATAGCAGATAATATATGAGCATTCTGCACAATGATTAGTATATCCTGGCTCATACTGCTCAAATACTGCAATACTACCGACAGATTCCAGCCTAAATTGTACAAAGCACACAACAATGCCTGAAGACCGCAACACATTCTTGTATTAGACAGCAGCTTTTCAATTCTCGCTGCTAAACTGGAGTCTTACTTCATGCTGCATTCTAGTAGCTAATGGTACATGCCCATGGCTGCATCCCCACTGTATACTCATCTCATTGAATAAGATGATTTTGTAATCTCCTTCCTTCTTGTAATGCTCTCTCAAAGTATCAGCATGGTGAAGGATGATAGGTTGGGCGTTTATGCAAATCCGGATGAGAGCTCTTTTAGAAATCGGAAGTCCTAAATATCTTGGAGCACTAAACGTAGACAAATCACAGAAAAAAGGTCTCTGGGTCTGCTGTTTTGTACGGTTAGAGCAAGACTACCAGGTTGGGGGGGGGGGGGGAGGGTAAGGAACCAGAGGGTTAAAAGAGCATGCAGGAGAGGGGGGGGAGATGGGGGAGAACAGAGGTTTTTCTAATTGCTAAAAATCACAAAACAAATCATCCTTCAAAGACAATAACCTTTTTCAGTAGTTTTCGCCCAGACATTTTGCTTTTATGACTGTCTGTCCATCTTAAATGATTGAGAAACTTGTGTATCTTTTTTTCCCCAATCTGGCTGTGTCCTTGAGTTGAACTGGTAAAAACCTGTCTTCCCTGACCCTGCCCGACAGCATTATTCAACTTATTGTTGTCCTCTTCACACTTGTCAACTGGCAATCTTCATTGCATTGTTTTTTGTTCCATCAAAAAACTGTACCAAAACTATGTAGATGGACAAACACAAATCCGCATGTATGTGCTCGTTTGGCTGCATAAGTGTGTGTGTGTGTGTGTGTGTGTGTGTGTGTGTGTGTGTGTGTGTGCGTGCGTGCGTGCGTGCGTGCATGCGTGTGTCTGGTTGTCTGTGTGTGTGTGTGTGAGCATTTCCCTGTATGTTTTTTGCTGTGTGTATGTTCAGCCCTGTAGGTGTGTATGCTGAGAAATGAAATGTCTAGAACATTCATGAAAATTATTTTTTTAGCACTAGCTGGCTGAAAGGGTGAGCATGAGAGTTTAACTGTCAGATTATTAAAAAAAAGAATACACAAAAGGAAAGGATGAACAACGAAAAGTATACAATGTACATACACACTAACAAACCCACACATACAAATGTGCCTGTACAGAATGCACATGTACACTTGCGTGCATACACAACAACAAAAGGCACAGCATATCCACAAAATCTATCCAGTCTCAATCATGAAGAGAGATATCATGGGAGAGAGAGAGAGAGAGAGAGAGAGAGAGAGAGAGAGAGAGAGAGAGAGAGAGCAGACAGACAGACAGACAGACAGAGAGGAGAGAGAGAAAGCGATAGACACTAGACAAAGGCAGACAGTTCATCCTTCCCATATCCAATACCCTGAGGAAGGAGAGGTTGTGTGCAGATAACAGGTGAGAGAAAGCAGCCTCAGGCTCTTCTCATACACCTGACGTCAATATGGACAGCACGTAAGGCAGCCACTTGCCTATGGCACTATAAAAAAAAAAAAAAAAAAAAAAAACCTCTCTTTACCCATAAAAACTTTCTTGGATACCAGACAGAGAGAGAGAGAGAGAGAGAGAGAGAGAAAGAGAAAGAGAAAGAGAGTTTGTATCTATGTGCGTGTGCGCGCACCTGTGTGTGTGTGTGATCTATCCTATCAGCACACAGTGGCCTAAAGATAGAATGAGACTTAACGTCATGGCAAACTGCTCGCTCCCTCTCTCTCTGTCTTTCTCTCTCTCTCTCTGTTTAGTTTTACATATGTGTTCACACACTGGACCTGATTCTGAAGTCTCATCCCAAGAACATGGAGGACGGGGCAGGGGTGGGCCCTGAACAGATGTTTCCATTATTACTGACAGTCCTCATGCAGCACCACTCCACAGATAAAGCTTTCAGCCCTTTACAATGCTCACGCGCATTTTCACAATGAGCTGCCTACCTTGGTAGAGTCGACTGAAAGGCTGCTTGCTAGTGCTAATCACTTGTTTCCCTCATCTAATGTTAGCTGCTCAGTATTTCACATTTACACACTCCTTCCATTTTTCTGGAGGATGCGTGATGGTATGTGTCATCCATAACAACAGCCGAACAGACCTCTTTCAAAAGTGTGGTGATGGCGTTTTCCATGAGCACAAAATGTTTTGCATGCATTCGCACACAGAACCTAGGATTATAGCCCTCATTCAACTGATTTCTTTTTTGGAAAATGAAGCCAGAATCAATATCAACCTGTACCAAAACACAAGACCCCAGGATCACATGTCTAGCACTTTACCAAAGGAGCTATTCCTACCCCCATGTCGACTCGTTTCTGAGTCTGTGTAATCATTCTATTTCATGTGTGTGTGTGTGTGTGTGTGTGTGTGTGTGTGTGTGTGTGTGTGTGTGTGTGTGTGTGTGAGTGTGTGTGTTAAGCGTGTGTGTGTGTGTGTGTGTGTGTGTGTGTGTGTGTGTGTGTGTGAGAGAGAGAGAGAGAGAGAGAGAGAGAGAGAGAGAGAGTACGTGCTTGAGTGCTGTGAAAAACTTTAACTTGGGCATTTTCTTGGAAATTACGTACGCTATTGCAAACACGCCTGTTCCACAAACTTCACCAAGGTTTCAGTTTCAGTTTCAGGAAGGACATGTCACTGCATGGGTAACTTGTCCACACATGCTACACTACAACTGCTAGGTAATGAAGCCACAGCTCACAAAAATTACAGCAAGATAAAGAAATGAGTTTAAAAAAAAAAAAAAAAAAAAAAAAAAACAAGAAAAGCAATGGGAACAATTTATCGTGGATGAAACTCATCAAGACGCTTGACCTACGCTCTGCTGGGACAACTCTCTTGTTAAAGGTGTTGCCATCTGTGCCTGTATGTGCATCATGTGCACACACTGCAGAGGGGCCTTGGTGTCTGAAGGTCCAGCGGAGATAGGGGAGGTTCAATCTAAAACTACTGTCCTAAAGTCACACAAAGCCTTTCCAGGACTGTCAAACTCTCAGATATAAAAATGTCATATCAATACATAGCAGCTAGCAATTACTATCCTTCAGATAGCTTCCTGACTTACTAGTCTCTGTTTTATGCTGGAGGTCTCATGATCTGTCTTGATCTTCATGCTGTTAATGCGATCTATCATTCCTTGGCCATTCCCCATAAAGATTTTGCCCAGGGATGTCATTTTATGATGCTGAACACAGTTTTTGTGTTAGGATCTTTTATCCCCCACGCTGAATTAAATTTTCGTCCATGCATCAGTCAAACCAAATGTCGAACACATTTTGTCCATGAATGTATGTTCAAGAATATGTAATCCATGTCTAACCGAGACTTTGTCAACAGATCTTTTCGGCCTAATATCCAGGGATCTATATCGGAATATAGGATAAGATTTTTTTGGTTTATATTTTTATCCAGAAAGCCTTTTTTACTCACAGGATCTATTAGCTATGATATCTCACGCTTTTGCTTGATGATATGTCAGAGCTTTACTCTTGACTTCCATCATCCCATATATTTAAAGGAGCATGAAGAGGTTATCCTATTTATTCAAAAGAGCTTTTTGTTTTAGACAGAACTAATTTTCTAATGGTCTTATACAATTTTTGTTCAATGGCCTAGTAAAGTTTTAGTTCAATGGTATTACAGTTTTTTTTCCAATTGTCTTACATAACCAACAGAGCTTTCGTTCTTCTATCTATTCATTTCTGTCTAACCTTTTTTTGGGGGGTGGGGGATGGGTGTGGGTGGGGGGATTTACTGATTATTGATTACCCCAGATGTGGTAACGCAGTTGGTGTAGAGAACCATTTAGAGCTAGAGAGTGATTTCTTTCTGGGCATAGTTCTCTCTCCTCTTTTCATTCACTGCTGTCTTCTTTTGGGAGCTCATGTTCTGTCTTTGGATGCGTTTTTCTTTGGCCCATCTTTGCCTCTGGTCTTCCATTGCTTTTCTCGTCTTTGGTGGTTTGGGATGGTTTGCTTCTTTTGCCTTGCACCTTTCACGGTATGCACGCTGTCTCAATTTTTGTTTCTCTCTGTTAGTCTTGACTGCTTCTTCAGATCTGTTTGTGTAATATTTTCTGAATCTCAAGTTCTCCGCTTCCCTATGGGCTTTCCATGCAACGGGACCCTGTTTCAGCCTCTCTCTAAAGTCCCTAGAAATCTCTTTGCTGGTTTTAGCTTTTTTTTTGATTTGATATTCCAGGTTCTGCAGATGAGGCCCTGGAGGCCCTCTCCCTCATGTCTCATTTTTGAAGTCTTCGGCCTGAAGTCTCTTCCTTCATTATTCTGCAAAATGATATCCTCCTGTCACTTTCATATTTAACTACATTTTGAAATTACCACTACAGCCACCAGAAAGAAAACCCTGAAATCAAAGCCCTGCTCAGTTTTTACGTGAACTGTTATCATCTCTGCTTCCATTGTTCACTCACCCCACTGTATTGTAACAGTGTCTTATCAGCAAAACATCCCACAATAGCAAATCTAAAATTGCAGTTAAATAGCACTTGCAAAAGTCTACAGAAAGGGAAAAACATGATGCACTACTTTATAATGCCAAAATATTCAGCTTTACCTTATATAATGATTGATCTGTTGATACATTCTGAAGACATGAACAGTTTGCATCCAGTTATCAGTGGAACTTACATTTACAAACTCAGAATTTTTCTACCTGACTGAATAACTTAAAAACACAACTAAAAAAATTGTGGAATAAACGTATGAATTGTATAGTGTTTCAAGAATGTAAGAGGTCAACACTGAATTTTTAAGTTCTGTGTTCCGCAAATAACAATACATGAGCAGTTTGTGCCTAAGTAATCAGTATGACCTTCACAGGCTTAACATAAAATTTGTATGACCTGACTGAATAAATTAAAACACAGATAACAAATAATAGCATAAAGGTATGACATAAATAAAGATGTAAGCATGTAAGAGTTCTGATTTTTTTTTTTATGGGCACGTGTTCAGCATACAACAAGATGCAGTTTGTGTTGAAGGCAAACTACTAATTTTTATGAATTCTAAAAGCAAACAGCTAGTGCTCAAAAAATAATTTTCTTGAATATTCTAGACATTTCGCATTCTTAACACAATTAAAATACAAATGAAAATTCAAGTATAATAAAAAGCAGTTTGATTATGAAATGAGTTTTGGTACTACTTGTAAAGCAGAAGTGTCCTGCTTATAACAAAAGACACCAAAAGGTTGTGTCTGGGTTATCAGCATGACCAAAACAAATTCAGTTGAGCTTTTTATTTTACAGCCTGTTATCAAAGAAAAAAGAAAAAAAATTCTTCAATAATATGAAAACTGGGCCAGATGTAAAAACTGTAATCAGTTCCATCATGCTAAATAAAAACTAATCAGAAAACGTTGAGTTTCGCATGTAAGACAAGACCCAATTTTTTGTGAGAAATTGGTGTCTTCGTTATATGCTTCTTCTTCTTGACGTAATGCCCACAATCATCAAGTTGATTATTTTGGCATATTTAAAACTGGGTCTACGCAGCGGTAGGGAGGATTGGAGGGTGTGTTGGGGGAAGGGGGGCGGTCCAATGGGGGAGGGGGGAGGGGGCGAGGGGGGAAATCGGTGAGCTCTTGACACAAAAAGTGTCAAGAGTGGTGTGTGACCATTACTGATTTGCTGGCCATTCCTGATTAATACAACAACAAACATGAAAAACACTTACATCATGCACTGGCAATATTAGCATACATTATTTAGTCAGTGGTTGTTGTATGTCTTTCATTCGAAACACTGACTGGTGGGGAAAAAAAAATCAACATGGCCTCTCGATTCATGTGTATCTGCTGTATCTGTATCTGTTCGTGTATGCTGCTGCATCCAGGAAACTGGCATTGACGCAACAGGGGGGTGTGCAGCGGAAGAGTTAGTGGCATTGTGTCTGAAAATTTATAGAGAAATGCATCTTACCAAATGACTAAAATGCATAAAAAAAAAAGTGTTGGAAGTTTAATATCTTGCATCGTAATTATGTCTTCCTACAGCCAGAACGAAGAAAATCAGCTCGAACAAATTCGATGTGGTAATCGGTTTCGCACATAACTCACCAGCAAAATAGCAGACGCCAACGTTCCCACTGATCTGACAAAACTAAACAACTTATACACACGAAGTGATGATGTCACGAGAAGCGTGCCCCAAAGTACTGACATGTTATGTTGGAAACTCCTGCAGTAAATGTTGTTACTCACACCACCTCGAAGTTCCGCAAATAACAATGATGATGATAATCTTTATTTCCAAGGGTAAACAGATAAGCAAACACATGCTTTTTTTTCATCCGGCCCTTGCCCCATTAAGGGACTAAGTATGACTAGCGACTAAGATATACAAAACTTTTAACAAACACACATATCTTCATAACATTAAAAAGTTCATCCATTATAGTTAAGGCGTAGATGACTTTAAAAGGAAAAATAAAAGAGAGAGAAACGATTGAAACATCAAATAAGAATAAAGATTACAAAGAAGAAAGGAGTCAACACACACAAATATGGAATAAGTGATCCTCTTATCGAAGGGAAGAGAGAGAGAGAGAGAGAGAGAGAGAGAGAGAGAGGAGGAGAGAGAGAGAGAGATGCATTCCTTTTGTAAAAAAAAAAAATATATATATATATATATATAATAACATACAACAAACTGCTAAGGATAATAATTAGAGACAACTACATGCATCAATAATATCAACATTTTTATGTGGTTATAAGGCAAAACGAGAACGAACGGTACTACAATCAGTTATCAGTAAGCAGCAATGAATGCCTAGCATTAATAATCATAACACTTATTTTTCAATACATGGTTTATTCTTAAGTGTGACACTGGAAAATACCTTTGTTGAAGAAAAGCTCACGAATCTTGCGGACACGACGCGTTACATGCAGCACCAAGATTTTTTGAAAGTGCGATTTCGGCCAGGCCTGTCTGCGTGTTGTTCACTACCCACTGAACATAAGAAAGTCTGATGTTTAAATTAGAATAGTCGGAAATGAAGGCAAACCAAAACTAGAGATCAGTACTATCACGGTGTAACAAAATGGTGGAATATACCATGCAAGATGGAACACAGGGCACAACAGTGTTGGAGGAGCATGAACATGAGAAAGACCTTGGTCTACGTCGACAAGTTATGCTTCAAGGAACATGTAACAAAAAGTACAGCAGCAAAAGCCAACAGAATTGTCGGCATCATTCGGCACACTTTTGACTTCCTCAGCAACGACCTCTTTGTACAACTGTATAAGAGCCTTGTGCGTCCTATCCTGGAATACGGCCACTCTGTGTGGAGCCGCACCACAAAACCCCTCTGCAGTGATGTGGAGGACGTGCAATGACGAGCAACCAAGCTGTTGGAATCACTGAGAGACAAGCCGTACCCTGACAGGATGGCAATCCTGGGACCACCTACTCTTGAGCATCGCAGAAACACAGGTGATATGACTGATCTCTACAAACACATACAAGGGATCTATGATTCTGATCGGCCGAAGTTCAAGATCATCAGTGACCGTGCAACAAGGGGAAACAGTCTCAGGATCAACAAAAGACACTGTAGGCTGGATGTTCGCAGCAGAAATTTCTCTCAGAGGGTGATCAACATGTGGAATGAACTCCCAGAGTCTGTGGTCAGAGCACCATCCATGAATAGCTTCAAAGGCAGACTCGACGCTCACTGGAAAGATCTGGCGAGTGTTCACACTCCAACTTGCCAGTCCTAAACTCTGACAATATTACTGAACTTTTGCCACATGTGTCAGTGTCATGCATGCCACTATAAATGTATGTTTGAAAATTGGAACGATGAACTGGCCTGTCAGGGCCTCAAGCATCTATAATGTGAAGGTCAAGGTCAAGGTAGAGATCATGGTGTAACAAAATGGTGGTGCCAAATTCTGCTTTTTCAGTAGAAATTGCTTTCATGGTTACAAATTACGTATGGCTTTGGAAAAAAAAAAACTTATCATCAGGGTTCTTTGTTCATTACTTTATAGGACAATGATATGGGAAATGCCCTTAAGTGTTTTTTAGAGCATATATTCATCATGTTGAAAAGGGTTGGTACTGAACGTACACTTGATCTGAGCTGTATACCCAACAGAGTCTTCAGCCATCGGTCTTTTATCCCAGATGCATTTCTATCATGGGGAAGTACTGTTCAGTGGAGCATTTGTTCTGCACAAGTAGCTGAGGTTTGTGACCAGGAAGGAAGGCAAGCTGCGTAAGAGACACTATCTGATTATACAGGCCTGGGACAAAGCCCGAGCATCAATCATCACAGTTCCGGTCTCCATAATGGCCCAGCTGACTACACAGAGATATTCCAGGAGTGTTCCATCAAAAACAAACATTAAAAAGCTCCTGCCCTGAAATTGAAACAAGTAATGAAAACCACTTACCAACATACTCATCTATTGAGATGATAGCTAAACTATTAACATCATCAATCGAATAAAATTAAGCCATGCTGATGTTGCTAGCTATTCAACCTGTGATACAGTGAATTAGGATGCTCTTTAATCACATGCATGATCATCCTAACTGCAGGCAAGATCTTGTTCTCCCACCCCTACGCAGCATTTTGGACAAAAAGGACAGAAAACGTTGCATTGATAAGGTATTACTATCCTCTTTACCAAGTGAAAAAAAAAAAATCAACATCCATACATCTATTATGCAATTTGCAAACTAAAGTCAGAAAAATGGTGAACAAACCCACTTCAGTTTCTGGCCCAAACTGAGCAGGGGCTACGGAAGAATGGCAAACTACAAACCACTTCAGAGACTACCATAACAAAATGTTAAGTACCGCTGATGAAATAACCTATACAAAACCGACAAGTAAATGCTAACAAATATACATCTTCTTAAAACCTTACCAACTACAGACTAGACAATGCACAAAACAATAGTCACCTCATAGCAGTCAGCATAACAGCTGACAAAGTGTGAAAGAAGAATGGGCAAGTGAGGACAGCTCAACACCACGGAGCAGGAAAGGGTGAGAGAGGAGAGAAAAGGGGAGGGAGGGAGGGAGGGGAGGAGGTTAAGGAGTGAGCTGTATCACAACCAAAAGAATAGTGTGTGTAATGCTCAAAACAACAGTCCCCTTACAACAGCAGTCAGGATGAGAACATCTGACAGCATATGAAAGAAGAATGGGAAAACTGAGGACAGTTCAAAACCAGGAGTCAGGAACAAGGGGAGAGAGAGAGAGAGAGAGAGAGAGAGACGGAGAGAAGGGAAAAGGAGTGGAAGGGAGGAGGTTAAGGAGTTGGATCACAACCAGAATGGAGAGACAGAGTATATGTGTGTGTGCGCGCAGGTGCATGTGTGTGTGCGTTTCTGTGTGCATGTGATTGTGTGTGTGTATGTGTGTGTGTGTGTGTATGTGTGTGTGAGTGTGTGTGTGTGCGTGTGTGTGTGTGCGTGTGTGTGTGAGTGAAGGGAGAAAGGTTGCTGACGAAGGCAGGAGATGAGGGGACAGGTGGGGAAATGAAGGAAAGGCAGCACGCAACAATATGTCATGGTAGACACTTAATATAAAGATGTAATAACAAACAAGCAATGTCATGATTATCTCTTTAACCACTGTGTTACACAGTAAACTGCCAGTGAACAGCAGCTAAATGTCAATACATACACAGAGGGAAAACTAAGGTGTATGTGGACAGGAAAGGGAAGGAAAGGGGGGGGGGGGGGGGGGGGGGGGGGGTATCAGTCACCTACCTATACGGGCTAAAGCGGTCCAGGATCAAGAGAGGCAGAAAAAAGTGATCTTGCCTCATGGGCATTTTTTCTACACTTCTACTATTAACATCCCTTTCCCTACAACCTTCTTCCTCTTGATCAACCTGTTCAACATCCTTGACAAGACAGCTGAAAGACTGATGGAATCTGCCACAAACTGGCAAGTCCAGTCTGCCCTCTGTTAGCAAACCATCACTGGCTTCTACAGCCCATGCAATACCTCCAATTACTTTCATGACATTAATGAATGCCAACTGCCATGATCCCAAACAATTCTGTCAACATTCCCCCCCCCCCCCCCCCCCCCCCCCCCCCTCCCTACCCCATCATTTTGATGTGGTATCCCACAATGGAATGTGCAAGGTATCTCATTATTTTAACAGGGTTTACTTTTTACACAGACAACTTTTGCTGACTTCCCTCAATGAAAGTTCTGTGTTTATTAATCACACTTCCCATAAAAAAAAAAACTGAATTCCAAATATCCTCATGTAATACCAAAGTATGCGATGGGTTACGCAATTTTTGCAAACTAGTTTTGTTTACTTTAGACTGATGAAGCGAAACATTAGCAAACACTTTTTTTCTTATTAAAATATGTGAAACCAAAAGGAAACAAGCCTAGGCTATGATAATAATTAGTCCCCATTACTCACAACAACTGAACCAATGAGAGTAATCCATTTCCTCTCCTTTTTTCTCTCTCTCCTGTTTAAATCAAACCAGGCACATGTGTGTGTGTGTGTGTGTGTGTGTGTGTGTGTGTGAAAGAGAAAGAGAGACAGAAGGGGGCGAATGAGAATACTTAATTTAAGTGTGTTAGGCTTTGTGCCCATTCCCATGGGGACAATGAGGGAAGAGGGAGTTCAAAGGAGATAATCAAACTATATCGATAAATACAATTAATATCAACATGCAGTGTCATCATGACATGGAAGCCAGATCTAGGTAATATAGTTTAGCATGTAGTTAAGCTGTCAAGCACAGCAGAAATACCCTGCAGTCTTCTTCGGTTTAAACAGACCAACAAAGTTGAAAGCTTCTTATCATTTCTATATTAAGATTTCCTTTCAAACCAGAACTGTGGCCGCACATTTCAATAACAATAAACTTTGCGGTTTAACGTTGCATCCTATGCAATATTTCCTTTACAACCAGCTATGGAGTCAGAACAAGCTTAGAGAAAAGGGAAATTCAATGTACTTAGGTAGCTTCTAAGTTAAGATTTCTGTGTCATAACCAGCACTACCACATCTGTCTTTTCCCTCTGGTCTTAACTACTGGCAAGGCTGTCCATTCGCTCTGATGTATCCTCAAAACATTCGTTATTGCTTCATAAAGATCAGATACATCACTGTCTGTTGTATCAGCCTATTCACAACTGTCCGTGCTGCCGGTACATTGTTTTTGCTTTCTGCCCTGTGAACGTGCTGGCTGCAGTCATATTCGCTCAGTGTAACCGACTGTGGTTCGTTATCGACGACCTCAATGTTAGCGTTTGTGTATAGATAATCTGACCCTGTTTGTAAAAGATCACTATTATCATTCATTGACTCAGACTGAGGGTAAATGTCATTTGCAACAACAGGTGATGTACAGACCTGCTGGATTACACGCGTCTCACGTGCACATTTCTCTACAAAGACAGGACTACCGTCGTGCAAAATGTCCCACTCAGTGTCATTTCCCATACTATAGAACAAACTTGGAGGTGTCGGGAGAAACAAGCCAGAGAAGGGAAGCCACTCGACAGAGATGGAGAAAAGAGAGAGAGAGAGGGAGGGGGGGGGGGGGGGGGGAGAGAGAGAGAGAGAGAGAGAGAGAGAGAGCGTGTAGCGTGTACGTACGTGCGTGCATGCATGCATGCGTGCGCATGCGGGCTTGTGTGTGGAGGGATGTCGTGGTTGAAAAGTAGATCTTTAATGTTACATAATATATTATTTGTCTTTTCTCTCTTTATAATTAAAAAAGGAAAAAAGAAAGGAGGGGAGAAGGGACACGAAAAGGTAAGGAAGAAAGGGGGAAAGGGGGAAGCATAAAAGGAGAGAGGGAAACAAAGGAGAGAGGAGGGGGGGGAAAAGAAGGGGGGAGGGGGGGAAAGGGGGACCCGAGAGAAAGGGAGGAAGGAAAAAAGTCCCGAGGTTTGGAAAACCGGGACGAAAGAGGGAAAGAAAGACGAGACAGGGAAGGCCCCTCACAGAGGGAGAGGGGGCGGGCGGAGAGGGCAAAAAGGGGGAGGACAGAAGGGGGGGGAAAGAGGGAGAAGGGGAGAGGAAAGAGGGAAAGAGAGGGAACGGGCGCTGAAGAGGGGAGAAGAGAGGGAAAAGGGCGAAGGTAGAACAGAGGAGGACAGAAGACGTCAGCCAAGCGCGGGGGGAGGAGGGAATGAGGGGGGAAGTAATAACGAAAAATGAGGAACGCAAAGAGGGAGGGAGAGAGGAAAAGGAAAGGCGGAGAGGAAGGAGCCGGCGAAAAGCACCACACAGATGCGGGAGAAGGGAAGGGGAGGAACGATAAGAGAAGAAGTAGAGAATAGAACAGGGGAAGGAGGAAGCCTTAGGAAGGGGAACAAAGAAAAACAGGGGCGAAGACGGAGGGAAAGGAGGGAGGGGGCGGAGGGGGCAAAGAGTAAGCCGGAGAGTGAGGGTGAACGAGCAGGAGGGGGAGTGAGAGGGAGAAAATGAAGAACGGGAAGAGAGGAGAAGAGGTAGAGGAAGGAGGGGACACACAGAGGGGGAGAAGAGAGGGAAAAGAGTGGAGAGGGGGAGGGGGGGAAAAAGGGGGAAAAGAGGAGGAGGACAGGGGCGGGGAAGGGGGATAAAACGGAGGGGAAAGAGAAAGAGAGGAAAAAAAAAAAGGAAGACAGAGGACGAAGGGAGAGGGGGAGGGGGGGGCGAAAAGAAGGAGGATAGGTGAGGAAGCGGGTGGAAAATGAATAGCGGGGCGGATGGGGGAGAAGAGAGAGGAAAGGGAAAGGAGGATGAGGGGAGAGGAGGAGGGACAGGACGGGGAGGAGGGAGAGTAGAATGGAGGAGAGAGAGGGGATGGGGAGAGAGATGGGATTGGGGGAGGGGGAGGGAGGGTTGAGAGGAAAGCAGGGAGGAGGGGAGTGTGAAGAGAGTGAGGGCAGGAAGAGGGGGAGGGATGTACGGGTGGGAGGGGGGAGGAGGAAGGGGAGAGAGAAGAGAGACGAGAGGGGGAGTAGGGAGAGAGAGACGAGAAGGGAGGAGAAGGGGAGAGAGGAGAGAGAGAGAGGAGGGGGAGAGGGAGAGAAGGGAGAGAGGATATTTTGTGAGGGTAGTGAAGAGAGGAGAGGAGAGGGGAGAGGAGCGAGGGATGGGGGGAGAGGCAGGGAGATAGGGATGGTTAAGGAGGGGAGAGAGAGAAGGAGGAGGAGGGGGACGAGTGGGGTCTGTGTTGGTGGAGAGAGAGAAGAGGGAGAAGAGGAGGGAGGGGAGGAGAGAGGGGAGAGAGGGAGGAGGGAGGGGGGAGAAGAAGGTGTGAGAGAGAGACAGGAGAGGATGAGAGGGGTGGCGGAGGAGGAGAGAAGGTGGTTTGGGCGAGAGGGAGGGAGAGAGAAGGGTTTTCCCTCCCGTTCCCGCACGCCACCAGGAGAGGACTTTTGGCGCAGGGAGGGGGGAACGACGTGTTTGTCCATGAAGGAGGAGTTGGCGGGAGAGAGAGGAGGACTAGAGACAGAGCCAGAGAGGAAGACAGGTCAAAGATTAAGATGGGAAAGGGGGTAAGGATGGATAAGAGATGATTGAGATAGGTGTAAGACAGATGATTTCTGAGTGAGATTAACTAGTGTGATGAGAGAGATGATGAGATGAGAGAGATGAGGATAGTTTGGTTTTTTTTATTGAGATGAGAGATGAGAAGAGTAGAAGAGAAGATAGAAGAGAAGTAAGGAGAGTTAGAGAGAGAGAGAGGGACGGGGTGGCCCGGAGAGGAAGTGGGTGTGGTTGTGGCCCTGTGTGGGCGGGGTGGCGGGGGGGTTGGGGGGGAGCCTGACGGCGATATAACATACCACCATTGCGACTAGCCTCTGATTTTATGAACTCTCAACACAATCATTGTTAAGTTAATGGAAAGCCGCTGGTGAGTCTGGAGTTGTAGAAGCCCTCTGTCCAATTCTCCCCACCAGATAAATCTAACAATTCTATTTTTTACATGATAGTTTCTATCTTTCTTATATATATAAACCAAAGCACACATGTAAACTTTTGCGGGCTGCTTTCTGGTCGCGCACGAAACATTGCAGAACACAGTTTTGTAAGAATACCTCAACTTCTATTCTTGACGTGCGAAAGATAGCAAATAACACATCTGATTAGGCACAACTATGTGTCAAACTTGGGGTCCCCTGAACCCAGGCTATCTTATTTCAACATAAACAATTCAGCCATCTGTAGGGTTTGCGAGGATGTGTTACAAATAGGATGTCTTCCACGGATGTAAAAAATGTTAAAAAAAGTGGACCTTTGGACGAAAAAGACGTTTAACAGCAGTCCCATCATTCAGCTACTGAATTGATAGGATTCCCTTTCCATAAATTAGTACTGTATGCAACTACTTAGAGCACCGGGCTTATCACGCCTTTGGGTGTTTGACAACAGACCTGTAAGTGGATACAAGATGAATGAACTCATTGAGTATGAGAAGAGAGGATTGGGGCAAATTGGCGCGGGGGGGGGGTGGGGGGGGGGATTGGATGGCAAAGAGTTTGTCTATTGTGTTTGCAAAAAATTCAAACAGTTTCCCTCCCTCTTGTTTCCCGTTAGATTATAAGGACTCTAACATTGTTTAAATTATCATTAATGGTTAAATACAATTACATCAATATAATGATTTCACCAAAATGGATATAAATAAGACCCAACACGTATGCACAGAATGAGAAGCGGAGGGGATGGGTAGGGGAAGAGGGGGTGGGGATGCGAAGGGTTGTGGGCAAGGGGCAGAATTTGGGGGCGTGTTTGTGGGGGGGGGGGCAGAGGACAGACACAGAAAGACGAGACAGGACAGATAGCGGAATTCAGGAACAAACAGATAGAAGAGGAAGAAGGCATATCGCTGGGCGGAAGGCGGGGTATAAGGGTTAAGGAAAGAAGAGATAAATTAAACTATTCCATAACCTTTTAGTCTGTATAGAGAGATAAACTATGACAGAAAGCAACTGGGCAAACAAGAGTCAGCAAAGGCCTTCTCCCAACGCAGAATCATTCAATGTCTCTGGGTCTGATGATACGCACACTATACTGTATTACCAAATTACGTTAGATTACACAACAATACAATACACCACAACACACACACACAACACCACCGGTCCTTTTACATTGCTTTGTTTGTGGTTTTTGTCTTGTGCTTGTTGTTTGGCTGGATCGTGTTTTCTCTTATTGTCTAAGAATCACAGCAGTGGGACAAGTTAATATACAAGATAGTGACACACCACACACACACACATGGCAAGAGAGAGAAAAGAGAGAGAAAGAGAAAGCAGACGACTGAGAGAGGGTACTGAGAGAGAGGTGAGATGAGACAGGAGGTACAAGCGAGACAGGCACAGGTGACAGGATCATTTCAAACTGTATATTCAGAATATTTCTGATCTCACTTTCTGTATCACTTAACACCATGAAAGCTTTCAACAACTCTCGGATGTACGGGATGTCAACATCACTACGACACAAGCACAGGCATCGGTAGGGGGGACGGAATAAAATCACTGTATTACAGACGTGATCAAAGCGGAACAACAATCCCGACCTACAACCCACAAACCATCCGAATTTCAGTCATATCAACTCTTACATGCTGCAATCCAATCATTAATCGAACGTCCTGACAAGGTTCAGCAAACATGCACGCTCGGCAACATATTTTTAACATCAGCTGCTATCAAAGACTGTGTACCAGCCCAGCGGGGTAGAACACAATGTTCACTTCCAGATGGGCTGTTTCCAGGCCACATCCTACACAATAAGGCAGTATTCAAGCGTCAATAATGCACTGTGTGAGGAAAGGGAAAGTCGCGGTGGGTGGGTGGGGGTTGTCGTGGTGGGAAAGATCAAACACTCCCACGAGCAAGGTGAACCCAGGAATATCAAGCTCAGTCCTGTTTGTTGTGTGGGGCGTTGTGGTGGGAGGTGTGTGTTGTGGCCTGAGCGATTGGTGCATGTTGTTGGAACGTATCAGGTGTATCTCAGAACCAGTATTTGGCGGGGTGAAGGCCAAATCCGCAAAACACATCGAACAAGGGACTAACAGGTAGTGCTCTACTTCATTTTGATTTTGATATCCTGTCTGAGAAAAATACGAGATTTACACCACACACAAACACACCACTCTCTCTCTCCTGTCTCTCCCTGCTACCTCATCTGTCTGTCTAGCACACACCACACACATTTATCTATAGTAGATCAGATAACTGTTCATGACACAACACACCAACACCACATCACACACCATCACACACCCCGTACTCTCTGCTCGCTCCCTCTCCTCTTGTCTGTCTCTGTCCCACACCATAAAACCCACACATAATCACCACCACACATTTTTATAGGATACAGATAGTATATATTTCAGTAACACACAACTTCACACACACAACTCACACGCACACACTCTATATTCTATTCATATCCTGAGGTTATACAAGATACCACCATGAGGAATATTAAGTTATTTAAATGGGATGTGAACAAGATGATGACGCTTCTTGAAACTAAACATGGTTAATAATTAGTGTGCGCTCCCTCCGGTTTTGGATGACGGTTTAGAGTTCTCGCTGCGCTCTCTAGGTCTGTGGACGACACAATTATTTAATACTAGATATTATACTTAATTATCTCATCCTACTATTATGAATATCTATATACATATGGGACATGAACACGAAAAGGCTAGAGCAGAAACTCTGAGCCAGGGCAAGGAAGATGCCCTATTTTGTCAGCTCAAAGAAAGCATATGTCCCGACAATGCTAATAAGGTGGATGCCGATGACCATAATCAGTTATGTCATATGTTGTGTTCTACCGGTGATGTTACAGAAATGGGTGACCTGAAAGACAAAACCCCATTCACCACGAAGGTACCATAATAGGTCAGTTTAGTTGTGGCGTGCGTGTGTGGGTGTGGGTCGTCGTGCTGCTGTGATGGTGCATGAGGGTTGTGTGTGTGTCGCCTTGTGGTTTTGGGTGGGCTATGCGTGCATTGAATGGTGTGTGTGGGTTGTGCCATGTGGGTGGGTGTGTGTGTGAAATTTCTAAAGTGCGGGTTTGTTGGGAAGGGGATTAACATCAATAAAAACCAAGATGTCTGTCCACTTGAACCAGAGGCCTTCCTTATATTAAGATGCATGCACAATCTATAGTCTGCGACTAGGTGAGAAACATCTTATTCTAACGACGATTAAGAGGTAGTTGGCATTGGCTGACTACGTGTGTTCCTCACCTATTAGAAATTTACTGTGTGTGTTAACCTATTTGGAATTTTGTCATCTTCCGACCCCGCGTCCTCTTTTATACCAAACAAATGGATTGTGGGGAGAATTTCCTTGAGACAGCGTGAGGAACCTATATTCCCCGACTAACCTAGCAATTAACTCGCTACAGTACTGTGACGCCCTAAGCTTCGGGCTACTCTTTATTTAAAAGCCTTTTTGGTTGGGTTTCCAAATGTTTTGATGAAATTGCTCACCTTTTCTAACTCGAGAGTGCGTAAATGAGGGCACATTACGACCAGAACCTAGTCCATGTAATTTTCTGTAGGAATCAGCGCGGTTGGCATCTCCACCTAATGTATACAATTTTGTTGGAGAGTTAAGTAGTGTTTTTTATTTTATCTCGGTCTTGTTTAAATCCCCCAGCCATATACCACTCAAATTATAGTATATAATGTTCTTGTGGGACTGCTGGACTTACATTGTCAGACACGGTATCGTCAATCGAGAATATATTCAATTCTGGAATGGGCCTCGTCAGGTGATTATTTCCAGGACGGAAAGAGTTGTTCATAGGAAGACCAATAACATTCCAAATCATTTCCTGGGTTATAGAAAAAATTGGTTTACGAATATTTGGGTTCTTCTTTCGCTTAGTATGGAAGGCACGGCGGGACATAAGACAGGTCTGCAAGATTATATATATAGCTGTATGGTCACCTGAATAGAGGAATTTGATCTTAACGGACCATATACATTGTGAACGATAGGAGTGGGCGTGGGGTGGTTTTTTCCCCTTCTTTAGCCGGGGGGACCTGGGACCTCGACTCAACATAAATCACGTTTGCAAGACAAGACCTTAGCTAACAGTCTCAGCCCTGTGTGTGGGTGTGTGCTAGTGAGTGTGCATTGATGTGTCATTGTGCGTGGTGGGTGTATATGTGTACGTGCATGTGCTACTGTATGTGTGTGTGTGTGTATGGGTGTGTGTAGTGGGGTGTCGTGTGTGCGTAGGTGTTGGTGTGGTGGGTGCATGTGGAGAGAGCGGAGGAGGGGAGATGGTGTGTGTGGTGGGTGCGCTGTGTGGTGTGGCCGGCTTTTTGGTGTTTGTCAATACATCCCAATATCCCTAACATGCAAAGAAAATGTCAAAGACAAAACTTGCTTGCAGTCCGTAAAACAGGTACTATGGCGACATGTTGAGGACTTTCATGTTGGACTCCGGTCTCACTGTACTACGGTTCATAGTGCAGCTGAGAACAAATATGGCCTTATCTCTTAACAAATATCTCTGTAGGGCTATGTTCACCTATCAGATGAGTGTTTACCTATCATTTGACCGCTTTCCAAGGCTAATGTTGAGAGCGAGAGAGGAGAGATGATTGGCACCGTGCGGCGTTCCTT
The DNA here is from genome assembly GCA_016801955.1 of Conus betulinus. NCBI lineage: Eukaryota > Metazoa > Mollusca > Gastropoda > Neogastropoda > Conidae > Conus > Conus betulinus. Next base: position 468,503 of record JADBJO010001176.1, read on the forward strand.
GAGACGATTTTGAGAGAGAGACAGGAAAGACAGACAGTAAAGGCGGAACACAAGTAGACAGCGGGCTACCAGTATATAACAATTGGGTACGGATACTCTCTTTAGGGTAGTCAAAATGGCGGATAGGGACCTGGGTGGTTGTTGGTTCATCTCTGAATATAGTATAAAGGGTGGTGTGTGGTGGTGTGGTGTGTGGGTTGTGCTGGGTGTGTGTGGTGTTTCTTTCTAAAGCTAACCGTCATTAATTACCAAAATGATATTCATTAGGCCCCATGGTTTGGCCAACAATATCCACATCAACAGGGATCACTTTCGAGATGCTTGAGAGTGCAGGGGCTGCTATGTGTGGTCCTTGTTCTACGGAAGAACTTGGCCTTTGGGGTTTACTGCATATTCAACTTATTAAATTACGAACCGAGTATACTCCCAATTGCCTGTTAGTCTAAACTGGACCAAAGTTGGTTACATTCACAAGTGAGGATGCTGGAAATGTCTTTCTAAAATTTTTCCAGTCTGAATAACCACGATTTCGGGACATGCTGGTCTTCATATGCATTTTCGACAGCGTTGCGTTTAAGATCTTATTGACAAGGGGAGTATACTTCACACAGATCAATTCTTTCATACATCGCATCACGTGCTCATGCTGCGTCTTTTTCTTTGCAGGACTTTCCATGTGAGGGTACAGTTGCCCGTTTCTTCTAATTTTGCCGAGCTTTATCATCATCTCGGTCGTTACATCTGACCATAGTATATACGTTCCAGTCCCGTAATATATGGGACCACTCGGTATTGATGAATTGTCACAAATTCACTCATCCTTGCACGGGATTTGTCCACCTTAAAGTATCATGGACATGTTCGGCCAAGCCGCTTAATTTGCTAGTCATTGGCTTCAAACTAAACGAGTCTATTTTTTCCCTCACACTTTGCAATGAGAAGCCTTTACGTATATGAATACAACATCAGGTCATTTGGAAGGATGCACCAATATTATCACTTCCTAATCGAGACAATTGCATTTGAAAAAGAAACTGCCAAGCAACAGCGACGATGCACATTCGTTCCAACTGTCGGCTGCTACAAAATGGAACTGGACTAACAAACCCTACGTTTTGCTATTTCAGGTCATAAAATCCCAAAATATATAAATGAGAGGCACACGTATATTATTAGCGTTTCATAAAACCATCTTTTTTAAAAACAAAACTGACGGGCAAACGATGAAATGCAGTCTCATGACATGAAAGGCCATATGAGTCAGAATCATATCTCTCTGCCTTGGAAGTGATTAGGATAGGGAGAAGCAGAGAAAAACCATATAAACGAATTACTCCCATAGCTACTTCGCTCACTCGTTCAAATCGATGCCTACCCATGAGGTAGGACTATTGAGCGGCTGCCTATAGGTGAGACCCTCAACTCATGACACCACAATCAATTAGTTCATTATTTCCTCATGAAAAACACTCAAACTAGTAATGCTTGTGATATCAGTTTTAGGTCTGACGACTGGTGATATTACACTATTATATTACTGAGACTGATGGGCTGGCTTAAAGTAAAGGCCCCGACTGGCTAAAAACACACCCACTGGCCTATTACCAAAGGAAAGAAAGGCACGACCCTTAATTCCTCAATTTCACTTCCAATATGCAGAAGAACATAAGATAATATGAATAAAAAACTACATCCCATAAAAAGTCCCCCACACTTACCACAGAAAACTATTTTTACGGATCACACAACCTCTCGGACAACTTCGCCCTCGTCACATACACAAGCAGCCACGCCCGTCGTCACAATCCTCCTCTCTCCCTACACACACACACAACACACACCACACCCAACACACACAACATTCACACTACACACCCTTACCACACACAACACCCAAACAAACCACACAACAACACACCCACACTACAGCCACGCCACGCGTCCCGGATGTCTGCCGTCAAAACTGTTACAGTTTGGTTTGTACTTTTACACTCCCACCATAGGCCACATTACAAACTGAAAAGGAGTGTTTGGTGTGTGTGTGTGTGTGTGTGTGTGTGTGTGGTGAGTGTTTGGGTGGTGTGTGTTGTGTACCTGGCATGGCAGGAGTATGTGTGAGCACAAGTGCGTTTGGGGCGCGTTTGTGGCTCGGTTTCATTAGTGAATGGTTTAAAAAACGATGCTACTTGAGTAATCTACCACACACGCACGATGCGCGCGCGCGCACACACCACACACACAACACGCAACAACCACACACGCACGCGGCAGTGGACAAACAAGATGGGCGGCTATGATAAATAGCGTGCGGGGGTGTGTGGGTTGTGTGTGGTGTGTGTGGTGGGTGTGGTGTGTGTGTGTGGGTGGAGCGCGTGCTGTGCAAAAAGCCCCGTCCAAAGTGCGTGCATCGTCGTTATAGATCAAAACCACACGCCACCCCCACACCTCAACCCCTATCCCCAGGGCAGTTTCCAATGGTTTGAAGTCTTGAAGGCTTCGAGGGGACTGATCAATGCACTGGAAGTCTCTCGCTCGGAACGTTAGAGAAATATTGATGGAGAAAGTCGGGCGAGGTTGCCGGCAAGCTTTCTGAAACGCGGACAGTCTGCATTGGTACTTTGATCAAATCGATCTAGGATTAGTTCTTCATCGTGTTCGATGAAGAAAAGAAGCAGGAGAAGGGGGGGGAGGAGGAGGATGAGGAGGATGAGGAGAAGAAGAAAGAAGAAGAAGAAGAAGATGATGATGATGATGATGATGATGATTGATAATGACGACGATGACGACGAAGACGACGACGACGACGACGACGACGAGAAAGGAAAGGAATAAGACAGAGAATAAAAGGCTGAAGAGCCGAAAAATCCGAAAAAACAAGAAAAAAGACACGATCAGTCCCATCTTTCAGTGGGTTAAGGCTAGTCGTCTTTATCAGCAAAATGATGATCAAAAATGGATAATTTACAACAGCTTTCTTTATCACTTCAGCCAGCGAAGTCATACAAATGCACGCAAATCCCAAAACCGTGCTGCTCTCCCTCCCTTTCTCCTATAGACATGCGCATGTGCGTACACACACACACACACACCCCCACACACACACACACACACACACACACAGCCACAAACACATACACACAGACGTACACACAACGCACATCCAGACACTTCTCCAACCAACTGTAATGATGGGCTCGTGGTCGTTCAGTTCAGTTCAGTGGTTATTTTAATGTCTTTTCCATCGCCAGATGGGCTCGTGGTCGGCTGGCCCACAAACAACATGACTTAATCAGCAACTCCGCCATCCCAGTCAGTCGATCTACCCCCCCACCCCTCCACCATCTCCTCGTGTCTCCTCATATCTCCAATCCCACCGTACTGAGGGTAGAACCCAGAGGTCAATGAAATACAGGAGGCAGGACAGGGGGGTTGTGGGGGGGGGGTGGTAGTGTGGTGTCTGGCATCAGCTCCAAACGGGCGACGTTCCCAGTTCAGATTTTTAGCCGCCGACGGGTTCAGTGTTGTGGTTGTGTGGTGTGTGTTGTGGGGGTGGTGGGGGGTGTGTGTGCGGTGGTGTAGGGTAAAAACGGCCTGGCTGCCGCCCCTCCATCTATCCTTTCTGGTAATCAGAGTAGAATAAAAAAGTCACTCTTTTACCATCTTGTTCATTGGTGACTGACGAGCCGAAGCGTGTGTGGGTTGTGTGTGTGTGTGTGTGTGTGTGTATGTTGTTGCTGTGTGGGTGTGGTGTGTTGTGTGCTGTGGTGTGTTGTTGGTGTGTCGGGGGGGGGGGGGGGGATTGGAGGGGAGGGGGGTGGAGGGGATAGGGGGGGTGGGGGGCGAGTGCAGGAAACATGAATGGAGGGAGGGGCTGTTATGGCCGATAAGGGGCAGATTGGCGGAGAGGAAGGAGGGGGGGGGGGGGCAGAGAGGTGAAACGCGAAATAGGAGAAGGCCGAGAACGGGAGGGACGGGGAGTGAGTCGTGGACGGAGCACTTGTCCAGGTTCTTTACTGTCTTGTTTATTTCCTTCCCAGTCCCTACGCTGTCATTATGTTGGAACCGTGCCGGCGCCTGTGTTATGCACCCTGATACTCCAGGTTGATGTTTGCGGAACGTGATGACGATTCCAGGCACAACCGGGCCCAAGATTTCTCCCCTTCGGACTGGAAGGAGGCGTGGACCTCTGTAACCTAGGGACCTCTGGCAACCCTACCGCCAATACACCCACAACAATAGTCTAAAATCCATATATCCTTCACCGAAAATAGTCGCAACTGGCACCATACTTTTGTATCTTTTCCCGAAAGTGATTGTATCCCAGGTCAGGACTGGATGGATGGTCCCGTTCCCCCCCGGTGCTCGATTTCCCATTCAGACCCAGAGCCATTATTATGGACATTTTTTCTGCCCGCACCGTTCCTCTTCCAACAGGACCCCTGAAATGCAGGGGGCCTCCACCGGGAAGAGGGGACCACCAATATATGTCATTGATTCTCGAGTTTTCATCCACTCAATGGGTGATTCTATAATTGTTTTTCTGGTTTGAATCCACCAAATTTTTTTTTAATTTTTTAAAGTCAGCGTGTGTGGTATCCTCTCGGCATAGTGGCTGTCGGGTTTTATTTCCTCACTCCACTTTTTTTGTATGTAATTTTTATTTGTCAGGAACAGGGAACGTACCCAGTCCTATTCATGCGGTCTCAGAATCTGGCAAAGGTATTATCGCCCATAAGCAGTCCAAATTATCCGGCTCCTCCCCCCGTCATCCCTTCCCTGCACCCCGACCTATCATGGGGAACCCAAGCTTGTCTATCCATTTCCTCTCAATCGTTCTGGTGCCCTGGTTTTGATTGTCTTAATTTGTGTGGTCATTCTTGGTACCGATCGGTTAATTCATCGGAGAATGTTAGATGGGAACATGATGGCCACCATCCCGAGAATATGAGTTCACTCATGCTGGCCTGCGATAGGGCAATTACGTTGGCAGTGGGGTCCTTAGTGGGGCTTGTCCAGTCCAGACTGTGGGTTTTTATGAAAGGGCTACACGTCTGGAGGCCGACTGGGGCTATTGGAGCAAAACGTTTTATGTGCGTTGCACTGACCCTGATGTGGCAAACAAATCTCACCACCACAACACAAACCCACAATATCACACACACCTCCCCACCCATTTCATAAACCACAACCACAAACAACACCACACACAAAAACAACATACACACCACACACAACGCCGCGACACGCGCGGCAACACACACAATACGCCCACGCAACACACCACAGCCAGCATCACACTATCAACACCACACACAACAACGAACCGCACGCAAGAAGACACGAAAAAAAAAAAACACACCACAAAAAAAACAAACACCAAAAAAAAAAAAAAAAAAA
>JADBJO010001177.1:0-12500 GCA_016801955.1 Conus betulinus
GGAGGGAGATGAGAGAGAGAGAGAGAGCAGTCGGTGGAGGTGACTGGTAGTTGCAACGTAAAAAACCAGAGACGTCCTTACTGCCTTCGTGCTTCGATTAAAGTAGTTATTCCCAGAAATAGCAAGTGGATATACAAACAGAAGTTGCAGGGGAGTTTAGTTAGTAAACCCTGGCTTTACCATCAGTACCCATCCAGGAACGAAACAATACGGGAACATTTCTTTCTTCTGCTTCCTAGGCGACGGTAAAATATCCTGGTCTTCTTTTTTTCCTGAAGAATGAGAATTGAAGCGCTTTCCAACAATTATCGCATGAAGAATTGAGTCAAAAAGCTGCAGACAACGGTGGTCTACAAGCACACCGTTGAAATTGGATATGATTGTGCGGAGATGGTACTGGAATATAACTCCACTATGATCTGGTCACTCTGTAGATCCGCCATGAAGCTGATCGGGTAATGATGCGAGCTTGGTCCCGGCGTGGTCTATAAGGAAAAAAGAAGAGAAGTTTGACCAAAGTAAGAAGAAGAAGAAAGAAGAAGAAGAAGAGAGAAGAAGAGGAGAAAGATTTGTTGTTAATGTAAACATGGGAGAATGAGAATAAATTGCATTTAGTTTGGTAAGCTGTTTATGTTTTCTTAACTTGTGTGGAATGAGAAAAAACAGTTTTCCCATAAAGGGAAAGCAAACTGTAATTACAAATTGAAAGAGTTGCTCTTCATTTATTGAATTCAAAAAGATTTTGGAAATTATAAATTGTGCTCCATAACATTAACAAGACAATGTTTGCCACATCGTTAAAGTATATTGTTTTATTGATAGCTGTAAAATTCGTAAACTGTAACTACCTAGTGTTCTGTTCAGTTCCATATTTTGCACTGATCTTGCTGAACAGACTCTGACTCACACTGCCTGATCCAGACTGACACCAACATATAATGGATTTGTCCGTGGGCCATTATTGTATTTCTTTACCAAGTTCTGCTAAAAGTATCGCTTCCATAGTTTTCTGTGTAACAAAACAATGAAAAATCAATAATCCAAAAGGTGGACGTGGGGAAAAGTATGAACGTTTAGCTGGAGGTAATAAAAAAAAAAAAAGGTTTTGGATAATAATGACTATGATCTGTTCACTTCTGTGCGGAGGGACAGAGGTAGGTGATGAAATAATAGCCCGACGGGTACGTGGCAAGGAAAGGAGACCTGCACGAAACTAGTCTGTAAGTCACAGAGCCACAAGGGGACGAAGACGAGACAAACAAAAATTGTGTGAGAAAACAGACAACCGTCGCCTGTCCTTTGCCAGATCTCAGAACGACCACAGAGAAATCCACTCATGATGGAGAGGTAATTGTCTGACTGGAAGATTTCAGAGGGCCCCCAGACTGTTCACAGGGAATGTAAGTGACAGAAACGAGAGGAGATCCAGAGAAAGGAAAAAACTCGTTGGATTTGTAAGCATTTGTAAAAAGACTGAGATGAAAGTAGTCTCAGCTGAAAAGTCACACACACACACACACACACACACACAAACACACACACACACACACGAGCGCGCGAAGGCACGCCTACTTAGGAGCAGACGCGCACGCATTCACTCGGGTAGTTTCATAACAAACACTGAATTTAACTGGATGTGGTATCGAACAAACCCGTCCTCTTCTATAATAACCGATCACGTTTCTTAAAAGATCTCTAGAATCATTGGCCACAATATTGACGCTTATGTATGCAGAGAGAGAGAGAGAGAGAGAAGAGAGAGAGGAGAGAGAGAGGAGAGAGAGATAGGAGAGAGAGAGAGCGAGGAGAGAGGAGGAACAAGGTTTTCATAAACATAACCCTGGTGAGCCCACGCTTTCTCACATTGTGAGAAAGCGGGACGGGGTGTCCAGAGGGGGATCCCCCACGTCGTCTCTCACTTTGCAAGAAAGCGTGGGACTGAAATACTGCCATAAACATGCGGGCATTTCCAAGCCATGCTTTGTCATAAATGTGCGGGCATTCCCCAAGCCATGCTCGTTGTCATAAAATGCGGGCATTTCCAAGCCATGCTTTGTCATAAATGTGCGGGGCATTCAAGCCATGCTTTGTCATAAATGTGCGGGGCATTTCCAAGCCATGCTTTGTCATAACTGTGCGGGCATTTCCAAGCCATGCTTTGTCATAAATGTGGCGGGCATTCCAAGCCATGCTTTTGTCATAAATGTGCGGGCATTTCCAAGCCATGCTTTGTCATAAATGTGCGGGCATTCCCAAGCCATGCTTTGTCATAAATGTGCGGGCATTCTAAGCCACGCTTTGTCATGAATGTGCGGGCATTCTAAGCCACGCTTTGTCATAAATATGCGGGCATTCTAAGCCACGCTTTGTCATAAATGTGCGGGCATTCCCAAGCCACGCTTTGTCATTAATGTGCGTTTTTGCCTAGCCACGCTTTGTCATAGATGCAACAAACCGGGGGGGTGGGGGGCGGGGGGGGGGGGGGGGGGGGGGGGAGGGGGGGGGAGGGAGGGGGAGAGGGGGGGATCCTCTCAGGCTTTCTTACAATGTGTGATAAAGCGGTAGGCGGTGCCTGTTATCTTTATTTAAGTATCTTAACCTTTCGTCCTGATTTGGTTCTTTTGTGTCAAGACAAATCAGAGAGAGAGAGAGAGAGAGAGAGAGAGGAGTTTAACATACTACTAATGCATGGGAATAAGCTCCGATGATCCGAACCGGGGCACAATTGCTTAATCAATCAAGTGACATCCCCTGTTGCTGAATGGCGTCGACTACAGTCAGAAATGCGCCTTAATCGAACGATAATAATGGTTGGTAGACAACACTGACCACCTACAGTGTGATTACTCCTTGTTGCAGGCTTTCTTAACACTTCATCATATTATGACCAGTCTGTGGAAATAAGTTAAGTTTAATTCAAGAACCAAACCAGACAGATAGATGGACGGATGGAACAATGGACTCGACGACTATTATACAAAACAAGTGGGAATGGCAATGTATGTCAGGGTGACAGTATATTCCACCAGACAAGAAACAACTGATCGCTGGTGGCAATTTGTGCCAGACGACAATTTGGTACAGTAAGGATTGATGTCCCTCCTCCCCTCCCTCCCTTCCCTTCCTCCCTCTCCTTCTCTCTCCCCTCCCTCCCTCTCTCTCTCCTCTCTCTCTTTCTGTTGTTTTTTCTCACGTGCCTGTTTCTCTGCGTGCATGTGCACACCCGCTCTTGTGTGTGTGTGTGTGTGGGGGGGGGGGGGGGGGGGGGGGGAGGGGGGGGAGGCGTGCGTGCGCGCGCGCATGTGTGTGTGTGTGTGTCCGTGCGCGCATGTGTGTGTGTGTATGTGTGTGTGTGTGTGTGTGTGTGGTTGTGTGTGTGTGTGGTGTGTGTGGTGTTGTGTGCTTTTGTATATGCGTGCAAGTGACTGTGCTAACGCATACCCAGAAAAGAGAGGTGAAGGAATGACATGTGCGACATAAACTAGTCAGGTCTGGGAACAACTTGTTCCTTAGACCCTCGAGGTAACAGGACGTAAATCTCTCCGTCCTACTGGAGAGGCACGAGGCAAAATAGGAGGAGGGGGGGGGGGGGGGGGGAGGGGGGGGAGATGGGAGTTAGAGACACAAAGAGATGGAGAAATAGAGACAGAGAGAGAAACCTACAGCAAGGGGAAACAGAGGAGGATGGAAAGACAGGCAGACGGAGTGAGGGAGGAGAGTGAGAGACATAGAATGGGAGAGAGAGGGAGGGGGGAGGGAGGTAGGGTATTGGGCAAAGAGGCAGAAAAAGAGAGAATGGAGGATGAGAGAAAGACAGGGGGAGAAAAGAGTGACAGAGACATGGGGATAAGGAACCGAGGGAAGACATTGAGAAATAGAAAGAGTCAGATAATGGGAAATAGAAGGGAAGGGAGGCAGACGTGTGACAGAGATAAATGGGATACAGAGGCAGAGAAGTGGGAGACAGAGACAAGGAAATAGAGATAAGAGTAAAGTGACAGAGGTGGCACAGGAGAGAGAGAGAGAGAGGAGAGAGAGAGGAGAGAGAGGAGAGAGAGAGGAGAGGAGAGAGAGAGAGAGAGAGAGAGAGAGAGAGAGAGAGAGAGAGAGAGAGAGAGAGACGGAACGGCAATAACTTTTTACTACAGTTAAAGTGTGGCTCGTTTTAGCTATTTTCAATGCTTCCAGTCACTGATCTACCAAAATTCCTTAAATGTAACAACACAAATGGCGAAGAGAGAGAGAGAGAGAGAGAGAGAGAGGAGAGGGAGAGAGAGAGAGAGAGAGAGAGAGAGAGGAGAATGGGTAATAACTTTCACTGAAACAAAAACAGTAAGGAAGTAGGTATACAATAAGTACCCAGTTTGTCAAACGTTAGACAAATGAGGCGTCCATGGAAGACCCGCATGTCCCTTTGGGCAAACTGAGTCTTTGAACAGATCGGGCAGCCACATGCACACTCACGTCACGAGTTGATGGCAGGCAATCAAACCACAATTGTGCTGTCACGTAACTCGCCAGTGTTCGTTAAAAACCGTGTGTGCTGGCAAGCGGAGCTGACTGCTGTGGTCTTTGGGTTTTTTTTTTTTTTTCTCTGTCTCCTCTGTGCTGTTTACATCACTTGGTTCGGGTGAAGTCAGTGTGAGACATTGTGGGATCTCTTGTGTACGAGTTTTTGTGTTGTCAGTTTTGTTCTGTTTTACTCTGTGAGTTTGCGCAGCTTGCGAAGACCTTTTTTTTGTGTGGTGCCTATTAAGTTTAACATCCAATCGATTCCGACATGGAATTTGATGATTAGCTGGAGGCGAGATTGGTTGGAGATGAGGAAAAACATTGATTGGAAGATGAAAAGTAGAAGCCACATAACACCCATGAGATAATGGCAATATTTCGTTTGATTGGAGAGAGAGAGAGAGAGAGAGAGAGAGAGAGAGAGAGAGAGAGAGAGAGAGAGAGAGAATTTCTTTTTCTCTCACCTTCCATCTCCAATCTCCAGCCAGTCATTCCGGCACCCCCATAAACACTCACATCAAATTTTGTCCAGTAGAAAATCTCCCAGTGGCAAGTCCTTAGGCAGCAGTGTGTTCCAGGTAGCTGAGGCAACCCACCAGAGGTGACACTGCACTGTGGCAGAGCCACTTCAGTGGTGTCAGTGGTGCCTGCTCTGATCCAACATATGCAGGACCTTACCTACTAAGCCCCCTACTAACAATGATGATCGTTAAGTTGTGGATCCGGCATGGTTCCATACCTCAATTCAATAGTTCCCACAGATTTACTAAAACTGATGACTTTTGCATGGACTCCACACAGACATATTTTTGGAGAGAAACACGAAGCTGAAGTCAACGTGACAGCACGATATACTGTCCATTTGAAACTTTTTTTTTATGTTGATCAGTGAGGATGAGGATGATGAGAATGATGCTATAGAGATCATGCTAATCTGAAACCATCTGGTGGACTGTGCTCTGTGCTTCTATCCATAACAGTTCACTATGTCAGCCAAGGTCAACAAATAAAGACAAATAAAGACATTGCAGCGCCGGTAAGAAAATAAATGTTGGCGGCACTGTTACGGAGGCATCGATTAAGTGGATGAACCCCAACTCTGTAATTTCACTTCTCTGATTTGAAACCTAGGCATATTTGAGGTAGAAATCAGCCGGGCTGAAATTAAGATTTTCAGAGAAAGATACCTCTGACGAGATTTAAACCCACGACGTCAAAATTCCTAACCCAGATATAACCACTATACCTATGCTTTCGGTGGAAAATGATGATGTGTAGTTACGTTGAGGCATAACGTCAACATCCACCATATTGATGGGCTGAGAACGGGTGGAGGGTATCTAAAAGATACCATCAGAACAACACATTAATGTCGTAAACGGATTGTCAGCTTTTTATGCTAGATGCCAGCTTGAATCGAACTCAATGTTAGTCTATAAACTGGGCATTCTACCGCTGAGCCGATCAGGCACCTAGCGGTTTGTACTAGAGTCTTTGTTCTTGTATGGTTCAGTGGTAGCCGTCGTGAACGGTGATTCTTATTTCTTTACTCAGGCACGGGTGGCCTCTGTCATGCCTACGAGGAAACCACCTGGGTGTCCAGGGAAATCAGCACAGGCTCAAACTGCACATCTTCCATTCAAACATCCAGCTGTTCTTGCTGTGCAGCTCTGAAACTTGTAGGAAGACCAGAGTAGTGCAGAAGATACAAACGTTCACCCACTCTTGTCTGTCGTGCATTTTTAACATCCAGTGGCAAGGGGAGACAGGGGAGGCGAGGGGACGCGGGGGACATGAGCCAGTTGCACACACAGGGCTGAGGGGAAAGTGGGGTTGGGCAGCACACGCCCTTAAGAACCCAACATCCAGCAACACCTGTCAGACTGTGACCTGCAAACTAGGAGGGGGAAGTGGGGAGGATCCAGAAACAGCTGGGAGAAGAGACGGCGAGGGGGAGCTGAAGAGGAGGGAAACCAAGTGGACAAAGGACAAAGAACAGCCCTGGGTCAAGTACACTGGAGAAAGGTCGCTGGCCTATGCTTCCTTGGGGATGAAGGTCCTTAATGCATAAATAAGGAAGAAAGAAACCAGTAACAGTTCAGTTATGAAAATGTGTCTTTTACACACACACACACACACACACACACACACACACACACACACACACACACACACACACACACACCCACGCACACACACACACACACACACACACACACACACACACACACACACACACACAACACACACACACACACACACACACACACAACACACACACACACACACACACACACACACACACACACACACACACGTGCAGGCCAGAATAGCCAAATTGATAGAGTGCCAGACTTGTAATCCTTGTGATCCGATGGTTTTAATCTCCGCCGGATCGTTTCTGTACAAGGATAATTTCCCCCAAACTTAACATTGATTCTGATAGTATCCCGAAAACTCCTTCAAATGAGACTATAAACTGAGGTTCTGTGCGTAAACTCACGCGTAAAATTTTGCACACACGTGAAAATCTCATCGCCAACTTTCAGTAGAGAAGGCCAGCTTAGCCGCTGGTATGGATGCCACACGTAATACATAGCACGCATCCGCAGTGAGAAACCGGAGGAATGAACGACAAATCTGAGTGATTGATATTGAATGAAATGACATGGGAAACGACTAAATGTAGTGCACACCAAGCGGCTCTTCAGTCTATTCTATCCAGGTGGACGTACATTCGCTTGTTGTTACTTGGTCTCTAACCGTGGGTGGGAGATACATAAGTACTGTAAATTACGACAGAGATGGATAGATAGATAGATGGACAGACAGACAGACAGACAGACAGATAAATAGATATTCTTGGACTCCCTATGAGGAGCTCCCTCATCGTGGGCTTTCTTTACATGGGGCTCCCTTCACTTGGGCTTTCTTTACATGTGGTTCCCTTCAGTGGGCTTTCTTTTCTATAGGGCTACCTTCACGTGGACATTCTTTACATGAGGTTCCCTTCACTAGGGCTTTCTTTACATGGGGCTCTCTTCGCGTGGGCTTTCTTTACATGAGGTTCCCTTCACGTGGGGCTTTCTTTACATGAGGTTCCCTTCACGTGGGCTTTCTTTATATGGTGTTCCATTCACGTGGGCTTTCTTAACATGGTGTTCCATTCACGTGGGCTTTCTTTACATGGGGTTCCCTTCAGTGGGATTTTCTTTACATGGTGTTCCATTCACGTGGGCTTTCTTTACATGGGGTTCCCTCCAGTGGGATTTCACGTTGGCTTTCTTTACATGGGGTTCCTTTTACGTGGGCTTTCTTTACATGGGGCTACCATCACCTGGGCTTTCTTTACATGGGGCTCCCATCAGTGGGTTTTCTTTCTATAGGGCTTCCTCACGTGGGCTTTGTTTACATGGGGTTTCCTTCACGTGGGCTTTGTTTACATGGGGTTCCCTTCAGTGGGCTTTCTTTCTATGGGCTCCCTTCTCGTGGGCTTTGTTTACATGGGGTTCCCTTCACGTGGGCTTTATTTTTATAAGGGTTTCCTTCACGTGGGGTTTTCTTTATATGGGGGCTCCCTTCACGTGGGCTTTCTTTATATGGGGGCTCCCTTCACGTGGGCTTTCTTTATATGGGGCTCCCTTCACGTGGGCTTTCTTTATATGGGGGCTCCCTTCACGTGGGTTTTCTTTATATGGGGGCTCCCTTCACGTGGGTTTTCTTTATATGAGGGGCTCCCTTCACGTGGGCTTTCTTTATATGAGGCCCCCTTCACGTGGGCTTTCTTTATATGGGGCTCCCTTCACGTGGGCTTTCTTTATATGGGGGCTCCCTTCACGTGGGCTTTCTTTATATGGGGGCTCCCTTCACGTGGGTTTTCTTTATATGGGGGCTCCCTTCACGTGGGCTTTCTTTATATGGGGGCTCCCTTCACGTGGGTTTTTTCTTTATATGAGGGCTCCCTTCACGTGGGCTTTCTTTATATGAGGCTCCCTTCACGTGGGCTTTCTTTATATGGGGCTCCCTTCACGTGGGCTTTCTTTATATGGGGGCTCCCTTCACGTGGGTTTTCTTTATATGGGGGCTCCCTTCACGTGGGTTTTCTTTATATGGGGGCTCCCTTCACGTGGGCTTTCTTTATATGAGGGCTCCCTTCACGTGGGCTTTCTTTATATGGGGCTCCCTTCACGTGGGCTTTCTCTATAAGGGGTTCCCTTCAGTGGGCTTTGTTTATAAGGGTTTCCTTCATGTGGGCTGTCCTTATAAAGGGGTTTTTCTTCAGTGGGCTTTCTTTATAAGCAGTTTCCTTCAGTGGACTTTCTTTATAAGCGGTTTTTCTTCAGTGGGCTTTCTTTATAAGCGGTTTCCTTCAGTGGGGCTTCTTTTATAAGCGGTTTCCTTACATGGGCTTTCTTTATTTAGGGTTCCCTTCACGTAGGATTTCTTTACACGGGGCTCCCTTCACGTGGGCTTTCTTTGTGTAGGGCTCCCTTCACGTGGGCTTTATTTATGTGGGGCTCCCTTCATGTGGGTTTTCTTCATATAAGGCCCCCTCTTCGTGGGCTTTCCACGTGAGCTTTCAGGTTCCCTTCACGTGGGCTTTGTTTGTCTGGTGTTCCCTTCTTACAAGACGCTTCCAAGGGACCAAACAATCCTGGGAGTCGTGCAATAGGTAAACGTCATCAGGCTCATAAGTTGATGGAATTTTTGAGAAGAGAGAGAGAGAGAGAGAGAGAGAGAGAGAGAGAGAGAGAGAGAGAGAGAGAGAGACAGAGACAGAGACAGAGAGAGAGAGAGAGAGGGAGAGAGAGAGAGAGAGAGAGAGAGAGAGAGTAGATGAGGAGGAGGAAGGTGGAAGCAATCAAGAGCGAGAAAGAGAGAAGTGGAGAAAGAAAGAGAGAGAGAGGTGGTGATTGAGAGAGAGAGGAGAGAGAGAGAGAGAGAGAGAGAGAGAGAGAGGGAGGGAGGGAGGGAGAGAGAGGGTGGGAGAGAGAGAAAGAGAGGGAGGAGACAGGGGGAGAGGGACGGACAGACGGAGTTAAACACTGAACATCTGTGAAGTGTGATTGTCATAATACCACAATCAACAGAGACATATCGTAGAGCGTCAAGCTGAAATAAGTTTTATTTCCAGAAATAGCATGGGAATGCCAACACTGGGTGCAGTGAACTTGAATTCATTAAAATCCTGCCTCACATTAATGCCACCCAGGAAGCGAACGAAAAACATTTCTGCTTCCATAGACTGGTAGAATTTCGCTTTCCCATGTATAAAGTATGAAGAAAAAATGAACAAAGCATATAAACGTACTCCCAGTTTATCTTCCTGAAAAACGTCACAATCAAACATGCGTCATAATGTATTTGACGTCACAATCAAATATGCGTCATAAAGAGATATTCCCTAAAGAAAGAAAAAACCATTTTGGACCGCTACAGCAGTTAGTAACAGCTGTTCTGGTAAAATAAAACATTGGGCGTCATCCGTGACCCATAATGAACATACCTACATATTTTCAGAAAGATCGGCCCAGAAGTGGAACACATTTTGATCACGGACAGACAGACACACAGACAACATTTCTTCGTTCCCATTGTAAAGTACTCCCTGGTCTATAAGAACAGGGAGTACAAAAAGGCGCTATTTTTTTTTCTAAAGAAAAGAAAAAGGCAAAAGCAAAACTGCAAAACTTATCATCAGGTTTTATGGGTTTGACAATCCCGTAAAAAAAAAAATTAGGACCCATATTCGTTGGTTATTATTTCCAGTTTTGGGTACGCAATTTGAAACCTGGGACTCGGTGCGCAGATCTTTGTAGACGAACCTAATCCATTGACATGAGCTGCTACAGCTAGACCTTATACACGTTGTGAGGGCCAACACATGTCACATGAGGCTACAAACTAGAAAAGGCATTCTTTAGATTGGAGGGCACAGATCGCATACACACAAACACACAACACAACACTCACACACACACACACACACACACACACACACACACACACACACACACACACACACCACACACCATTCCTCTCTCTGTCTCTGTCTCTGTCTCTCTCTGTCTCTGTCTGTCTGTCTGTCTCTCTCTCTCTCTCTCTCTCTCTCTCTCTCTCTCTCTCTCTCTCCGTCCCATCCTCCCTCTCTATCGATCTATTCCTCTATCTATCGATAAATCTATCTATCTATCGATAAAACTATCTATCTATTGTTATACAGTATGGCTAGTAAACAGATAAATGCAAAAGAAGACACAGTACAGATGCACGATGCATAGACATCAAACAGCAGCTATAAAGAGCGGCCCAAGTGGCACTTGAACAGCCCAGGCATGTTTGGAAAGGAGGGCACAGCGCTTCCACTTACCACACTTCATACCCTCCATTCCAGTCAGCCCCCAGTGGGAACTGGAGTCTGTGTGTCCCACACCCCTCTGTCTCCGACATAGCTCAGGCTGTTGTTGCCTACCCTGCACGCCCACATAGCTCGATTTGTTTTTTTTTTCGTTTTTCTTTAGAACCGTCGTACATTGTACATAATGTGTTGGCGATGTTCCGGTTCAGACTGTCGACCCAGCTAACAGTGTCGTCGTCGCGCACATTGTACATAATGTGTTGGCAGATGTACCGGTTCAAACTGTCGACCCAGCTAATAGTGTCGTCGTCGCACATTGTACATAATGTGTTGGCGATGTTCCGGTTCAGACTGTCGACCCAGCTATTATTGTCGTCGTCGCACATTGTACATAATGTGTTGGCAGATGTTCCGGTTCAGACTGTCGACCCGGGTAATATTGCCGCTTCTGACACGTCATTCATTTTTTTGTTTTATCAGCTGAATTGTTTCCTTCTCTTGTGTGGATGTTTCAATGAAATATGGCTCGGGTAGTCAGCTCCAAGATGACCAAGCTGATTGCCAGCCACACACAACCATCAATGAAGGCGTAACTATCCGTGGTCAGAGGCCAGAATTTGATCAACAATTCACTGAACTGGAATCTACCGTGAGCAGTGAAGAATCAACACCAGGAGTCTTCCAAGGAGAGCAAAGACAACCACAGCACTGTTTAGATTAAGACCTTTATGGAAGGACAAGAACCTGTCCATGAAATGCAAGACAGGCTCCCGCGTACATTAACATGTTCCGTCTTTCCTGTATGCATGCAGACCACTCAGTTCTAATGAAACAGAGCGTAAGTGTTTATTTAGGAGGTCGGTCAGGCATCGATGCAGGGTGTTTTTCTTTTTAATTAGCAAATATTTTACTGCGTATACTTTGTTACTTTATCGATTCCGTGCGAGTTTCATTGAGGCTTTGTGTGGTTATCCGGTCATATGTCGTTGAGGAGGCCCTTTGTCGTCTTGTTTTGAAAGTAAGCTTATCATGACAGATATATTGCATGTAAATTGACTGAACTTTTTGTTTTCCATGGAAGATGTCTCGAACTCAGCGTTTTGAAAACATCGATGCAAATATATCGACAACCTCAAGAAAGAAAATGCGATCAATAGATCTATGGACCCCGCTTTTCTGTTGTTTGTTTGTTTTTGTTTAGTTTCTTTTTTTTTTTTATAAAGGCATTAGAAATCACGCTGAAATGTATTAGAAGGTGCAGACCCCCTCCCTAAATGTCTTCTGACCGGGACGTTGAGCTGTTTCATTCAGGACCATCTGGACCACGCCAGGCAGATTTGAACAGCTTTATTACGACGTCACTGCCTTTTACATGACTGAAGCTGCTTCTCGTGCCGAGCCGAAAGCTGTTGTAGTGCGAGATGGTAGTGTGTGTAGAAAGAGTGGTAACGTGCTGCTCCAAACGAGTCTGGCTGGTAGATGAAACGGCACCAGAAAGCCATCCCCCCGGTTATCCAGATGGGCGAACCTGGGTTCTCATCAGGCAATCCTCAGAAAGCCTTTAACACAAAGTCTAAGCATGAGTGGCCTACATTCATTTGGATAACCATTTGAAAGCCAACAACCTATT
>JADBJO010001177.1:22500-27500 GCA_016801955.1 Conus betulinus
AACTGCTATATGTTAATGAGTTTAAAAGAATATAAGGATTTACGGAAAGACAAAAAGTTGAGACATGATGAATCTCGATTAAGAAAGCTGAAGGAGTCAATAAGTGATCATAAATACTTTTGGTCAACAATCCGCTCAATTAACAGAAAAAACATTGTATGTAATGAAATCCCTATAGATCTTTGGTATGATCACTTTTTTTGAAGTTTTTCATAATTTTGGTGAATCCGGAGTTGATGATCATGTTGAGGAATCTTCTGAGAATTTAGACAATTATTCCCATGAGCCCTTGTTTGAAGACCCCATAACAAAAGAAGAAATTTTAGGTAGTATTGATAAGTTAAAACAAGGTAAAAGTGGGGGACCTGATAAGATCATAGCTGAAATGCTTAAATATGCTTCCGATGTCATTAGTGATTTCCTGGTTAAGCTTTTTAATGAATTGTTTGACAATGGTTTTTCCCACGAGAATGGTCCAAGTCAATAATATACCTATTCATAAGAAAGGCGATGTAAATAAACCGGATAATTACAGGGGAGTTTCTTTGACCAGTGTATTAGGGAAAAGTATATACCAACATTCTGAATAGACGTTTAGTCACATGGGCTACAGAGAAGAAAAAATAATGGAAGAACAAGCAGGTTTCAGAAGGATTACAGTACTGTTGATCATATATTTACTCTGTTTACTTTGGTACAAAGGTATTTATTGAACAACTCCAAATTTTATGTAGCCTTTGTTGACTTTAAAAGGCCTTTGATTCTGTTAACAGGAATAAATTATGGGACGTTCTGAGAAGGTCTGGAGTGAATGGGAGTTATATAAGTCATTAAGAGCTATTTATGATACAGTTACATCATGTGTCCGTGAAAAAGGTTTTTATTCAGAGTATTTTGATTGCCCACAAGGCGTTAAACAGGGGTGTATTCTTAGTCCTCAATTATTTTCTTTATTCATAAATGAGCTAGCTATAGAGATATCAAAAAAGGGAAAACATGGTTTCAGTTTGTTGTTGGGGGGGAATTGAAGTTTTCTTATTACTTTTCGCTGATGACGTTATTCTTTTTTTCTTATACTGTAGTGGGATTACAAAATCAGCTAAATTTACTTAAACGAGAAGCTGATCGATTAGATTTAAAAGTCATTTAGAAAAGACAAATATTATGGTTTTTCAGGAAGGTGGGTATTTAGCTGAGAGAGAACAATGGTGGTATGGGAGCAATAACATTACAATTACAAATTCTTACAAGTATCTTGGCATGATTTTTACAACAAAATTGAGCCTAATGTTGGATGGTCAGAAATGTGTCGTAAAGCTAAACGTGGAGTAATAGAGATTTGCCGATGTATGAGAAAACTTAATTCTATTGAGCCAATGCTGTTTTGGAAATTATTCGATACACAAGTTCAGCCTATAATGACATATGCTGCTGACGTTTGGGGAATTTATGTGAATAATCAGATGGAAAAGATACATAATTTTGCCATAAAACGTTTTTTTGAATGTGCCTCTACATGCATCTAATAAAATGTGTCAGAGTGAAACAGGTCGCTTTCCACTGTTTATCATAACTGTGGTTAAATGTGTGAAGTACTGGCTCAGATTGTTACGGTTACCAATGTCAAGATTAAATAAGCAGGCTTATTGTATGACATTAAATCAGTTAGAACTTGGTCGTCAAAATTGGGCTTTTGAGGTTAAAAAAGTGCTTTTAGTTAATGGTTTTGGTATTATATGGATGATGCAAAATGTTGAGGATGAATCCTCTTTTCTTGCAGAATTTAAGATAGGCTGATTGCATCTTATATGCAAAATTGGCATAGTGATATTGAAGAAAGTCATAAGTATGATTATTATCATTCTTTTAAAGATGTATTTCAAGCGGAACGTTACCTGAATATAATATCATGTAAGAGGCACAGAGACTTACTTGCTAGATTCCGAACGAGAAGCATGGGACTTAATGCCAATAAAAGATGGTTTACAAATTCTGAAATTAATCTGATTTGCCCAATATGTTTCAAAGAAAATGAAGATGAATATCATTTTGTATTTCGGTGTGAAGAATATGGGAAATTTAGAAAAGATTGTGTTGTTTTCAAGTCTCATTTCGGGTTATCCCACAACCTGTCTGCTATTTTGTCATGTGAGAGAGAAGATATTTTGATATCATTTGCAAAGTACTTAACGGATGCTTTCAATTATAGAGAGAAAAAACTTAAAGTCTAAATGAAAATGCATTTAAACACGTTTGTTACAGAAATATCAGTTTCATGCACATTCATGGATGTTGTCTTATGTTTGAGAAATTACAAACACTTTTTTTTTGATGATTAATTTTTCTTTTTGTGTGTGTTTTTTCAGTTATGAAGCATCTTTTCAGCAATGGTTTTGTACAAGTTATCCACTTTCATGAATAGGGGGGGGGGCCGGGGGGGGCATCGTAGTATTTCTTTACAATGAAATAAAAAATACATCTCATCTCCCCCCCCCCACCCCTCCCCTCATGCACATAGACACACGAACGCACGCACGCACCCACGCTATGCACGCACACACAGATTGGACACGGTAAGTATACTACCGGATCAACATGCAGACATTTTCATGATCGTTTAAACCAAAAGTTCTTGGTCTTAATCTGGCTAGACAAATTCTGTGTCATTTGTTGTTTGTTATCGAAATTCGTTTTTTTTTTCTGTTTCAATTACACTTTATAGTTAAAACCCCAGTGGTATTTTTCTACTCTTTCAAGTTTTTTCATTTTTAGGTTAAAGGACCCTAAATCTTCCTTTCGAAAGTGAATCGTTCCTCGTTCACAGCTCCGTGACATATCCACCTGATTCCAAATCCATGTGTGGTTGAAGCTGTTTTTAACCAGATAAACCTAGTGATTTTCCTCCTTTCCTGTTCGTCCAGAAACATTTTCATATGCTTGTCTGCAAAGTCTTGAGGCAGGTAGCCTCACTGATTTAAGACAGTGTTTTATACGCGTTATATATTACACGATATATAACTGATTTCTGCCAGTTTCTCAGTGTATTATTGTATGTAAAGTATGCACAAAAAGAGAGAGAGAGAGAGAGAGAGAGAGAGAGAGAGAGAGGGGGGGGGGGGGGGGGGGGTCTGAGGCTTGGGAGGGGCTGGGATCGACAACACATCTATGTGCTTGTCTGATTCTGTGCACACCTGGTCTGGTGGTGTGAAGGCTACCTGACATTTTCCGTTGCCCGTGGCGGATAAAACTGTTTATGTTGGCAGCACCTAGGTGCTCGTCTGCACCTTGGTCGCACGTGCCGAAGCTTTCCTCGACAGCTGGGGCCTTTTGCTGCGTTTAGAGTTCATTTAGCCACAAGCAGAGAGAACGAAAGACAGAGATAAAAGTACATTGAGAGAGAGAGAGAGAGAGAGAGAGGAGAGGGAGGGGGGGGGGGGGGGGGGGGCGGAGGGGGGGGGAGAGGGAGAGAGGGGGGTGGGTGGGTGTGAGGTGAGGGTAGAGGGACGGCATAAACAAGTAAGTAAATCAGTAAACAGTTAAGAAGCAAACAAATATACACACAGGGATCGAATGAGTGAATGAATAAACAGATAACTAAATACAAACAAACATAAATGAATAAAGCAATGGAGAAATACTTAAATATCCAAATAAACTAAACGAAAAAGAATAATGAACCAACCCATTTTATTCGTTTATTCAAACTTTATTTGTTAAACCAGCAAGATTATTCTAGGTTTCATTTTTTGCACTAGATAGAAAAAAAAATGACGTAAAACATTTTCCCAATTTGTCCAATTTTTAGACAAATGCTGATTTGTGGCCTGCCGTGTCAAACGTTGATGGTGACGTAGTACGTACTGTGGCATTGCACATACAGCTGCCGGAAACGCTATGCCACAAGAAGCTCCAAAGTTCTCAAGCATGGTCAGTGACCTTGCTTCGCCCTCTTGGTATTTCCTCCAAGATCGAGTTCAGGGTAGGTCCAGCTTTCCTTAGCGGCTGTGGAGCGCAACGTCAGTGAGACAAAAGGGGGCGAGGGGCGCGGGGGGGGGGGTGGGCGTTTTTGGGGGGGGGGGGGGGGGGGGGGGGGGGGGGGCAGCAGTCATTTCTTTGCGTCCCTTTTGGCCTCCATTGGTTCCATTGTAGTTCTGGATATTGTCTATCAGTAGAGGGCAGAGGACCTTCGGGATCATTAGGAACTGCAGACGCCAGACTTTGTGTTTTCCATGGGTGGAAGCCATACTGGCCTATTATCCTCAGGCTTTCCTCTTCCGTTTAATTTATTGTTTTTCCCCTCTTTGAGTCTGGCAGTTATCATACCACCTCCTAAGGTTGTTGGCTGGTTCTCCTGTCGTTGTCAGAATGCTTTGATTGACTGCAGTGAATATTATTTGCTTGAATCACTTTTCATATCTGCAGGGAGTCCTCGTGATTTCCTTATGGTAGTAAGTCGTCTTTAATGAATCATCCTTGATGAAGCTATTTACTTATCTAACTACTTCTGCATAAAGTGTGTTTCATCTTCCTTGGTGGAAAGTCACTGTTCATTAAGTTTTTAGAGGTGGCATTTAGTATCCATTTCCGGGTTTGATGAACCTGTGTCATTTGTGACTGCTTTCAAGATGACCTGTATTACAACATAAACTGTACCGCCCATTGTTATGCCAACTTTCTGATTGATCCAATCTGTTGGTTATTCCTTTTGTAGAGAAACTCGCTGAGAAGGCATAGAAAAACTTCTTCAGCATTTCTCTGATGTTCTCTGGGACATAATACATCTCGAAGGCCAGTTGAATCATCTTGTGTGCAGCTGATCCATATCCATTTCCCAGATCGAGCCGCAGCATGTCGAGGTCTTTTTCCCTGCCATAGCTCTTTGGATTGCTTCTCAAATTATCGTGGCATGTTCTATACAGCGATGCTCTCCCGATTAGTCGTCTTTCTGGACTGACAAACCCCAGAACTTATTTTCTGTGAGATATTTAGTAGCCTGGCCC
>JADBJO010001177.1:35000-37500 GCA_016801955.1 Conus betulinus
GGTGTGGTGTGTGTGTGTGTGTGTGTGTGTGTGTGTGTGTCCGTGTGTCTATCTGTCTGTCATTATTATTGTACGACTCTGGTTTAGATTGTTTGTCTGTTTTGTGTTTAGATTTGAATGTGTGCCCTGTGAAAATGCTTGTTGGGCATGAGAAGATGTAGAAGAAGAAGAAGAAGAGGAGGAGGAGGGAGGAGGAGAGGAGGAGAACGAGAACCAGATCAAGATCAAGATCAAGATCAAGAACAAGAACAAGAAAAGAGGGAGAGCAAAGAGCAGGCAGAGAGAGAGCAGAGAGAGAGCAGAGAGAGAGAAGAGAGAGGGAGGGGGCGGGAGGGATTGAGAGGGTGTGAGCAGAGTAAGGGAGGGAGGAGGAGAGAAGAAGAGAGAGAGATAGAGACAGAGACAGAGAGACAGACAGACAGGACAGTTTCCTCAGTCAGTCAGTCAGTCAGTCCGACAGACAGACAGACAGACAGACAGACACGACAGACAGACAAACAGAGACAGAGACAGAGACAAAAACAGAGAGAGCGTGACCATGTCTATGCACACTTGCACAGTACATTCGTCTCAGCGTTAAGCAATGAACGAGAGTAAGATTTTCTTAGACCGAATGTTTAAAGATAAAAGAAGTGAAATGTGTATACTGCAAACAAAAGCCCATGTGTGGATCATATTCAGGCACTGCGGGGATTGGCATACATTTTTGAGAGTGCGTATACGATTGATGACTCTGTCCACATGCGCGTGTGCTGTAACGTTATGTTCCAGTGCACACAGTTAGTACATTCCAGTTTTCTCCCTTCGTTTGAGGTCGTCTTTCCCCCCACAGATCCTCAGATTGCAGGCAACGAATGGCACAGCGAAGCTCTGTTTTGGCTTCGTGCGGCGAAAATAAGAGATATTGCTGTGATAAAACGAACGTCGGTTGTGGGTGGGCTGGGTTACACAGAGAAGAGAAAGAACGAGAGATGAGAGAGGAGAGAGAGCTGAGAGATTGAGGGATGATGAGACTGACCGTGAGAGCGTAGGGGGAGTAGAGTGAGAGGAGAACGAGGAGAGAGAGGGAGGTGGGGTGAACGAGAGAGAGAGAGGCAAAGACAGAGAAGAGCTAGAGCCCAGACAGAGAGGAGGGCAGTAGGCAGCGACACAGAGAAGATGGGAGAGAGAGCAGAGAGAGAGAGAGAGATTAGAGGGCAGACAGAGACCGAGAGGGAC
The DNA here is from genome assembly GCA_016801955.1 of Conus betulinus. Lineage (NCBI taxonomy): Eukaryota > Metazoa > Mollusca > Gastropoda > Neogastropoda > Conidae > Conus > Conus betulinus. The sequence goes on from JADBJO010001177.1 coordinate 36,219, forward strand.
TGAGAGAGAGAAGAGAGGAAGAGAGAGAACGAGGATGAGGGACGAGGGCGGAGGTGGTGGTGCAAGGGATGGGGGGGGGGGGGGAGAGGCGAGAGAGACCCCGTGGAGAAGGAGAAGAGAGAGAGTCTGGAGGAGACGGAGGAGCCGATTCGAGGTTGAAGAGAAGGACGAGAGAGGAGGAGAGAGGAGAGGACGGGGAGAGAGGACACATGAGAGAGAGAGACACCGTTTCTCCGTCATGTTTCGGGGACTAAGCTGGACCCCACATGTTCTGTCCCGTTCCTTGCGTCTTTCCTTCCTTGCTGTTCTTTCCTTCCTTGTTCTTTCCTTCCTGCTTCTTCCGTCCTCCTTCTTTACGTTTCATTCTTTTCACTTCCTTCTTTCGTTCCTTACTTCCTTATTTCCTTCCTTCCTTTTTTTCCTCCCTTGCTTCCTTGAAGTTGTTATTGTTGTTGTCTTCTTCTGATTCTTTCTTTTTCTTATTCTATCGTTCTTCTTTGTTTTCTGCTTATTCGGTCTTCGTCTTCTCTCCCCTCCTCTTCTTCTTTCGATACCTTTCAGTCTGCCTGTCTGTCTATGTCTGTTCTCTCTCTCCTGTATGACTGCCGCTAGTCACAGTATCATATCTATATAGATCTCTCAACCGCCTAACATCTGGCCATCTGGTTTTGCGTTTCCTGTCTGTCTGCATCAGGTCTCTTCCCCATTCAAACCTCAAGCTCTCTCCTCTCCCTACTCTCTCTTTTACTGTCTCTCTCTCCTCTGTACTCTCCCTCTTCTCTTCTTACTCTCTCATACATCCTATCGCTTCCAATCTCTATATCTGTCTCTCCATCTCTTCCACTCTCCTCTATTTCTATCTAACTCTCTCCTCTATCACTCTGTCTGTCCTTCATCTGTATCCTTTACTCTCTATCTCTCTCTCTCCCTTCTCATCTCTCTTTCATAGTCTGTCCAGTTATCTCTCTCTCTCTCTCTCTCTCTCCTCTCTCTTCCTCCTATCTACTCGCTCTATATCTTGTATCTTCACTTCCACCAAACTCCCATCCACGAGTCCGCATCCTCCCCAATCCTGCCTCCACCTCAAGCACGTCAGTCTCCCTCCTTTTCCTTTCTTGGTACCAGTAAAACAACAAAAAATCCGTTCTCCACAACACCATTCCGAGGCGGAAAAACAAAAAAAAACTCGTGGAACTTTACCACAACTCTTGGCACACCCATACTCTCGCCTCAGAAATAGACAGACATTTTAAACTTTACAATACCCACTCCCCCTTCCCCT
>JADBJO010001177.1:42500-45000 GCA_016801955.1 Conus betulinus
GGATGGGAAGAAAGACACACACACACACACACACACACACACACACACACACACACACACACACACACACACACACACTAGCAACATACCTGTTGACACACTTAAGAAACTGATCAGATTACAACAGACAAGGTCTACAATTGTTGACACAACTGCTGCTTCCTGCGTGAGAGGCAGAATCAACAAAACAAAACAAAACAAACAAAACAAACAAAACAAAACAAAACAAAAACAAAACAAAAACAAAACAGACGGCCCAAACACAGCGATATAATGCATAATTTGACGCCCGTCTTGCACTGAACCTGCGCTCCTGGAAAAACGCATTCAGCTCCTTGCCGGTATACGAAAAGGGAGGCAAATCATCAGAAGAAATAAAAAAAAAATGACCGAGTTAAGCTGTTGATATGTGGATGAGAAGAAGTCTTGAATGTACTGGCAACTGTATACACACACGATTTATTAAAAAAAAAAAAAAAAAAACTGCAGCCAAAGGAATGGACAAGTCTTCAAATAATACCTCTCCCTCCCCTAAAAAGGATTTACTCGATGACTAGAATTATCAGCGAAATCATTCATCCAGGTTGAAAAATAATGCTGAGTCGTTTAAAAAAACACTCACACTCAGCGGATGGCTTCCTCAAATCAGTGAAGAATAATCAAGATTTATGCATGACAGGTGTGCATTAAAACAATATTTTTGTTATCGTAACGTTGTCGTTCGCAAAACATCTCTTTGACTAAGATTATCTCTACCACAGCTCCATCGACTTCAAGAAGGTCTCTGACTTTATCAGCTATAACTTCTGCGCTGTGAATCACGAGGAGCTACAGCCTTAACACAAACTCATTAAGGCCAAAGACGTAGTCGTCACAATGTAAGCGGCGTGTTTCATTTTAAAACAATTCCCTTTGAGACTTCGTCCAGACAAGTGAACGAGTATGGCAGCGAGATCCAGACACCTTTACAGCTGGGCCAAACAGTTGCGTCGAGCAAAACTCTAACAGGGTAAAACTTATGCAAAGAAATCACCTTTCGGTCCTTAGGAAAATCTCAGAGCATGAATGTCCGTCAGAAGAAGAAGAAGAAGAAAAGAAGAGGAAGAAGAAGGAGGAAAGAAAGAAGGAGAAGGAAGGAAGGAGGAGGAGAGAGGAGCAGAGAAGAAGAAGAGGAGAAGAGGAGGAGGAGGAAGAGGAGGAGAGGAGGAGGATAGAAGAGAAGAAGAAGAAGAAGAAATTCGAAGGAGGAGGCTTCTAGGAGGAGGGAGGGAGGAGGAGGAGGGGGTTGGAGGAGGAGGAGGGGGAGGAGGAGGAGGAAGAAAAGAAGAAGAAGAAGAAAGGACGAAGGAGAAGAAGGACAGGGAGAAGAAAAACATGAAGTACAATTTGAAAACACCAAATGAAAAAAAAAAATCACATTAAAGAAAAGAACAATCAGAGAAAAAAGAATTCCTGTGACCACGAGAGAATCAGATCAGAGATCCTAGTACTTCCTTAGACTGCCAGTCCACGCGCGAACACACACACCACACACAACACACACACCACACACACACCCACCACACATACACACACATACTCTCTCTCTCTCTCTCTCTCTCTCTCTCTCACACCACACACACACACACACACACACACACACACACACACACACACACACATACACCACACACACACTATTTGGTGTATGTGCGATTCTGACCCACAAGAGACACAGACAAAGCAGTGCACAACTACTATCACGGACAAGCAGCAATAACCGCAAACCAGCGAAGTCTTAGTGCAGTGTTACACAATAAATTATGCAGCATTCCTCTCACGTGCGGCGCTGTCCTACTGTACACGCGGGAGACGTTCCTCTGTGCAACTTCACATCCACAACAACCTTTTCCACCCTCCAATCCCTCCCCTCCCTGCCTTTACTACATACTCTTTAACTCGATTAAGCCATGGACTCTAGAATTATTCAGCGAAATCATTAAACCAGGTTGAAAAATAATGCTGAGTCGTTTAAAAACCACACTCAGAGGATGGCTTCTGAAATCAGTGAAGAACAAAACAGGGTTTATCTATTGCATGACAGGTGTGCATTAAAATAATTTTTTTTATCGCAAGTTGTCGTTCGCGAAACATCTCTTTGACTAAGATTATCTCTACCACAGCTCCATCGACTTCAAGAAGGTCTCTGACTTTATCAGCATGACTTCTGCGCTGTGAATCACGGAGGAGCTACAGCCTTAACACAAACTCATTAAGGCCAAAGACGTAGTCGTCACAATGTAAGCGGGCGTGTTTTCATTTAAAACAATTCCCTTTGAGACTTCGTCCACACAAGTGAAGGCGTACGGCAGGGAGATCCAGACTCCTTACAGCTGGGCCAAACAGTTGCGTCGAGCAAAACTCTCTAACAAGGTAAAACTTATGCAAAAAAATCACCTTTCGGTCCTTAGGAAAATCTCAGAGCATGAATGTCCGTCAAAAAGAGGAAGAAGAAGAAGAA
>JADBJO010001177.1:50000-80000 GCA_016801955.1 Conus betulinus
TGTGTGTGTGTGTGTGTGTGTGTGTGTGTGTGAGAGAGAGAGAGAGAGAGAGAGAGAGAGAGAGAGAGAGAACGTTAAACCACAAAAGTAAGTAATTACTATGGATACAGACTCAACAGTGGAAAAAAAGCATGGTTGCCTACATTAAATCGTTCATGTACCCTTTTGCCGGGTAATTGTCTTGTGTTGCAAATATACAAATTCTAAAAAAAGGACATGGGAACTAACTCTTCAGTCCGAATCTACTGTTACTTTCAATCGAGGTAAATGTGTTTATATTCATTCATGACCTGATTTGGCCTTATAAGTGTTTGTTTTAGTCTGTCAAGGAAACACATCAAAATCCTGCCTGACTTCCTTTGACTTAGTCCTCTTCGCTCCTTGATAAGCATAGGGCCTCAACAGCAACCTTCCACCTTCGTCTGTCCCTGGCACAGGTCCTGATCTCCCCCCAGGTCAGGCTGGAGGCTCTCAGCTCGTTTAGCAAGCTCCTCCTTCAGGTCTGCTTTGGGTGCCCTCGCTTCCTCCTGCCCTGCGGGTTCCACTCGAGCGCCTGCCCCTAGTGATGTCAGAGGGCTCCTTCTGCAGTGTGTGGGCGACCCATCGCCACTTTCTCTTCCTGACTTGGATGTTCATTGGCTGTTGGTTTGCCCTCGTCCACAGGTCGGTGTTTGGCACTCTGTCGAACCATCGCAAGTGGAGGATCTGCCGGAGACATTTATTGATGAAGGTTTGGATCTTCGTTGAGGTGTTGGTGGTGGTGACTCGCCAAGTCTCTGACCCGTTGAGTAGCACTGAATTTACATTGGAATTTTACCTTGAACTGGAGATCATGATGAAGTACAAACCCTGCGTCAAGCAAGTTTCATGTTGCTCGATCTCAAAGTAGTTCTTGTCTACCAGCGTTGGAATCGACCTTCTGCATGACAGACATTTGTCTGATGTCAAAAGTAGGCCTATTTTGAGATGTGATGAACTTTCTCGAACCACCAGATTTTCAGCTTCAAACTTTTGCTACTAGTACAACGTAATCTTTTATTATTGTGCGTCATTTTAGTCGAAAATGACATGAAATCCTAATTTTTTTTTTTTTTTAAGTTCAGGGTTTGAGCCACGTGGGTCAGGGTCGGCAGTTTTGTAATCTAGTACGGCTGAAGCCGAGAACATCGGAACAGATTATGACGGTTGGCAAACACTGAGTCAGTCAGTTGCCGCCGTATTAACCCCACAGAGTACTCATCCTGATTTTCTACCTCCATCACTTCCTGCCGTTCTCGGCAGAGAAATCAATTTCTGTTGTTTCGCTTGAAGCCATGAGCATTACAGAGCGGCAGAGCTTGGAGGCCGTGTGTCAGAGAAGTGAAGTTGTTTACCACTGTGCGGCAGAGAAGTGGAGTTGTTGTTTACCACAGTGCGGCAGAGAAGTGGAGTTATTTACCACAGTGCGGCAGAGAAGTGGAGTTGTTTACCACTGTGCGGCAGAGAAGTGGAATTGTTTACCACAGTGTGTCAGAGAAGTGGAGTTGTTTACCACTGTGCGGCAGAGAAGTGGAGTTATTTACCACAGTGCGGCAGAAAAGTGGAGTTGTTTACCACAGTGCGGCAGAGAAGTGGTGTTGTTTACCACAGGGCGGCAGAGAAGTGGAGTTGTTTTACCACAGTGTGTCAGAGAAGTGGAGTTATTTACCACAGTGCGGCAGAGAAGTGGAGTTGTTTACCACAGTGCGGCAGAGAAGTGGAGTTGTTTACCACAGTGCGGCAGAGAAGTGGAGTTGTTTACCACAGTGCGGCAGAGAAGTGGAGTTGTTTTACCACAGTGCGGCAGAGAAGTGGAGTTGTTTACCACAGTGGGGTCAGAGAAGTGGAGTTGTTTACCACAGGGGCGGCAGAGAAGTGGAGTTATTTAACACAGGGCGGCAGAGAAGAAGTGGAGTTGTTTTACCACAGTGCGGCAGAGAAGTGGTGTTGTTTACCACAGGGCGGGCAGAGAAGTGGAGTTGTTTACCACAGGGGCGGCAGAGAAGTGGAGTTGTTTACCACAGTGCGGCAGAGAAGTGGAGTTGTTTACCACAGTGCGGCAGAGAAGTGGAGTTGTTTACCACAGTGCGGCAGAGAAGTGGAGTTGTTTACCACAGTGCGGCAGAGAAGTGGAGTTGTTTACCCACAGGGCGGCAGAGAAGTGGAGTTGTTTACCACAGGGCGCAGCAGAGAAGTGGAGTTGTTTACCACAGTGTGTCAGAGAAGTGGAGTTGTTTACCTCAGGGCGGCAGAGAAGTGGAATTGTTTACCACTGTGCGGCAGAGAAGTGGAGTTGTTTTACCACAGTGCGGCAGAGAAGTGGAGTTGTTTACCACAGGGCGGCAGAGAAGTGGAGTTGTTTACCACAGTGCGGCAGAGAAGTGGTGTTTGTTTACCACAGTGCGGCAGAGAAGTGGGAGTGAGTTATACCACAAAAACGAACAGGGTCACATCAAGAGGGAGACTGGGAGTGAGTGGAGGGATGGGGAGGACGTTGTGCGTGTGTGTGTGTGTGTGTTGTGTGTGTGTGTGTGTGTGTGTGTGTGTGTGTGTGTGTGGTGTGTGAACAAGTCACTTCAAGAGGAATTGAGGGATGGGGCAGAGAGAGACCTGCAGTGTGTGTGTGTGTGTGTGTGTGTGTGTGTGTGTGTGTGTGTGTGGTGTGTGTGTGTGTTGTTTATTGTTGTTGTTGTTGTTGTTCTTGTTCTTGTTTGTGTTGTTTTTTGTCCTTCATTTAACGTCTTCCAAACTTAAAGTGATTACAGACGTGTGTGTGGTGTGTGTGTGTGTGTGTGGTGTGTGTGTGTGTGTGTGTGTTTGTGTGTGCGCGCGCGCGCCGCGCGCGCGCACGTATGTGTGTGTGTGTGTGCGTTTGGCGCGCGCGCACGTGTGTGTGTGTGTGTGTGTGTGTGTGTGTGTGTGTGGTGTGTGTGGTGTGTTTGTGTGTTTGTGTCGGTCGCGTCTGTCCTGTCAGTCTCCTCTCTCTCTCTCTCTCTCTCGTCCTGTCTGTTTCTCAGTCTTTCTTTCTCTGTCTTGCGAGTGTCTCTCTCCTCTTCAACCGCTTCTCCTTCAGTCTCTTCTCTCTCTCCCCTCCCTCCCCCTCTCTCCTCTCTCTCTCCTCTCTCTCTCTCTCTCTCTCCTCTCGTCTTCTGTGGCCTCACATTCAAAGCACACGAGTCACGAGTCTGTGTGTGTGTGTGCGTGTGTGTGTCTTGTGTGTGTGTGTGTGTGGTGTGTGTGTGTGTGTGTGTGTGGTGTGTGTGTGGTGTGTGTGTGCGCGCGCGCGCTCTCTTTAACGCACGCAAGGGCGGGCGTGCAACAATCAGCGTATGGATATGGGTTCCGTGCTGTGTCCCAATGGGAGGACGAAAGTCGACACCAGGCAGGTGTGATGTGAAAGCTCTGTTTTTAAATGTGTGTCTCGGATGGCCCCCAAAATGTTGTGCTTGTGTGAAGGGTACAACAAATCGGTCATTCTAGCTCCCTATCATTTTCATCTTTCTCTCTGTTTCTTGTTTTCTGTATGCCTCTCTTCTCTCTCTCTCTCTTTTCTTACTCTCTCTTATAAACGGCCTCACGCGTCCTGCACGAGTCACGCAGTCTGTGTGTGTGTTTTTAATCGCACGTTGTGTGTGTTTGTGTGTGCTGTGTGTTGTTATTTGATGAGTGTGTCTCTTCTCTGAATGACGGGGTGCTTTTTCACCGGCACTCGTTTACAACCAGTAGGAATAAACCCTCCCTCCCCTTCTCTTGCTCTGCCCCTCTCTCTCTGTCTCTGCGGGTTCCGTGTCCCTCCACAAAACAGTCCGAGACACCTCGTCCTCACAAGTCTCTTAAACCACAGGCTGTCGTCTCTGTCAGGAATCAGATGTCTGTGAGGACTGTTGACCCGCGCCCATTCGTGGGGGCGGTGACCCCACTCACTCTCCAAAACTCTTGGGGGACAACATCGGCAGCTCCCTTACGTTTCTATTTCTCTCTTCTTCTCTCGTCCTGCACCGTTTTTTAATCGATACACTTATTGAGGAGTCACAGAAGAATGTACAAGGGTGGCATTCTCCGGCACTTAACTTACACCACCAGTAGGAAGAAAACACCCTCTCTCATCCCTCCCTCTCTGCTCTCTCTCTCTCTCTCTCTCCACTCACATCTCTGTTACAACTCCCCACAACACGCCCCACCACCCCCACACCTCCCACACACCCCCCAACACACACATAACACCACGCACGTGCTAACGCACGCAAGCACGCATCACGCGCGCACGCACCCCACACCACACACACAACACCACACACACACACACACAACCACACACCAAACAGAGAGAGAGGAGAGAGAGACGAGATGAGAGAGAGACCCAGGGAGAGAGAGAGAGAGAGAGAGAGAGAAGAGAGAGAGAGAGTACGCGCCCGCGAGAGTGCGCACGTGGGTGCCATTTCCATTCCCTAATGCAATCCCCCTCTCCTGTTCCATTGCTTCCCCACCCCCCCCCCCCCTGGCGCCCACCCACCTTCCCCCCCCCCCCCCCCCCCCCCCCCCCCCCCCCCCCCCCCCCCCCCCCCCCCCCCACCCCCCCTTCTCACCCCATCCCCCCCCCCCCTCTCCCCCCCCCTGAACTTCCAACCCCTCTAACCACTTCTCCTTTCCCCCTTTTCTCCATCAGAAGAAAAGAGCATTTCAAGTGTGCGTGAGAGAAGCTTTAATTTGTTGACATTATTTCTGGGCTTTCAAGCTTTGTTATAATTTCTGTCTGTTCCTCCCTCTCTCTCTCTCTCTCTCTCTCTCTCTCTCTCTCTCTCTCTCTCTCTCTCTCTCTCTCTCTGTCACATGGTAGTGTCTCTGTTCTGTCTTTCTTTCTTTCTTTCTTTCTTTCTTTCTTTCTTTCTTCTTATCTTCTTCTTCTTCTCTTCTTCTTCTTCTTCGTCGTCGTCGTTCGTCGTCGTTGTCATCATGGTCGTCGCAGTCTTCGTCTTCGTCTTCATCACCTTCTTCTTGTTCTTGTTGTTGTTATTTTTGTTGTGTTGTTGTTGTTGTTCTTCTTCTTCTTCTTCTTCTTCTTCTTCTTCTTCTTCTTCTCTTTTTTATATTTTTGTTGCTGCCTCTTCTTCTGTATCACCTCCTTGGCATTGCACCCTGTCTATTCATTCGGGTTTTCCATCTACAGCCACAGCCTGGCTAAGCTTGTCCTGCCGCAGGTCCGGCACCAACAACAACCCGCAGGAAGCAATCAACGTCAAGTCGTCATGAGGCAACCCACCACGGGAGACACTGCACTGCAGCTGAGTCACTTCCATGGTGTCAGTGGTGTCTGTTCTGATGATCCAGCATGCGCAGGACGCCACTCACTTACCCTTAGTATGTTTCTGTTTATCTGGGCCTTGGTGTTTGTCACTGTGGTTCCATCTGTCCCGCCTTTCCAAGCCTCTTTGCTTTGTTTCAGGACTGAAACAGACTGTTTGTCACAGTGGTTCCATCTGTTCCGCCTTTCCAAGCCTCTTTGCTTTGTTTCAGGACTGCAACAGACTGCAGCGTTATCGAATACAAGCCAAAATACCCACAAAAAACAGAACAAAACAAACAACATGAAATACGAAACAGAGGGGCACATTTCGACGGACATCAACAAAACACATTTACAGTCTATCTTTCAGACGTTACAAAGAACACGACACACAAGCTACACACACACAAGCTACACATTGGCTAGAACCATCAGCAGAGACGTTCCATAGCTAAGAGGGAACATCGTCATCAAATTTAAGCCTTTTTTTTTTTCAGCACGACCACCCAGCACCATTTGTTCCAGCTTATCGTTCGTCATCACTCACCCTTGCTCTTTCCCTCTTCCACTCCCCATCTCTCTTTTACACATCCCTCCGCTATTTCCTGCCCTCCCCCCCCCCCCCCCCCCCTTTTTTTTTTTTTTATTTCCTACAGTCTCACTGGCACAGGTTTACTCAGTTTGCCAGGTGGTGTCAGAGAAATTGATTTAAAGTGGGCAGGATTGGTCAGGGGGATAGAGTTGGGGATGGGGGTAAGGGCGAAGATTTGACGGGAGGGGGGGGGGTCAGGGGGGGTCGGAAAGCGGGTGACTGAGAGGGTAGGGGGAAAGAGAGGAGGGGGAGAAGAGGTATGTTGGCAATATCATTGTTTGCCACGTACCCTGCTGTCTTTGTATCAGGATTCCGTTGCTTCGACTGCAGAATGGCTGTAAGCATCGCTTTCCTTGGTGTTTTTGTATGTGTGTGTGTTTTTTTTCTGTTTCTTTGTCTGTCTGTCTGTCTGTCTGTCTGTCTGTCTGTCTGTCTGTCTCTTTGCCATAGCTGTCGGTCTGTCTTTCTGTCAGCTTGCCATGGCTTTTTTTTTGGCCTCTGTGCATGTCTTTTTCTCTCTAAAAGATTTTTTTTTTGTCTCTCTCTCTCTCTCTCTCTCTCTCTCTCTCTCCTCTCTCTCTCTCTCTCTCTCTCTCTCTCTCTCTCTCTCTCTCCTCTCTCCGGCCCTCGCTCTCTCTCTCTCTCAAAATCAAACAATCATAACATTATAACGTAGGAAAGGCAAGGCAACATAATTTATTTCATGATAGCCAAAGGCCTATAACATCTCTCTCTCTCTCTCTCTCTCTCTCTCTCTCTCTCTCTCTCTCACACACACACACACACACACACACACACACACACACACACACACACACACACACACACACACACACACACACACACTGACTGACTGACTGAAACCATTTACTGTCAGATTAACATAGTGTTGTACTGACATACACACACACACACACACACACACACACACACACACACACACACACACACACACCCACACACACCCACACATACATGCCATACAGACACAGTATACAGGCTCACAGATGGTTTGAAACAGACGCTCGTTCTTGCAAAGGCACAGACGCTCTACAGTCGAGCATACCAGTCAGGGACAGTTACACAACAGTTCAGTTACAGACATGCAAACAAACAGACCAATAAGAAACAGGCTTAAGGTCTGTCAGAGATAGACAGTCACACGAACAGGTCAGTCAGAAACAGACAGTCACACCAACAGATCAGCTAGAGATAAACAGTCATAAAAACAAACATTGTCAGAAACAGACAGTCACTCAAGCAGACCTGACAGGGAGCGTCATACACACAGATCAGTCAGACAGACAGTCACACGAACAGGTCAGTCACAGACAGACAGTCACACAAACAGGTCAGCCACAGACAGACAGTCACACGAACAGTTCAGTCGTAGACAGACAGTCACACACAAACAGGTCAGTCAAAGACAGACAGTCTCACGAACAGGCCAGTCACAGACAGACAGTCACACAAACAGTTCAGACACAGTCAGTCACACGACCAGGTCAGTCACAGACAGACAGTCACACAAACAGATCAGACACAGTCAGTCACAAGATCAGGTCAGTCACAGACAGACAGTCACACAAACAGATCAGACACAGACAGTCCCACGAACAGGTCAGTCACAAACAGACAGTCACACAAACAGATCAGTCACAGACAGTCACACGATCAGGCCAGTCACAGACAGACAGTCACACAAACAGATCAGACACAGACATTCTCACGAACGGGTCAGTCACAGACAATCACACAAACAGATCAGTCACAGACAGACAATCACACAAACAGATCTGACAGAGACAGACGATTACACAAACAGATCAGGCCAGAAACAGACAATCCTACAAAACAGATCTGACAGAGACTGACAATTTCACAAACAAATCTGACAGAGACAGACAACAGATCAGCCAGACACACAGTCACAAACAGATCAGCCAGTTACACAGAGATCAGCTGACGACAGGCAGACAGATGATGTTATTGGCCGTCAGTGGGAACAATCTGACTCACAAGTGAAATCTGGTTGATGGACAAACAGAGTGGCTGATGAAATGGCATAGATACAGACAACTCAGGGACGTGCAGATGGACAGATCAAATGGCAATGACATATACAACGCACAGACAAGAAGACAGACAAATAAAAATTGTATTGACACAAGCAACACACGGACAAACGGAACAGCAGGTGAATTTACTTTGCCACAGGCAAAACAAGGACAAACAGAGACAGAAAAATAAGCAGAACAAAAAAAGAAGAAGCAGTGCTTTTTGAAGGTGCAGAGAGCATTCAGATACAGAAACAAGATTCAGAAAAGAAAGAAAAGGACAAAATGAATAAAGAGACAAAATAAAGAAATAAGAGGTGAAAAAAAAGGGAGAACGAAGCAAGAAAAAATTATGAAAAGCAATAAGCCTATCAGGACTCATCTGTAATGAATGAACCCCAGAGAAAGACGAAGGGCGCCCGGTAAGCAAGACAAATGCGCAGGGAGAGAAGTATGCAGATTGTTTGTGTGATAGAAATCTAATCATCTCAGATTGTTTGTGTGATAGAAATCTAATCATCTCAGATTGTTTGTGTGTGATAGAAATCTAATCATCTCAGATTGTTTGTGTGATAGAAATCTAATCATCTCAGCGACATTGGCCGAATTTCACTGCTTTCTCAGTCCAGTCTGTTATCATCTGTTTCCCTTATTTCATTACAGTGACCGAGCTGACGTAAACAAAATCACGAAGTGATGCCTATTAAATTTAGAATCCTGTGATCCCACCCTCAGGTTGCCTCTTCTATCCTGTGTGCTGACCCACCCAATATAAGGAAGCTAAGAAGATTGATTTTCTTCAGGGATGATAAATACGAAATGTATTCAAAATTTCCTAAGCGTATTAGCATATTGACGTCACTGGCTTTTTTTTTTTTTTTTTTTTTTTCCCGACAAGCGTAGAGATGTACAGGCGACCAGCACAGAGCGCTGGACGAGCACAGAATGTGTGGTGGTCAGCACTACTCTCAAACAGAGAACGCCCTTACGGGGGTACTTTGACCAGTCGCTCTACCAGTGTTCCTTTCCCCCCCCCCCCCCCCCCCCCCCCCCCCCCCCCCCTTCCAGCCCTTTCAAACGTTGATGTGCTCCACCTCCCACCTCCCCCACCTCCACTTCTCTCTCCCTTTTCCACACATCCACCGTCCCTCTTAATTTCCCTCCCCCCTAACCCCAAGCTCCTTACTTACTACCACAGCTAAAGACAGCTGCAGTCTAAATTAGGCTTTGAGCAGCCTTGCCGTTTGTGGCTATTATGTAAACGGATAGCTGCAGCAGGGAAAGAGCAGTTCCAAATCATTCTTAGCAAGTCTTCATTTTTCGCTTTTCCTCCTTCATGCCTAATCTGCCTCTCATTCCCGCTCTCCCACCAACATTCTTTCCCTCCAGCCCCTACCTGCCATGCACACACACACACACACACACACACACACACACACACACACACACACACACACTTCAGGTGCCATAAAAAGAAGACTTATTATTAATTATTCATACATTCATTCGTTCGCTTATTCATTTATTTATGTATTCATTCATTCATTCATTCATTCATTCATTCATTTCATTCATTCATTCATTCATTCGTTCGTTTACTTATTTACTACCATTTAGAAAGCTCTGCACAGTCAAAACTTCATGCTTCAGAAGCACAACTAATTCTTATATGTTTTGTCACGTTACTATTGAATGTTTATTGTCATTTTTTCTGTGTGTAGTGATCACTTTGTAGTCAAACGTTATTTTCATGTGAACGTGTGCACCATTTTGTGCCTCGCATCTGCATGTATCAAAGTAGTGATTTACATTCTCTCTTTTGTAAAATCAGCATGTGAAAATTGAGACATCAGTGCGAAGGAAGGGGGGGGGGGGGGGGGGGGGGACGAAGAATACACACAGTTGACTACACGGCAGATCAGCTAAACACACAGTCAAGCAGAGGCAGATGAGATTAAACAAATGACAACAAAGGATTGTTGGGGCAAGCAGAGCGTCAATCTAGAACTTTTCGCTATTGCCGGCTAGGTCCTTTTCTCCCAACCCCACCCCCCCTCTCCACCTCCTCTTCTTTCCCTTGGGCCTTTTTTTCACCACACATTTCATTTCCCATCCCCTGCTCCTTCCTGCCCCCTATCCCCAACCCCCCATCCCCAGCCCCACCCCCTCAAAATCTCCTTACCAATGAAAACCAAACCTTCGTGACAGACGTTCACACAGTTTATGGGTTTCCTGAACGATTGATTGATTGATTTTTTTTTTTTTTTTTTTTTTTTTTTTTTGGGGGGGGGGGGGGGGGGGGGGGGGGGAGGAGAATTCTGCTGGCGATTCATCCCATTGTTCGTCTGGAAATCTGGCGACGTGGGATCAGTTTTTTTAGTAGTTCTTGAGTTGCATTGGGATGACTGGGAAAATCGGGACTGCCATCGCCTTTGGGGCTTCCCTCTTTGTTTTCTTGTCTGCTGATCTGTCTGAGCGGCTTTTGGTCTGTTTCTTTCGCGTGCTCTGTTTGTCTTTCAGTTGGTCTCTGTCTGTCTGTCGATCGCTCTATCTGATTGTCGGTCTGTCTGTCCTCTTTCTCTCTCTCTGTCTCTGTCTGTCTGCCTGCCAGTCTCTCTCTCTCTCTCTCTCTCTCTCTCTCTCTCTCACGGGGATGCGTGAATTGAGTTCACAAAACGAGGGACGCATAGTTGTTGAGCAACGGACAATGTCGCTATTTACTCAGGAATTAGATGGTGTTTGACCCCTGGATCCTGTCGACAGCTCTGTGATAGACGATGCCTTCCTCACAGCTTGATTTCAGAGGTAGATGTGGATGTTTTCATCCAATATTCAGCAGCCTCATGTTGAAAAAGGCCAGATAGTATGCAGCAATTTTCTAAAGGAGGTTGAAACTCATGTCGTCTCTACAGGCGGTGTTGCAGTGGGTTGCCTCCTCACGTATTTGTTCTGGGGCAATTTCAAGCTGCGATGTGGCGACGTGGAACAGTTATCCAAGGGCCACGAAAGAATAGTTACCGCCAGACTTCCTTGACCAGTGGAGCCCGGAGTGCCAGCACGGGGAAGTCAGGAGAGACCGCTACACGCCCTGCTTCGTCTCTCCGGGACCCACCATGCAGAACTAAATGTCAACGCTCCAAACTTCCAGTGTTAAATTCGACAACGACAACTAAGACGTCAGGAACATGAAGAAGGGATACATCTGCGACATAAAAAGACAATATGAGGGCCATCCAGGATACTCCACACTCCTCTTCAGGAGGAGGTGAAGTCCTTGAAAGATGAAAGTCGCCGACCTAAGACTTGAATCGACGAGCTGAAGATGCGGATTTTAGATACATATGGAAAGCTAACGACACGGAAGGGCGCTCAAAAAGGAACAACCTGATATTTATGGACAACCTCGTCAAACAGAACGAGACTCAGACAGAGTGTGAAGGACTCATCAGCAGTGTGATCGCGATCAAATTGATCTGACGACCGGCGATTCCCAGTTTGATCAGGATCATCGTTTAAGAGCAAAGGCTAATTCTCCAGTCGTCGTGCGTTGCACCTAATGCATAGGTAAGGAGAAAAAAAACACTGAAAGCTGAAAGTAAACTTAAGGGCACTTACGTGTTTGTAGGCAAGCACTTTTCTTCTGTCCGAGTTAGAAAACATACGAATGGGCTGTCTCTCCATATCTGAAGAAAGCCAAAAGTGAGAACAAGCGACAACCATGATTTTTGACCACCGTCCTATTGAGGGGAAAAAGTTTTTTTTTTTTTCTTGATGAAGGGTAAAACTTGAGGAAGTTTGAATAGAGGGGTAGCCAACCAGGCTGACACCGGTAGCGCAAGAAAGGTGGAGACGTGACTACTGTGCAAAACATGCGGCTTATACGGAGGTCAAGGGTACACGCGCAGAGTAAAGAATCGGTCTCTAATGTAAATATTAGATTTGTTAAAGGTACAGAGATGGGGGATGGCTTTAAATGTAAAGTTTGAAAATTATATTTCACGTTTAAATGCCTTTAATGTTGAATGTGCAGATGGTAGTAAAACAGATTTGTTATATTTCAGAAAAGACTGCTTGGACGAAATCAGAGTTGTCGGGATACATTGGAGATATCATTAGTAGAGACTTCTGTTTTCGTAGAGCTGAGCTGAAAAAAAGGCGTTGACAGAAGCACAGCAGTAGACCTATAAGTAGACGAAAAGAAAACAAAAACGATGGGGAACAAGGATGCAGTCGAAGGTGGTAGAACAATACAAATGATTTTCGACTGATGATCATCTGTGTCAATAATACAAACTATCCTGGAGGATGCTTAGGAGAATTCACACACACACACACGCGCGCGCGCGCGCGCGCGCGCGCGCGCGTGCATGGAGACATTCCAGACAGACAGAAAGGGAGGCACGCAGGTAAATCGCAACATGCAAATGAGACAAGAGACATGGAGAGAAAGCTGCACGCTGGCTACACTCATCAGTGAATACATCCCTTGGTTAGGAAGGAGCATCGTCATGAAAACTAAACTTACACTTTTTGTTTCCATATTTCAAGCACGCAGTCAGCATCATTTCCAGCTCACCTATCTGATACCCTACCCCCCTCCCCCTTCCTTACCCTCGCCTCTCTTCCCCACCCCCCACCCCAGCCCCTTCTCCCCTCCTTCTCTTCTACATCTCCCCGTCCCCGTCCCTGATATTTTCCCACTCACTCTCACTGACACACACTTTCACACTGTTTGCCATGGGGTTGCAGAAAAACCGATGTGCAGACGGACAGGACTGGTACGGGGATAGAGGTGAAAATGGAGAGAGGGACTTGAGAGCTAAGGGCAAGGAAGGTAAGGAAGCGGAAGGGAAGGGGTGGAAGTGGTGGAGGAGGGAGAGGGGGGGGGGGGGGAAGGGGGGTCTGCTGACGATACCAATGCTTATCTTGTGCCTGACGTCTGTAGGGCGGGGAATTTCAACCAGGATTCCCTTGTTTTCGGCTCAGATAGAGATCTGACTTTTTGTGCAGTTGTAAAACAACTGTACATCGCATTCCTGGGGGGGGGGGGGGGGGGGGGGGGGAGGGCATCGCATTCCGGGGGGGTGTGTGGTTGCAACTTTTTGTTTCTCTGTCTGTCTGTTTGTCAGTCTTTTGCCGAGCTTCTCTCTATGTCTGTGTATGTGTTTCTGTTTGTTTCTCGTAAGTTGTCTGACTATTTTGCTCTCTCTCTCTCTCTCTGTCTCTCGCGCTCGCTTCTCGCTCTGTATGATCTCTCTCTGGAAAAACAACCAAAACCGATCAAGCACATCTTCGTCTCTCTCTAGTGTCTCCCTGCTCTTCTCATCTCTCTCTCTACCTTTCTCTGTTCTTTGTGT
Organism: Conus betulinus; assembly: GCA_016801955.1. Lineage (NCBI taxonomy): Eukaryota > Metazoa > Mollusca > Gastropoda > Neogastropoda > Conidae > Conus > Conus betulinus. Next base: position 63,309 of record JADBJO010001177.1, read on the forward strand.
GTGTGTGTGTGTGTGTGTGCTGTGTGTGTGTGTGTGTACATGTGTGCACCTGAGCGCCTTTGAGCCAGTGGTCAATGCCAGTGAGATAAAAAACAAACCAAAACAGAACAAAGGCACATCAAAGCAAGTTTCACTCCTATTCTCTGTCTGGTGTTTCCCTTCGCTTCTTCCCTTACTACATTTACCGGGATTCTTTTCTTCTTGTAGTACATTCTTCACTTTTCAAATGGAAGATGTTGCACATTATTGAAAGAAAACTTCCCCCGCGCGGAAAAAAAAACCAGGAAAATATTGACTGGAAGAACATCAAGTGTAGAAGGTTCTACCCTTCCTTCTCGTGTCTCTGTGTCTCCTTCTGTCTCTCTGTCTCTCTCTTCTCTCTCTCTCTCTCTATCTGTCTGTCTCTCTCTCTGTCTCCCTGTCTGTCTGTCTGTCTCTCTGTCTATCTCTCTGTCCATCTGTCTCTCTGTCCGTCTGTCTCACTCTCTCCCTGCTTCCTCTCTGCCTCTCTCTCTCTCTCTCTCTCTCTCTCTCTCTCTCCTCTCTCTCTCTCTCTTATTCAGCTCCTTGTTTTAAACACACACACACACACACACACACACACACACACACAACACACGCTGGCGCGCGCGCCTGCACGCACGCATGCACACACACGCGCGCGCGCGCACACATACGCATGCGCGCGTGCATGTGCACGCGCACACAGACACACACCTACTATACATACACATATATACACATAGGCTCGCTTGCATACATGATATCATATCTTAATACACAAACATTATATATAAAGTCAGGAATAAATTTTCAGGGAAATATCTAGGTGTCATATATTCTCTCCCATTTCTCTGTGGAGAAATAAAGATAGCAAATTTTGACGTAACTGGTGACAGCTCGGTTAAAACAAAAAAAAAAAAACTAAACCTAATCTTTTGGCATTTTCGTTTCGGTCACACATCATATTTAATGGCATACGCAGATGGTTCAGTTATTGATAATTAAGTTGCCAGTGCTCAAGGAAAGAGCTTCCCTTATTATGGAAATACATCATCTTGGAAACGTTCTCATTCAAAAAGGTTCTGACATACCCTTTTGTTGGGTCTCCTCTCACTGCAGTGGTCCAGCAAATGAACGGGCCGGCAGAGTGGTAAAAAGAGGTGCAAGGAATGCAAATGGCTGCGTGAATATAATGACCCCTCTATCAGTAAAAAAAAAAAATATCAACTTTTAGAAACAGCCTGATAAAACAACAACAATAACAACAACGACAACAGCAACAATAGCAGCAGCAGCAGCAGTAACAACAACAACAGCAGCAACAACAACAAAAAAGATCGCTAAAGTTGCAGCCTCTGGCATTCAAGATTTCTTATCTTAAATCATTATGTGCTTTGACTCACGAGAAACCAAAGCTTTCAGCCACAGATAGAAACTTAATTCGTTAAAATGTAAACAAATTAGGGACATGAAGTGTTTCTATGGAGAGAGAATGTTAACACATCAATATATTATTCCAATTGCCAATCTCTCTTTACAAAGTCGTTTTTGCCTGCTTCACTGGCAATCCACTGTTAATCTGAAAATGTTTTCAAAGCCATTAATGACAACTACTCACTTTTTTTTTTCACAACAAAATTTCTCCTTCGAATCCCATTTAAGGCAATTCTGCAATCTGTTCGTGTATTGACGGTTTAAACAGGGGTGGGGCGATGTGATGTGATGAGTTGTAATGGAAAGTGCAACTCAACGTGATGGACTCAGGAACTGCTCTTTATCCAGATGGATAGAGTGACTTTTGATTAAAACTGACCTCCATCCTGTCGCTTTCCACTGGTGGAAGGAGCCATTTTCCAGTACTAGTCATCACAGAGAACTGTTTTCCTTAGGATTGTAGAATCTACTTTAAAATGGCTAAAGTGTGTAGTTTTTCCTAGGCTTATGCACTTACAAGTGCTTGTGCTCAGAGCGACAGACAGAAGTAAAGTCAAACATGAACTGATTTAGGAACGATGAATTAACTGACGAGCTGAGTGCAATTTTTACACTAGAGTTGGATACAGGATGAAAATGTCCATTGTCTATAAACCAAACTAGAGTCATTTTTGCCTTGCACTGGCACAACTTTATATCTTATTTACCAGCATAAAGTGTGGAGGGCTTAGGGCTGCTTTTGCCATAGGCTTTTGATTTTCGCAGTCCAGTAGGGATTAGGTGAACTTCTGGTGTTGAATGTTGTCTAGAAGGAGAGGGTGAAGGACCTGTCTCCTGTTTGCTGAGCCACCACTTGATGGGATGTCTGGACAGAGGGGCATCAGGGAATGGCCACAGACGGTTACATTCGGCCAGTCTGTGGTAGTCAGGTAGCCGGCACCGGGGACAGGGTGTGTCGCGACAACTTTATCTCTGATGCATGACAGAGAGGGGAAGCAAAGGGAGGGGGTCACAACCTGTGGCCTATGACGTAAAACCTGATCAGGTTGGGGGGGGGGGGGGGGGGGGGGGGGGGGGGGAAGAGGGGGGGGGGGGGGGGGGCTTGTGGTGAGCAAGCTTGTCTTTGACGCATTGTCTCGATAACGCCAAGCATCATATCGGAAGAGCGGGGAGGGACGGATGTTCTTTGGACATGTGTTACTATCAATAGTCGGCTTGAATCAAAATTAGACCGACTGACAGACGGTAAGAAAATGAGGTGAAAGAGAGAAAGAGAGGTTTGGGAGAGGGTTGGAGATCGTCGTCATAAAACGACATAAAAGAGAGAGAGAGAGAGAGAGAGAGAGAGAGAGAGAGAGAGAGAGAGTAGATGGGGATGTTTGGCTAAATTCCGTGACAGAGGGATGTGCCTGTGTAATATAACTCTTTTACATCATATTACTGACGAAGTCAAACGATTTCAAGAACCATGTAAAAAACTCCTTTTTGTTTGAGAAGTCATTAATTCAAGGAAAGTAAAGAAACACACACAAACATGAACTCTCTCTCTCTCTCTCTCTCTCTCTCTCTCTCTCTCTCTCTCTCTCTCTCTCTCTCTCTCTCTCTGTGCGTGCGTGCGTGCGTGCGTGTATGTGTGTGTTCAAAATTACGTACGTACTTTGTCATATTCCTTTTTACTGTCTGTTTTTATACATGCTAATTTTTGTACGTTATAGTACATTTCCAGATATTTCCCAAGCTCAGCCCACCTCCCACCCCCCACTCTCTCCTTCCCCTTCATTATTGTTATTTTCATTTTTATTTATTTAATTTTGTTTGTTTGTTTTATGTTTATGTTTTATGTTACTTTTTTCATGTTTATTTCTCTTTTATTTTCACTTGATGTTCCATTATGATTGCATGACCGCCTTGTTTGTATGTTTGCTTTCTTACATTCTTTCATGTCACTGCATGTTGTAGTCCCTACTCAGGGCGAGGGACTGGATGTGAAAAAAAGTACGTCAGTGCTTATCTATTATCCTCGTCTGTGCGTCAATGTTGATGGAAGAACAAACTCACACACATTTTGTATTGGTATTTTTGAAGATATGTGTGTTTGTTGAAAGTAAGTTGCTGTTCATGCTTAGTAATCGTAAATCCCTTTATGAAGCAAGGGTCGGATGAAAATAAAAAAACATGTTTGCGTATCTGCTACGTTTGGAAATAAAAATCAACATTATCATCGCCACACACACACACACACACACACACACACACACACACACACATATATATATATATATATATATATATATATATATATCATTATCATTGCACAACATAGATCGATTCAAAACCATTCGATTAAATTTGTAAGATTTCACTTCTTTTTTTTGCCCAGTGACCTCAAGAAAAGAAAGAATGATTTTTTTTTTTCAGGTAGACACGTTGTTTTTTATGATGCATCAAACATGCTTGCTCTTTTCTGTGTGAGAGTGAGCACTGCGCGTTGAACATCGGCTGATTCTGGCGTGGACGGAGTTTATTTGCTGTATGCACAAATCGCTCCGGACTGCTTCCCTGTGTACGCCCGAATTGCTGATCAGCGTTTTCCGCACGTGATTCAGTTTCGCATGTCAACGGGCCAGACAAATCCACCAGCAAAATAGGCAGATGGACAGGTAGACAGGGCAGAGGACGCAAGTGGTGTGGTAACAAACTACTATGCGGTAGACAGACCAATGTCGACACTAATTTGGGTTGAGCGCGGTCAAATACGGCCCACACCGAAAAAATAGTACAAATGAACTTGTGACGACGAATAGAGTAGACAGATATATGCAGACACAGTTAAAGTGCAGTCAGACAGAGCAAGACAAAAGACAATAAAATAAAACACTTGGTGTCATGTTTAGGCATCACCCTGGTAGACGAAATATGGCTTCTGTCACTGTGGGGTAAAGAATACAAAAAATAACAGTCAAATATGCACAAATCCCACCCAAAAGAATCTCGCAGTTCTGGGCGAGGAACAAAGACAGACTCACATTCCACCCCACCCCACTACCCCCCAAATCGCTTTTTTTCCCCACTCTCATGTTCCTATCCGCCCCTTGCCTTCTCTCCCCTCTCTGTTATGATACATTCAATGACACTCATGCAGTTGATCGTCTCTTCAGACTATCAATTTATTCTTGGAGCTGAAGAATAGACATGTTTAGGAATCGCTGTTTCCGGAACGATGGCTTGCCCTGGTTCCATGTTTAGCTACCAGTTTGCCTGCTGTTTAAACTGCTTTCGGTCGTTCTTGTCCTGTTCAAGTCCTCCTCCTCTTTGTCCTCTTCCTTCTCCTTCTCTTGCTGCACCTGCTCCTGCTCGCATGAATTTGTTTCCCACTGCTGTGTGTAAAACTACATGTCCTTATAAAATCTCTCTCTCTCTCTCTCTCTCTCTCCTCTCTCTCTCTCTCTCTCTCTCTCTCTCTCTCTCTCTCTCTCTCTCTCTCATCATCATCATCATCATCATCATCATCATCATCTTCAACTAGTATAGCTAATGATGATTAAGCGGACGGTGATGGCTGATGTGACCGTGCAAAAATGATCTATAAGAGTGAATATGTGTGTGCCATGGCTTCGAGCCTGATCATTAACATTTACGTACTCCGTTACAATTTGTATTTCTTTGTATTATATACTTTTTTCGGTGTTGCAAATATTAACGTACACCCCTTGACATAAAGGCTATCTTCGCCATTGTAAAAAAAACAAAACAAAAAAACTTGTCAGGCGTTTTCTCTCTCTCTCTCTCTCTCTCTCTCTCTCTCTCTCTCTCTCTCTCTCTCTCTCTCTCTCTCTCTCTCTCTCTCTCTTAGTGTACATGTGCATGGGCGTGTGTGTGTGTGTGTGTGTGTGTGTGTGTGTGTGTGTGCGTGTGTGCGTGTGTGTGTGTGTGTTGTGTGTGTGTGTGTGTGTGTGTGTTTGTGTGTTTCTGTGTGTGTGGTGTGTGTGTGTGTGTGCGCGCGCGCGCGCGCACGCGTGCGCACGTGTGTCTGCACATGTGTATTTGTGTATATCACTTTGTGTATGGGCGAGTACACGCGTGTGCATGTGCATGAACAAAACTACCAGCGTCACGAAAAGACCTAAGACCAATGTGCCCCCAAAAGAAAACCAGATGATTCAATGTAGGGAATGCAAACACCCAGGCTGTGGCGCAGAAATATGCATGTAGGCTGACTGCGTCTGTTTCCCTGCGCCCGCACATGAGCATGCTGTCGCAATCCATCATTTATAATTGCTTTGCATTTTTCCTTTGAAGTACGCTGACAGCAGGAACAAACTCTAGGGACAGCGTGACTGCAGAAGGTCTTCAGGGTCTCTGACAAGCCTTTCGGCCCTGAATTCCTAACGCTCTATGGGAAGCCGGGTCACTTCCAGGTCATGTCTCCTAGAATCCCTTCAGCTGTCAGACAGGTTTTGTTTGTTTATTTGTTTTTGCTGTTTTTTGTATTTTGCTGTTGTAATACGTATCTGCTCCTTCATAATTGCTGGGCTTCTAAAGGCCGTGTGGCGCTTTGAGCACATAGCTAATGGCTCACCTAAGTTGATTTCATATGACAGTCGCTTTTGTCCCTCCGAGACGGGATCCAGCTGTAATTTGTTTCAGCTTGTTTGGTCAATGCCTTTGGGTCCTAACCTGCTTCGTATTAGAGAACGAGCAGATGCACCAACCAATCCCCAACTCCAACCTCCATGGCGAGGACTTTGTCTTGGAAGCCAGGTTCCCTCAAGCTTCTGGCTATTCTAGCATACTTTTCAGCTTTGCTCCATTCTGCTTTCATATGGCACAGTGGGTTCAATGCAAAATAATTTGTTTTGTTAAACCTGTGTGGAGTAGTCTATCATGCCACATGCCACTCTTCCTGGTGATCTCTGGATAGCTTTCTCTCATTTGGAGAGATACTCCAAGTCGCCTACTCCATTCAGCAAACCCGGTTCCATGCTCTACTTATCACAGCCCTTCCAGACCACGATCTATGAACTCCAGTCCTGTCAATCGACATTGCTAGAGCTTCTAGCCTTTTCCTTTGGCAGTATTTACCGCAGATGTGATCTTTTGTGCCGCCATGTGTACCTTCCTTGGGTCAACGCTGTTTCGCATGAACCCAGAACATATTCCACTGTTTTGTCCTGACACTGGGTACACGCGCAGGGTCGTCTGATTTCCCCCAGTCCACCAAGTGAAGACATAGGCAGATCTGAGGATAAAGCTGATCCTAGGGGGACAAGGTGCCAACGCTTCATTCCAGCTGAGACATATTTGGCGTGCGTGTTGCCACGTAGTCCTAGGCGCCTGTATTCCTCACCGGATGCCTTGTGGGTTCTTCTTCGCATCCTCCTCTTTCTTCAGGTTCTGTAATACCAAAACAGGCAGCGGAGGAAAACGACTGTAGGCAAAACAATTATCCGTCAATGGGACAATGGCTTAGCAAAGATTTATACGTGGGTTCAAGAACGGAGGAGACCTGATGGAGTGAAGGGCGATGAAGGAGAGGATGTCGAAGAGTATACTGTAAACAGCTTACAGACCGTTGAATTCTGTCCGGTGAACAGAACTGTTGTTGACAGTTTACTGACAGTACATGCAGACTGTTGAATTCTGTCCGGTGAACAGAACCGTTCGTGACGCCTGCCTAGTGTCGACTTTCGCCTCCGGGCTGACATTTGTCAGTCGAACCAGGGCCGGTTGTGTTTGTCCCCCCAACGGTATGTGACAGATCTACAATCGCTAAAATGCATCCTTGAAGAATTGTAATCTTTAAGTATTGTGACGTTGTAAAGAATGGTAAGGTATTAAGATTACGCCTTGCGAGTATTGTGATTTTTCCATTATGCCATGCGAGTATTGTGATCTTTTCATTACGCCATGCGAGTATTGTGATCTTTTCTGTTCATGGACACGTGGTCAAACGGTGAGAGCGTTTTCTTGCTTGCGGGGCTGACGGTCTTGAATTCAAACCACACATTGTTTTAAAAAGTCTTTAAACCACTCTCCGTCCATCCAGCAGCAAATGCAAATGAGTACTGATTCAGGTCAGGTGGCGGGGAGAAAAAGGTGGGCTCCACCTTCCAGGATGCCGCGCCGTCGATACGGTGAGCCTCTGACAGTACACTGCCCTTAAGACCGACAGGCCATGGGAACTTCTTAACTTCATCTTCTCTGCCCTAAAGGCCGACAGGCCATGGGAACTTCTTAACTTCATCTTCTCTGCCCTTAGGCCGACAGGCCATGGGAACTTCTTAACTTCATCTTCTCTGCCCTAAAGGCCGACAGGCCATGGGAACTTCTTAACTTCATCTTCTCTGCCCTTAAGGCCGACAGGCCATGGGAACTTCTTAACTTCATCTTCTCTGCCCTAAAGGCCGACAGGCCATGGGAACTTCTTAACTTCATCTTCTCTGCCCTAATGGCCGACAGGCCATGGGAACTTCTTAACTTCATCTTCTCTGCCCTTATGGCCGACAGGCCATGGGAACTTCTTAACTTCATCTTCTCTGCCCTTATGGCCGACAGGCCATGGGAACTTCTTAACTTCATCTTCTCTGCCCTTATGGCCGACAGGCCATGGGAACTTCTTAACTTCATCTTCTCTGCCCTTATGGCCGACAGGCCATGGGAACTTCTTAACTTCATCTTCTCTGCCCTTATGGCCGACAGGCCATGGGAAACTTCTTAACTTCATCTTCTCTGCCCTTATGGCCGGCCGACAGGCTTCATGGGAACTGCCCTTAACTTCATCTTAACTTCATCTTCTCTGCCCTTATGGCCGACAGGCTATGGGAACTTCTTAACTTCATCTTCTCTGCCCTTATGGCCGACAGGCCATGGGAACTTCTTAACTTCATCTTCTCTGCCCTTATGGCCGACAGGCTATGGGAACTTCTTTAACTTCATCTTCTCTGCCCTTATGGCCGACAGGCCATGGGAACTTCTTAACTTCATCTTCTCTGCCCTTATGGCCGACAGGCTATATGGGAACTTCTTAACTTCATCTTCTCTGCCCTTATGGCCGACAGGCCATGGGAACTTCTTAACTTCATCTTCTCTGCCCTTATGGCCGACAGGCTATGGGAACTTCTTAACTTCATCTTCTCTGCCCTTATGGCCGACAGGCCATGGGAACTTCTTAACTTCATCTTCTCTGCCCTTATGGCCGATAGGCTATGGGAACTTTTTACTTCATCTTCTCTGCAACATACTGCCAAGTGCTTTCAGATCAGACCAACAGTCCCGGACCTGCTATGCGTCAACAGGAGGTACCCTCTCCACAAACTCTCTAAAGGCTCGACAGGCTACTCTATGGGAACGTTTCTTAAACTTCATGTTAACAGTCACTTCTATGTTGATCATCATTTGTTGCACAGGTTTTGGTCCTTGAGGACAGTGCCATGGAACTTCTCTAACTTCATCTTCTCTGCCCTTATGGCCGACAGGCCATGGGAACTTCTTACTCTTCATCTTCTCTCCCTTATGGCCGACGGCCATGGGGAACTTTCTAACTTCATCTTCTCTCTATTTCCCTTATGCCGATAGGCTATGGGAACCTTAACTTCACTTTCTTCTCTGACCTCTAGCTCTCCTTCATTAGGCTTGCTCAACTTTCCCAGTACTTGATCTCTCTCTCTCTCTCTCATACTCTCTCCCAAGTCTCTTTCTCTCCTACCAACAGTCCCGGACCTGCTATGCGTCAACAAGGAGGGTACCCTCTCCACAAAATGTTCTGTCCATAGAACCGTGGCCACAAGGGTTTTCCATACGTACCATAATTCTCCTCTCGCCCTCACAGCAAAAACCTCCCTGTTCTCTCTCTCCTCTCTTCTGTGTGTGTTGCCCCTTGAGGACTCTCTCTCTCTCTCTCTCTCTCTCTCTCTCTCTCTCTCTCCTCTCTCTCCCACCTCTCTCTCTATCGTTCTCTCATCTCAATGTTAACTCTCTCTCTCTCTCTCTCTGTGGTTAAAGAACGTCTCTGGTTCTGTAAACATTCACTTCAGTAATTTTTTCATGTTCTCTTTCCAGTCACTTATATCTCATCTCACTAAATCAATCTTTTTTGCACAGGGTTTGTCTCTTTGAGGACAGTGAATCTCTCTCTCTCTCTCCTCTCTCTCTCTCTCTCTCTCTCTCTCTCTCTCTCTCTCTCTCTCTCTCTCAGGGTTAAAAAACGTTTCTGTATTTCTGTAAACATCAGCAAACCTTCATTCTATGGTCATTATCTATCATTTTTGGCACAAGGGTTGTCCATTCGAGGACAGTGATAATTCTCTCTCTCTCTCTCTCTCTCTCTCTCTCTCTCTCTCTCTCTCTCTCTCTCTCTCTCTCTCTCTCACTCTCTCGCTCGCTCGCTCGCGCTCCGCTCGCTGGCTCGCTCTCTCTCAGTTAAAAAGAACGTTTCCATAAATATCAGCAAACACACACTTCAGCAAATGTACACTTATCAATTATATTTTGCACAAGGGTTTTCCCTTTAAGGACTGTGATAATTCTCTCTCTCTCTCTCTCTCTCTCTCTCTCTCTCTCTCTCTCTCTCTCTCTCTCTCTCTCTCTCTCTCTCTCTCTCTCTCTCTCTCTCTCCTGTTTCATTGCTATTATCCCTGCTGTTTCATTGCTAGTCATCCTCAGTGTCTGCAAGTGGCATTACCGTCACTTCGCTCATCCGTCTCACCCTGACGCGGCCACACCCGCACCTCACCGCAGGCAGAGAGAGATACGGAGGGAAATGAATGGAAATGAGGTCACCAAGAGAGCAGCGTGTGAAGGGCTACTGACTCTGAGACGATATTTCATGATGATCAGAGAGAATGGGAACGCACAAGATATGTGCCACAGAGTTTGCCAGCGCCAGTCTTGGCAGTGGAAAGTGGAAAGCATGCCATGACAGAAGTCGCTGTTATCCTGACTTCTATGCCAGCTTTTATCGATGTATTGTCTTCTGTGCCAGCTTTTTATCGATGTATTGTCTTCTATGCCAGCTTTTTATCGATGTATTGTCTTCTGTGCCAGCTTTTATCGATGTATTGTCTTCTATGCCAGCTTTTATCGATGTATTGTCTTCTATGCCAGCTTTTATCGATGTATTGTCTTCTATGCCAGCTTTTTACCGATGTACTGCCTTCTATGTCAGCTTTTATCGATGTACTGACTTCTATGCCAGCTTTTATCGATGTACAGACTTCTATGCCAACTTCTGTTAATGTTCATTCTTCTTTTGCCAACTTGTATTGATGTTCTGTCTTCTTTGCCAACTTCTGTTGATGCTCATTCTTCTTTGCCAACTTCTATTGATGTTCTGTCTTCTTTGCCAACTTCTGTTGATGTTCATTCTTCTATGCAAACTTGTATCGCTATTCTGCCTCTTTTGTGTTCTCTCCTCTTTTCCAGCTTTTCCTCCTACTTTCTTCTGTTAAGTCTCTGGATCTGTCTGCTGCTTGAAGGTCCCCGGGACTTTGCAGACCACCACGGTCGACTAGATCCTGTGGATCATTCCTTTGAACTCAATACGCTCATCGGACCCGCACCGAAATTCAAAAGCGTCAACTTACGGTTATATTCAGTCTTTCCACAAATGCGTAGCCTTGCTGACGAATCCTGGATCTGGCCTTTAATGCGGACTCGCTCCAAACTTTAATGGCTTCGTCCTTTGGCAGCATTCCTTCTATCCCACGACGTTTGGGTAAAAATGGATTGTGTAGACGTGGTGTAACCTTGCTGACAAACAGAACAGGCAGGCAAACAGACCGACGGATGAGGGTGAAAACATCGCCTCCAAAATAATCTCTAGGGGGAGGGAGGAGGAGGGACGGATGATTGGTGGGGACGGGTGGAGCAGAGAAGGGTGAGGAGGAGCTGATTATAAAACTCTCTGTGCGTGTGTGTGTGTGTGTGTGTGTGTGTGTGTGTGTGTGTGTGTGTGTGTGTGTGTGTGTGTGCGTGCGTGCGTGCGTGCGCGCGCGCGCGTGTATGTGCGTGTGTGCGCGCCCGCGTGTGTAAGTGTGTGTGTGTGTGTGTGTGTGTGTGTGTGTGTGTGTGTGTGCGCGCGCGCGCGCGCGCACGCGCGCACACGTGTATGTGTGAAAATGGTCTGGAGACTTCTTTGTGAATAAATTAACCTGCAGTGTTTGTTTTATTTTATAATCATTATTTTAATGTTGTGCTTCTGTTCAAGCAGGCGTATGTGCGTGCGTGCGTGTGTGACTCAGACTCAGACTCCTAGACTCAGACTCCTAGACTCAGACTCATACTTCAATAGTAACAAGAACGCTATTAAGGGATTCAGCTGTAACTTGGTAATAGTATTACAGGTCTTGATAAATGTCTAGACCGGCCATTCATTTACACATACAAACCAACTTCAATGTGTTAAGTGGACCAATGTTTTTTTGTCAGTTTGAGCTTGTCACTGAAGCTAATGTTTTGAAAGTTGTCAGTCTTTCACCCGTCGAGATCATGTTCAGTAGGACCTCTCCCCCCTTCACACAAAGGACAGTGTATATTTCAGACCATTTCCCGTTAACGACTTCCAATATTCATGCCTCTCTTTGTCCTGGCTCGGTGCCCTCGCAGTTTTAAACGCTGTCGTGTGAAACCACTTTTTGAAAAAAAAAAACACTGGAACTGATGCTTTTAAATTCAGACTCTACGAGCCACGTTCTACTGTCTCCTTCATTTCTAAGATACTTCGAAAGGGTGTCCTGAATCAACTGCAACCCCATTTGTACCAAGTTTCCTCATCGAGACTGTGCCGAGTGTCATTGATAATCTTTTGTAAACTGACAGTGAAACTTTTGACAAAATCAAGTGAAAGATGTGTCTCTGTTAACACCCTGCTTGACCTCAGCGCGGCATTTAACACGCTTGACCCATCCAGATCAATGTTAATTTTGGTATTCAGGGCACAGTCTTGGAATGGTTATCATACCTCAGTAATCGGACCAATCGGTCATTGTTGACCAGGTTCAATCTGCTTCAAGTCCCCTTGTATGTGGTGTGCTTCAGGGATCAGTGCTACATCCTCCCCTGTTTACCTTATACATGCTGTCACTGTCAGACGTAATATCTGCTCACAAATGTGATTCCCACAAATATGCAGGCGATACTGAGCTGTCTAAGAGTATTTCACCTGAGGATTTTGGTATGTATAACTCGATATTCAATTGTATATGAATGACGTTTTGCGCTGGAAGAACGGTAACAAACTGAAGCTGAACCCTGATAAAACCGAACTGATACCCGTTGGCACCTCACTTTGCAACAGACTGTTGCCAGTGAGTCGAAATTATTGTTGGTACCGATATAACATTTCAAATATCTGTGAAGTGTCTCGCGGTACAAGACTGCATCAACCTCTTTCAATGCAAGACCACATAAGCGGTGTCTGTCACTAATCTTTTCTTGAACGTAGATATACGGAATGCATTAAATCATTTTTGTCTCGTGACGCACAAAAATTTTGTTGTAAAAGCACAGTCTTAAAGTGCTACTTTTTATTGTTTGCAGAAGTCTGTGTATTTGAATTCTAATTTCCTTTTAATAGTCAATTTGTTCTTCCGGTACTAAGGGTTGACTGATTTTCCCAGATATGATCTGTTCAAATTTGCGTAGAACATATTGGATGCATTCTATACAATACGCGGTGATTATTTCTATCTGTTGAAGTATGTTGCTGTATATCTTTATGAGATAGAACGTGTTATCTGCTTGTATTATGTGTAAGCAGCAGCTTTGTGCATTACATTTGTTTGAAGACTGATAGAGAAATGACCAGCTAACGCTAATGCTGGGAAATTCATTGCCTAAGCATAGAAGGTTCTTTGCAAAACTAGTTCTGTGTGTATTTTTTTCCATGATAGAATGCTCGGAATAGGCTTCGTCGGAAAAGGGTGGAATTATGGAGGCAGCTCATGTTTGTAATCTGCAAAAGGGAACACAACACTTCAGCAACATAGGTTGATATTCGTGCAATAAGCAATAAGCATATCATAGAGTCTCATTACATCTGTTTTCAACTATGTATGCGCTTGCTTGCACATACATACACACACACACAACCAAACCACCATTAACCTCCACCTGACCACCCATCTGCTTCCTACTTCCCGCTCTCGTTCTATACACCAGACTTGTTCTTTTATACACTCAGAGGTTCATGTGCTTATTTTTTATTTATTTTCCAGTGCAACATTTTAATGCAGCTAAGTAAATGCTTTCTCAGAATCTAAACAGATCAACCTACCTGTACTCCTAAAAAAAAAAAAACATCCAATGACTAATCAAGCCACACGCCAAACGTCTTTTATACCACTGATATTTCTTTCCTATTGTTCCTGATTTTCCTCGGTGATGAAAGATGACAACATTGTTTTAAGCCTGTTAGCAATTCAAACCCATTCTGTCTCATAAGCAGCATTGTTTTATGCCTGTTAGCAATTCAATCCCATTCTATCTCATAAGCAGCGTTGTTTTATGCCTGTTAGCAATTCAAACTCATTCTATCTCATAAGTAGGATTGTTTTTAAGCCTGTTAGCAATTCAACCCCATTCCTGTTAGCAATTCAAACTTATTCTATCTCATAAGTAAGATTGTTTTAAGCCTGATAGCAATTCAAACCCATTCTATCTCATAAGTAAGATTGTTTTAAGCCTGTTAGCAATTAAAACTTATTCTATCTCATAAGTAACATTATTTTATGCCTATTAGCAATTCAAACCCATTCTATCTCATAAGTGAGATTGTTGTATGCCTGTTAGCAATTCAAACCCATTCTATCTCATAAGTGAGATTGTTGTAAGCCTGTTAGTAATTCAAACCCATTCTATCTCATAAGTGAGATTGTTTTATGCCTGTTAGCAATTCAAACCCATTCTATCTCATAAGTGAGATTGTTTTATGCCTGTTAGCAATTCAAACCCATTCTATCTCAAAGGCAACATTCAGAGCGAAACTGGTCGAGAAACTTCCATGAAATGACATGATGCAAGCACCCCAAGATTACGCTAGAAAGATGTGTTTTTTTTTTTTTTTCTGCTGTGAAAAATGATCCCATAATCTTTCTGCCAGTCTGTTTATATCCGTTACAAAGGCAGACCGGACAGAATTTGACACGGCACTGTCCCCCACCTGGTTTTTGTTAGTGTTGTTTTCTTTTGTTCTGTTTGCCGTGGTTGGGCTTGCTGCTGCTGCTGTTTATCATGAGATCACTGGACTCACATCCAAATTTAACGACACACACGGATGAGAGGTGAGGAGGAGAGGAGATGGAGGGAGAGAGGTGTCGGGGGGGAGAGTGAGAGAGAGGAAGAGGAGAGAGGCGGGGGGAGAGAGAGAGAGAGAGAGCGAGAGAGAGATGAGAGGCTAAAAAAGGCGAAATAAAAAACGACATGTAAACAAACAAGACACCTTACGTATGCAACACACAAACGATTCAGGCACCTCCGCTCCCTTCTAGCCCTCCACGGGTGACCCTTCTGCCTTTCCCTTTATATTTACTGTACAAAAACCAAGTCTCCACGCTTGGGCTAACTTGCTTACCGGCTACAAACTCAAGTCCCCTCTCTTGGCTAACTTGTCCACTGACTCGGGAATAACAGGGAAAGGGATCCGTATGTGTGTGTGGAAATATAGGACTGGGCCCAGAGTCAGTAAAATAATGTTTCCTTTATCGTCTGTGTTGTTCAGGGTGACAACTTCTTTTGTTCCATGGCGATGGGGGACAAATGGCCAAACCCCCACCCACACCGGACTAGGGGCCACTCCAAGCTCTTTCAGTCCACGGAAAACCTTTTTTTGTAGTGTATGATTCTGTCCGTGTACCACAAAGTAGGTATGTCCTGAATGGGAAGTTGGGTACAAATATTCTTTTTTTTCTGTCATGGATGAGAAGGGAGGGAGGGAAGGGAGGGAAAAACAATAGGGGGCCTCTCGGTTTCAGGATGGGTCCGACGTGGATTGTGTGGTGAGGAGCTGTCTGTCAAAAGTCTGAGATAGTCTAGCTCTTGGAGGGTCTGTAGGGGGGAAATGTAATATTTCTAGGATGTCGGTAGTGTATTTCTGTAGGGCGGGGTGGGGATCAGGGGGGGTCTTCCTGTCTGTGAGCGCAAGATGTAGCAGCTGCGTATTGTCAAAGAAAGATATCAGATGAGGAGGATCGAGCGAGCATCTCTACTTCAGCGTCGACGGATTATCTAGTGAGGGTTGGAACAAAACAAAACCAACACGCGACAACAGACACGAAACGACAACAGCACACACGACCACACACACAACGAATCAAAAGAACACAACACGACACACCACACTAACACAAACAGAACAAGCGGCAACGAGGCGTAACAACAGGGAACACGGGACACAGACAAAACAATCTCAAAAAACTCTTCTCTATCTATCTCAAAAATGCAAGAGAGAGAAGAGAATAGGACTCTAATGAGACTAGCAGTTTACAAAGAGTTCTCGATTGAAAAGGTCTTCGTATTCTTATTATTTTTTTATTGCTATGGTCTTTATTATGTAGTTTTCGTATTATGGGGGAATGCATCACGTAGCGGATTATATCCTTTATTACTACATTTCTTCTTTTCTGACGCCATATAGTCTTTTATTCATAAGCATCTACGGTGATGGTTCTATTCTTTACTTACAAGTCTATCTCATCCATCCTCTCCTCCAGACCTCCTATTCCTCCGAATCATCCTCCTCGTCTTTTCTTATTATTCTTCTTGTATTCTCTTCTTTTCTTTTTCCTACACGGTCTAAGTCTCGTGTTTTCTGACGCCTTGTCTGTTGTACTGTCTGTATGTTCTGTCTGTTCTGGTTCTGGTCCATCTCATCTTATCTCATCTCTCACTCTATATGATCTCTTCTGCTCTCTCTCTCCGCTAAATACTCTCTCTCTATCACTCTCTATTCTTCTTTACGACTGATGAAAACATACGATGCTGGGGGATATTTTTGTCTAGTAGTGTAGTCTAGAATACGAAAAGACATCTAATATTATCTAATAATCAATGGCATATAATAATGATTATTAATGACGTATTGCAAAGAATAAGAACTACTAATACTGATTCTTATATCTTCGTTATTATTCCTTCTTCTTCTTCTTCTTATTATGCGTCCCTTCTTATTTTATGTTCTGTTGTTTTAATTTATGTTGTTGTTGTTGTTGGTTGTTGTTTGTTTGTTGGTGTTGTTACTTATTCTTTATTAGTACGTCGTAA
>JADBJO010001177.1:82500-85000 GCA_016801955.1 Conus betulinus
CTTTACTGTCAAAAACAGACCGTCCCTCAAAACAGTCGAGAGATGACCTTCCTTCCCCCCCCCCCCCCCCCGCCTGATGACACGTGACCCTCGGGATGAGAGTGACACACACGAAAATGGTGGGCGCTGGCGGCATTTGGGGCCGTGGGCGTATTTATCCCAGAGAAATGTCCGTGAAATATCCACATTCGCCCCAAGTCCCTACTTACCGAGGGCAAAGCCATGTAAAGGGAGGAGAAAAAAAGGAGAAGGGGGGAACAAAAAAAGTGGGGAATTAAGGAAATGAAAGGTTGTGGTGTGTGTGTGTGTGTGGTTGTGTGTGTGTGTGTGTGTGTGCGTTGCGTGCGCGGCATGCATTGTTTGGGTGTGTGTGTGTGTGTGTGTGCGGCGTGCGTGCGTGCGTTCAGGCGTGCGTGCGTGCGTTGGTGGTTGTGTGTGTGTGTGTGTGTGTGTGTGTGTGTGTGTGTAGATGTGTGTGTGTGTGTGCACGCACGCACACACACACAAACAAGCATATATATAATATATAATATATATATATGCTTTAGTATATATATACATACATACATCAACATACCGTACCTACATTACCATACACCGGAAACACACACACACAACACACACACCACCACCCACAACACACACCCACAACACACACACACACACACCACACACACGCACGCACGCCACACACACACCCCCACGCAACGCAACGCACGGCACGCACTCTCTCTCATATTTCTTTTCCCCGTCCTCGCTTCCTCTCCTCTCCTCTCTCTCTCTCTCTGTCCTCTTAGACTGCACGAGGTCTGTTTGTCTGTCTTGTCTGTCTGTCCGTCTCTCCTCGCTCTCTCTCCCTTCCTATCTCCTCTCTTCTCTCTCTCTCTCTTCGCGCGGGTCTCTCTCTTCCCCGTGCTCTGTTCTCCTTTCTACTCTGTCCGATTGTCATTACTGTTCGTCTGTCTGTCTGTCTGTCTGTCTGTCTGTCTGTCTGTCGGGTCTCTCTCTCCACCTCTCTCTCTCTCTGTATATTGTGAATGTGTTTGATGTTCCGTGGCTCTCTCTCTCTCTCCTCTCTCTTGTCTCTCTAATCTCGTAGGTGTGCGCGCATGTAGGAGTGCTTCGAGCGCGTGTTGTGTGTATGTGTGTGTGTGTGTGTGTGTGTGGGTTTGGTGTGGGGTGTGAGTGGTGTGTTTTGGTTGTGTGTGTGTTTCCCCAACAGGACTTGCCACGCTCTTTCGCTATTCTGTCCAGGACAATCTTTCGTTTTGCTCTCATGTCTGTCTGTCTGTTTTCCTGGCTGTCTGTCTCTCTCCTCTCTCTCTCTCTCACTCACTCACCCACAACACGCACCACAGCACGAACAACACACACTCACCGCACGCACACGCACACACACACACATCACACAAACACCACACACACACACACTCGCGCGACGCGCGCGCGCGGCGGCACACACGCCGTGTCTGTACCCCTTCTACGAAACCCATCACCAGCACCATCGCTGTTCCCCTCAAATCAATCAACCGACCGGACATCTTAGGTACCTCTACCATACGTTAGTGTTTTATCTTTGTTTACCAACATGCAGAGTGGCAGAATTTTTAATCGTGAGCTACGCGAGTCAGAAACTTTCTCTAGCATAACAAAGTAATCAAGTCATACGTCAAACTTGTTTTATTCACATGATATTTATTTCTTGTCAGTACCCCATTTGATCCACATTGATAAGAATAGTAGAACCATTTTAGCTCTGGTTACAATTCCGGCTGATCCTTATTTTACGAACATACTATCAGCGAAACTAGTGTAGATGTTTTTATTAAAAAAAAAAAATAAAGAAAAAAAAAAACGTGGCCTGCTCCCCTTTTGGAATGTACTGGGGGAAATAACACTATCTGTGTGCATGTGATAATTTCCAATGTCCCAATTTACTGAATCTAAACTTAAGTAATAGTGATCTGACTATAAAAAAGGTATTGCCCCCATAAGAAATACTGAAAAAATGGCATTTGCTATCTCTTGCCGTTTACGTTTCATCTTTTTAACAGCTCCAACATGGACAAATTGTTTTTGTGTCACTTTCTCCCTTGTCTTCATGGCGTCCCATTTGCAGCACCCACGCCCAACGTCTGGCAGAAAATAAGTATCACAAGCCGCGCGCACGCATGTAAGGCAGAGAGAGAGAGAGAGAGAGAGAGAGCGAGAGAGAGAGAGAGAGAGGAGAGAGGAGAGAGAAGAGAGAGAGAGAGCATATGCACACTAACTTCCTAAAATGATCATAGCAGTTTCTCTGGGGATAACAGCTACAATCCATCGAGAAAATTGGCTTGAATTGTTTATCCCTGAGAATCACAATTGTTCCCTTCAAAATGATACCTGTCTTCCCGTTTTTCGCTTTGGATCGCAAGTGTTGTACCTATTCTCCCAAGGAAACCAGTTTTTATTGTGTTATCCCCGACCAACACGACTGTTTTTCCTATATTGGTACGATAAC
>JADBJO010001177.1:100000-107500 GCA_016801955.1 Conus betulinus
ACAGATAGACAGACAGATAGACAGACAGACAGACAGAGAGAGAAAAATGGGAAGACGGAGCGCAGGAGGAGAAAAGATGAACATCACCACGGAAAGTACAAAGATGAAGAGAGGGAAGCATCAGATCTCTGCACCAGCTATCCAAACTTATGGAAAGTCAGGAACTCAGCTTAATCAGAACATCCGGCTTCCTGTAACGACACAATTAATTCCCAAGGAACACACCACTCTTGTTTTAAGAGACCATTTGCCGGACCCCAAAGAAAAACTACATTATTTTCCGCAGAATACCTCCAACTGTCCAGCTGTCCTAAAACTCCCGTGTCGGCGATGTTTTATTTCTCTTCGGAAGATTTTTTAAGATGCTTAACAGAAAATGAGAAACAGGAGGACGAAAGAGATGGGGAGGAGGGAAAGGGCAGAATGAAAAAAAGAGGGGCGGGGGGGGGGGGGGGGGGGGGGGGAGACAAAAATAGAGTAGTAAGAGGAGAAAATCGATGGGGATGGAAGTATGATGTAACAGAACAAATCGAAGGAGGGAAGTGGGGGGGGGGGGGGGGGTCAGTTTCATTACCGGAAGAAGAGATAGGAAGGCAGGCAGACAACCGATCAAGCTCTCTCATTTCCTTTCATGCAGGAAAGTTCCACGAAGTAATAACAGGACATAAGTTCAACCGTCGCAGTAATTCTCGGGAAATTTGCCGCTCCCCTTTCCAGACACACGTTGACGTGGTTACGTGGTTACCCCCACCCCCCCCCCCCATCCCCGCACGCCGACTTGCCGGAAGACTGGAACTGAAGTACACTTTCTGTGATTTAATACACTTCAGCTTACTTCCCCGTCACCTTCAAGACATTTCTCCATTTAATACGTTTCAGTCCCCGTTTCCAACAGGTGAACCGAGATAGTGATGAATACCAGCTCCTCCCCCCCACCCCCCCCCCCCCCCCCCCCCCCCCCCCCCACCCTCTGCTTCTTCCTCCGCTCCCGTCACTGCCCACCCTCACTGCCCCATCCTATTCCCACCCTCATCCCTCTTGAGGAAAGAGGAGCAATTTTTCTTTTTACAACATTCAAAAGGCTGTACTGTTATAAGGTGCAGAAATGAAAAATGATGGCGGTATGGAGATAATCAAAAGGGATTTTTTTTTTCCTGTTTGACCTGAATCTCTTAAAGTCGACATTCACTTTAATGCACGGAAGATGAAATAGGTTGTACACCGAAAGGATCAAAATCACACATCAAGCTGTTTAAACTTTGGTTTTTTACCGCTCTTTTGTTTACACATACATGTGAGGCGACCCGATTCGCAGACAGGCTGGCAGGCAGGCGGGCGGGCAGCCAGGCAAGGAGGCAGACAGACAACAGCCAGACATTTAGAATCAAGAGAGAGACTAGGGGATGCGAAGGGTTGGGGAAACAAGGAGACGGAGAGGAGAGAGAAATGGGGGAGGTGGTAGGAGGGGGAGGAAGTAAGGTCGGGTGGAGGGTCACGCAGATGCTACAGTTACTGGGGATTGCCAGTCAGGTAGCCTATAGCGATAATGGCAGCAACTAGGTCAAACGCTAGAGTGTGTTCTGTCAGGTGAAAACCGAGACGTAAAGACCAAAGTACTATCCAGGTAGGCTCCGAAAATCGGACTGTTTATCTGCAAAGTGGTAACTGGGATAGAAACAGAAACACTCACATTGATATACGCATGTGTGTGTGTGTGTGTGTGTGTGTGTGTGTGTGTGTGTGTGTGTGTGTGTGTGTGTGTGTGTGTGTGTGTGTGTGTGTGCGCGCGCGCGCATGTGTGTGTGTGTGTGTGTGTGTGTGTGTGTGTGTGTGTGTGTGTGTGTGTGTGTGTGTGCATGCACGCACGCGTTCGCAGACACTAACTTGGGCACACTCTCGAATGTCATATTTGATTTGAGGAAAAACATGATTAGGCCTACAAAGGCGCAGAAGTCGACTTATGTGTCAAAAGTATTGAATAGCAGTAGTGTGGAGCAAAACAATTTTGGTACTTGAACGTGCAGTTCAGAAAGAATTATGTAAGTATGTGCCATGTGTTAATGGACGCGCTCGCCTGTACACACGCCCGCGCGCGCGCGCGCGTACACACACACACACACACACACACACACACACACACACACACACACACACACACACACACACACACGCACGCACGCACGCAGAGAGAGAGAGAGAGAGAGAGAGAGAGAGAGAGAGAGAGAGAGAGAGCAGCGCGTGCAAAGAAGACACGCACATGCATGGAAAAAAGTCACACACATACACATACGTACACATGCGCACACGCGCACAAACGCATATGCACGCCTGTGCACGCACGCGACCGCGCGCTTACGTGCCCGCATGCTCATTACAAGTTCTCGAAAACATCCAAAAACCTTGTTTGAAAAGATGAAGACTCTATGACGAGTGGCACCTGAATATAAGAAAGCGAGTGATGGGAGTTTAACAACCTGGAGGTCTGGAGAATTCGTTACATATCTGACGGGCTGGGGTCTAAAAAAAAGTCTAGAAGCATAAACAAAATAAATAGAGGAATGAAAGAAAGAAAACGAGATATTCAGAAATTGATCCAACAGAAAATGCTCCAGAAAGAGAAAACAGATCCCAAGTCGGTTAACAAGACATACAGAATACAGGACATTGTATTGCCTCGTAGGCAAACAAGAATTATGTGTGGTGTAAAAACGAATTGCATGAATGTGAGCTACGATCACAGTCATTCAATACATAGGCAGAAACAGGACACTTTTCTGAGACTTATTCAAAAACATATTCGCACGTATACAATTCCTAAATATGCAAAATCACAGGCTAAGAATGCACGTAAAACTTTTATGCTACTGATGTAAAAACAAGAAAACAGTATCTAAACAAAAATTTGCGCGCGCGCGCGCGCGCACACACACACACACACACACACACACACACACACACACACACACACACACACGAATGCACGCACGCACGCACACAGGCACGCACGCACACACACATACACACACACACACACACACACACACACACACACACACACACACACACACACACACACACACACACACACACCGCCACCGCCACCACCCACCGCACCGCCACCTCCACCACGCAGCTATACGCATACGCACGAGACATCTTTGACCAGCCGAACAGATTTTAGCAAATAATAAACACAAGGATGTTATTGTGATCCTCTGACACATACAATAACATTTTTGTTCCCTTTTTCAAACACATAATTCCACCTGAATATCTTCCTTGTTTTGTTAACCTATAAAGCTGGTTTACAACATACTGCAAAAAAGCACTAAAACCTGCAGATTCAACATTTCCAAGAATCATTTTTAGAACGCATACAACTTTGCTGCACACAAAACAAAAATCTTTATTGTCTGTCTTTAACAACAAGCCGTATATGTTCTAGTGTAAGAAAGTACATGTTTCTTTTCTTATTCATCGCGGGCAGAAGGGGACAACAAAAAACAACAATAACAAAGACAGATTGGAAGGATACAAAGCAGCAATAATACAAAGAAAGACACAGACATGAAAGATATAAATCAACGATTAAAAGAACAAAGACAAACAGGAAGGGTACGAAACAATAATTAAACAAAGACAGACAAGAGAGATAAAGAAACGAAACGGTAATAATAAACCAATCAACAAACCAAAAACCCCAAACAACCAAGAAAACCACCATCAAGAAAACAATAAACAATTCGCGAACTGACATATCATGAAATTGCTTTTCTCTCAGAATGGTTTCGGGTCGAGACTGAGGGGAAAGGGGCGGGTGGGGGGGGGGGGGGATGTCATGGGGAATGGGAGATTTAGGGGAGTGGGGGAATGTGCGGGTGGGTGAGAAGGAGGGGAGTGGCCGCCCCCATGTCTTTACTCCACATTCCCCCCCCCCCCCCCCCCCCCCCCCCCCCCCCTCCACCCCGGTTCACTGGCCTGTGACCCCTGAAACAGTCACACGCAGATTAGGCATGTCGCAGATCCAGTAATAGCAGTCAGTCAACGCGCTGAACAGTCATTACCAGGTGGTCATCCAGCACCTCACCAGAATCGACACTGCCTTTCTGCACAGTCATTCTCGTGGTGTTCACTTACGCTTGGATGAGCCCCTGTTGGTGCCCCTATGGTCCCCGGCGCATAAAGTCGCCGGCGACCGTACGGGCACCGAAGTCCCTGCCCATATGGTCGCCGGCGACTTTATGGGCCGGCGACCATATGGGCACCAACATCCTCCTCCGGAGGACGCCACCACGTCCATCCATCCACCAGCTGCCTCCGTGAAGATGGCCATGCCGGGGACTTCCACATGAACGCAGGGAGTAGACATGAACAGGAAGTCCCAACTGAGGTCACCACGTCAGCAGGGCAAAATGGCGTGAAAATTGGAACGCAAAACGAACGGTGGCCTGTGTGCACTTCATTATTAAACAACGCATGTAAACAAGACATTTTCTTGGTTTAGGAAACTCACTTAATAAAACAGATCACAAATGGAAAACCATTGTTATATATACGCATTCTTTTCTAGGCATATCAAGTGTGACGGTGGAGGATCTCTACGCATTAATAGTCGTGACAACTTACTCTGGATTAGTGCGCTTGACGCCTTGATCCATTTTCACAAAACTGTGGAATCAGCCGACGTTTTATTTGATCAGTCGTTTGCGATGGCGACAAGAAGGACGGAGGCAGCGTGTCACAAATATAAACTGGATTGAGAAGGGCGTATGTGTACGCCCTGGGAACCGACTGATCCTCTCTTTGGCATTTTCAAATAATTATGAAAATAATGTGAACGGAAATTATTAAACCTTTTGTAATTGTATGCACTCCATGGAAAAACTAAAGGATAGGGAGATTGTTGTGAAAGATTATGTATCTCTTGAGATGACTCTGCCTTTCAAAATACTGTGTTCAATGTGCAAGTGGTGTTGATTACGACATGTGAAGAACAGATGGCAGACTACCGAACAGCTGTTCTCTTTCGGAGAGGTAAATGCGTTCCTCAATGTCATGGCATGAAGTGTTTTGTGAATGAAATCCAAGAAACTTAAACTAAAATGGTTTCAAATGCGTGCGTATTATTCAAAGAATATTACCAACAACTTTTCTTTCGAAAGAAATACGACAATGCACACAGTAATTTTTGCTCTAAAAAGAGAATATCCAACAATTTTTGGCACTGTGAAGATACAAGGCGATGTGGACAGCTTTTGAACTGGTATTGAACACGTGCCGTGCCACAGTCTGAGGATTACAGAAACGCATTTTTCTTTCTGGTGTGAGCCACTCTCTTTCTTCAGATGACGTTTCTGATTTCATTTCGCTAGAAGTCAAAATATGTATCTGCAGACATCAAGTCCAAAACATCCCATCATCAATCAGCACCTTTCACGATAACATTAACTACAGTTGAAGCCGTGTCAGCCTAAAATCATACAGTACCAATCAAAAATGGATTCCCCATAAAAATAGCATGAATAATACGCAAATCCTGATATGCTTTGCGATCTTTGCCCTGCATGACTGCAGTCAGTGTAATGTATTGAAGAAAATATCCGTGAGAAACATAAATGTTAAATGCCAAAAATGCCAAACCCCCCCCCCCCCCCCCCCCCCTCCTCCATCTTCTTTTTAATTGGCAGTATTCGTGATTTTCATGATATGTTAATTCGTCCTTTCAGTCATTTCAAATTCATTTTGTAATGGCACAAAGCGCAACATCCAGCACTGAACAGGCACTTGTTGTTAAATCAGAGTTATTGCCCACTAAAACGTCCGTTTAGAACCGCGCGCGGAAGACAGAAAAACAGACGGGCGAAGTCTGGGTGAAAGAGCATTCCTCAAAGGTCTTCAGAGCAAGGGGCGTCATTCCCGACAGCTGTAGTGAACTAAGGGCGCTCGAGAAGAACTGCAGACAAAACGAGGGAACAGACCATCACTGACCCTCACTTCAGTCTCTCTCAGGCCCGTGGGTCATCGGCACGCTGTCACGGATGCATGGACACTCAGTCAGGATGTCTTCACCTTTTTCTTTCCGCCTCAAACATGACCAGCGGAGTAGAGGGGTTGAAACCAGCCCGTCGTTTACGCTGATGGTCTAGAACTTCTTTGGTCTTTCTCTGGAAAACGTCTACCCCCTCCCCCCTCTCCCCCCACTCCCCCCCCCCCCCCCCACCCCCCCCCCCCCCCCCTCTGTAACCAAAGGACTTACCTCGGGCAGGCAGTCCTGGAATGGGAGCATACCACCGTGTAGAGGCAATAATAGCTGTTTTATCTCTGGAAAACATTATCCTTGAGCAAAAGAAATAAAAGTGGGACTGTTATCCTGAGATCACAACTATTTTCTTTGGGATGATAACTGTTTTCCTTGGGATCATGTCTGTTTTCTCTGTGTTTTCCTGAGGATAATAACTGGTTTTCCTCGGCAATCTCCATTGTGTTCCCTATTTTCCTTGTGGAATTATCGCGAGGAGAACAGCTATGATAGCTATTTACCATGACAAATGTACACGGGTTCGGTAAATTGGGAAAGACAGTTGCGATGCCGAGGCTCATAACTATGTTCCTATTTCCATTGTGTTCATTGAGGGTAACAACTGTTTTCCTCGCGAAAATAGGGACAACGGCTGCGATTCTTAGGGAGAACACCAACAATGGTTGTTTTTCTTTCCTCGGGCAAAGAAAGGAAACACTTATGACGCAGACGGAAAGCAAGGGAGGGGGGTGGGGGAGCTAGTATCCTTTAGAAAACAGTTATGATCCTACAGGATAATAGTTTAATCCCGTTTTTTTTTTGTTTGTTTGTTTGTTGTTGTTTTTTTTTTTCTGAAGGGTAACAGCCGTATTCCTGGGAAAGCGAGTACGTTCCCATATCCGCGCGAGACATATGCCTGTACCCGTTCATTTTACAGCTTTGTCAAGGGGAGCTTCGAATCTGCCGGAGAATGTGATAGCGCACTGTGTGATGTTGTTGCGTGTCCCTTGTATGTTGTTGTGTGTCCTTTGTGTCATCTCTACAGTGGGATCATGCACACTCCCGTTTCTGACACAAACAGACTGCGTGTCATTCCCCTCCATCCACGTGCAAATGCCTCCCATGCATATGAATTCACATCGTTTTGTGATCGTCTTCCCTTGAGACCTGCAACTACGTAAGAGTTGACATTGTATCTGGCTCAAACAGTGGGAAATGTCGACATGCTGGTAGAATTCGGAGTTGAGGGTTGTCGAATCAAGTAGTAACAAGTCATTTTTATCATGGATACCACCACCCCCTAACTCCGGTCTCCTGCTTCTCTGCGAAAGTAAAATGAAATAGTAGAGAGACAAAGACTATGAGCACCATTAGATTTAGTCTAAAGCGGTGGAATCGCGCGTGATTCATCAACTCCTAGTATTCATACGCCATTAGCAGGGAACAAGAATGTAGAAGTAAAGAGTCCAGCAGTCAACAGA
>JADBJO010001177.1:132500-145000 GCA_016801955.1 Conus betulinus
CCTTCACACTTTGGAGAAAGGGCTGTGGGGTCTGAGTGCGCGCGCGTGCGCGCGCGCGCGTTTATGTATGTGTGTGTGTGTGTGTGTGTGTGTGTGTGTGTGTGTGTGTGTGTGTGTGTGTGTGTGTAAGTGCGTGTGTGTGTCGTGTGTGTGTGTGTGTGTGTGTGTGTGTGTGTGTGTGTGTGTGTGTGGGCGTGTGCATGTGCGTGTGCACGCGTTGTGTGTGTGTGTGAGAGAGAGAGAGAGAGAGAGACACTGAGAGAGAGAGAGAGAGAGAGAGAGAGAGACTGACACTAACACCTGACACAATTTTATTGCCAAAATGCCGAGAGAGAGAGAGAGAGAGAGAGAGAGAGGGGGGGGGGGGGCATGTTTTTTAACTTTTTTTTTTCAATCGACAACATTTTTGACCCTGTGCATGCTTCAGAAGAAGAGGATCAAGGGGGGGGGGGGGGGGGGGGGGGGGGGGGGGGGGGGGGGGAGCATGAAGACAGAAAGGGGGGATGAGGGCGAGTAGATTGAAAGGAAGCGGCGTGTGTGGTCATGAGTAACGGGACCGTTTTAGCGTTCATGCCTAATGATCATTGTTTCAGTATTCCACTGATCGGTATCGGTGATTGTTATGACTTTATAAATAAAGTACATGTCAAAAACCGTGATTTTATTGTCTATGTCTGATGGTCATCATTTAAGTTTCTGTGCACAACGATCCTGAAAACGACCACCGTGAAATACGAACACGAGTACGATTGCCGGTAGACAGGAGTGTTCATGTGCCCCCTGCCCCCCCCCCCCCCCCTTTTCTCTCTCTCTCTCTATTTCTCTCTCTCTCCTCTCTCCCTCCCTCCCTCCCTTGCGGATGCTGAGGAACTCTAACTACAAATCGTATGGAAATTCTGTGTTAACATAAATGTTGTCCTTTCTATCACAGTCTTTGACTCGACCTTTTTCTGTTATCTTTTGCCTTTTTCTGTTATCTTCTCTATACTATCGTCCCTTCTCTCTCTCTCTCTCTCTCTCTCCTCTCTCTCTCTCTCTCTCTCTCTCTCTCTCTCTCTCTCTCTCTCTCACTTTTCGTAGACTCCCTTTGTTCTAGAAGGTATTCCCATTTGTTTTCTCTTTTCGTAATTGAGTAATATGCTAGTTGATTTATTTTGTTTGTCTTTGGTAAACCCAACCACTGACGAGTATACTGAACACTTGGCATCCATTCTGTAGCGTCTGCTTGCCAACGTGGCCGTCATTTATTTATTTTTTTGCTAGTTTTGTTTATTCATTTATTATTTTTATCAGCTTGTTTATTTTATTTATTTATTTGTTTGCTAGTTTGTTTATATATTCATTTATTATTTTATCAGCTTGTTTTCTTTCTGTCTTTCTTTCTTTATTATTCATTTATTTTTATTCATTCACTTAATGCTCTGCTTTCGAGGTTTTGTTTTGTTTTGTTTGAGTGGTGATAATCCTTTCGTTTGTTTGTTTGTTTGTTTGTTTGTTTTTTTTTAACAGGATTCTCTTTTCAGCATGCTACATTGCAGCCCAGTTGTGGCATCCGTTTGTCTAGGCGACAGGCAGCGTGACAATCGTTCTTAGAGTTCCTGTCTATGGATGCTTGCTAGACGATGTGCTGTTTACCCACACACCCTACCCGTGAGGAAGTAAAACGGAAGTCTTGTAACATGGTAAGTTGAGGATCGTCCGTGCGCATGCCAAGCACAGCTTCCGGAAAGGAAGGCCACACCCAATGGCTCCAGTGTTTCTCATTCCCAAGGTTATTTGAAGGAACGTGCCTAAAACGGTTGATGGCGTAGGTCCACACCACCCTTTCCCCCCCCCCCCCCCCCCCCCCCCCCCCCCCCCCCCCCCCCCCCCCCACCCCCCTTTCAAATTCTTATCTTGTTGCTGACACAATTCCTTTGCGTCCAAGATACTCTTCAAGGAGAAAAGTGGAACAGCGCGTGCAGTGATGGTACCCGAGGTGTACACTTGATGATCAGCTGAATTTCTACTCCATAGGGGAACCAAATATGCGTCCAGAGACGCCACCTCCTTTGCCCCCATCTTATTATCGAAAACACTCGGAAGAAGAGATGTGTTCAGTTACCTCGGTCTTTGTGCTGCCTTTTCTTACGACACGGGCGAATGCAGAATAGAAATATGCATTCAATCACTCGGCGTTAGCACGTTGACCTTTCTGTTAACACAGGGGGGCAAGAGACGCGTTCAGTCACTGTCCACGTTTTGACTTCCTTTTCTGTATCAGAAAGGATCAGACATGTGCGCGCGCAGTCTCCACGATCTTTGGCCCTACCTTTTCAACAGATGAGAGGACCAAAAAATATTCAGTGACCGCAATCTTTTTTTTTTTTTTTTTTTACAATGCGGAGAGTATATACGTTCGGTTTCCCACTCTTTTTTTTTTTAGTGCAGGGGACAAGAAATGAGTTGTCACCCCTGCTTGTGTCTTAACCTCCCTTTCTGCTGACGAGGGGAACAAAGGGGAATTCAGTTACTACGACCTTTGCACTTCTTCTTCTCGGAGGCAAGGTAGGTAAGATGCGTCCACTCACCACGACTGTGTCCCACAAGTGTACGAAGGAGGGGACCAGGGATGCGTTCAGTTACACCACCTTTGTCCTACCATGTCAACAAGACAGTAGACATGAGTCAGTTTAGTTCGTTCTGCCAGTTTTATTTCTTTTGTTTTTTTTCTAAACCCTTTTTCTTTTTCTTTTTTTTTTTTTAAATTTCTAAGCGGTAGTTTCGTTCTGTCCATTTTTTTTTTTTTTTTTTTTTTAAACTCAATAGTTCGATCTGTCCTATTCCTTTTTTCTTCCCCCCCCCCCCCCCCCCCCCCCCCTAAACTCAATAGTTCTTTTCTTTTTTTCCCCCCTAAACTTTCTTTTTCTTTTTTTTTTTTCTCTCCCCTAACGCTCACTCATAGTTCGTTCTGCCCTTTTTCTCCTTTTCCCCCCCCCCCCTTTTCGTTGTTCTGAATTTTTTTTTCTTTTTTTTTTCTAAAACTCAATAGTTCGTTCTGTTCGTTTTTTCTTTTCTTTTATTTCTGAACTCAGGGTCGTCCGGCTTGGGGGGGGGGGGGGGGGGGGGGGGGGGGGGGGGGGGGGGGGGGGGTCTTTTATTTTGCTTTCAAAGCTGACAAATCGATCTTAATTAACTGTCCATTAAATTACATAAATGATCCCAGAAATGTGGATCAGTTTGTGAACTGGACTAAACTAAATCACATGTCCTTAAACGAACAGAAAACAAAGTATATGATTATAACTTCGCGACAGAAAATACAAAATTTAACTTCGGTAATGCTCACCATATACATCGGTGACAAACAATTCGA
Source organism: Conus betulinus (assembly GCA_016801955.1). Lineage (NCBI taxonomy): Eukaryota > Metazoa > Mollusca > Gastropoda > Neogastropoda > Conidae > Conus > Conus betulinus. The sequence continues at coordinate 135,856 of JADBJO010001177.1, forward strand.
AGTCAGCACTCACAGTATCACAAGATTTGGGGAGTCACCTTAGACAAAAATCTCATATAGTCACCCCCCCGTATTAATTGTGTAAGCAAACGTACATCGCGAAAAGCTTTCAGCTCTCAAAAAACATTAAGATTTTCTGGATATAAACGCACGTACACACTTTCATCACGCGTATACTCAATCATGCAATGATTTTTGCGTCAACTTGTCTTTTTTTTCTTGTAATGTTAATTGGTTTGAAACCTTTAGGTAGTGTTCATAAGCGAGCTCTTAAATCTGTACTTACAAATTATCTTGCCATCACAGGACTGTGAAGCTGAATATTTCCCCCATGTCATACACACTTCAGTACAATAAAGCAATATTGATGTACAGAATGGTTACACACCTTCCGCGGTAACTGTAAAATGTCCTCAAAACCAGTCAAGATACACCAATAATATAGCCTAACTTATCCTTAAACCCAGAACCGATCTCTTCAAAGCTAGTCTCGTCGACTCGGAGAGAACACTTGTCAATAGGAATTGAACAAAAGGGTATTATTTGTTCTTTTAAGGCAGCGTACAAAAAAAATCACTTTTGCAAACTGTTGAAAAACCTAACAAATTGATGAATTTTCATGAATGTTTGTTTCATCATTTTGATATGACGCTGTTTCATACATATGTGTGTGTGTGTGTGTGTGTGTGTGTGTGTGTGTGTGTGTGTGTGTGTGTGTGTGTGTGTGTTTGTATGCGCGCGCGCGCGCGCGCGCGCCCGCGCGCGTGTATTATAAAATGTGTATGTGTTTTGTGTGTCCGTGCGCGCATTTGTGTGTGTCTGTGCGCACGCATGTGTGTGCGTGTGTGTGGGTGTGTGTGTGTGTGTGTGTGGTGTGGTGGGTGTGGTGGTGTGGTGCAGTTGTAATTGTTCAGTCTCTTCCCTGCCAACCTCTCACCCCCCTCTCCACACACACACACACACACCACACACAACACACACACACACACACACACACACACACACACTACCTTCCTTTTTCCCCCCTTTTGCTGACCCTGTTTTAGCGGCTCCAACATTTTCTTATTATCTGTCAGAATATATTTGCCTCAGCGGTTTAAACTTCCTATATCACGCTACCGCGATGCCTGCGCCTCTACAAGCACATGCTATTATTAACAAAGATCTTAGATCGGCTGAACTCCCCCCCCACCCTCACCCTCCACACCGCTACACACACACCACACACCACCGAGAGAGCCACTCGAGAGAGAGAGAGAGATGGCTCCAACATTTTCTTATTAATCTGTCAGAATAGCTCAGCGAGAGCGAGCCTCTAAATGAGAGGTGCAGGCAGAGGAAATGGGGGGGGGGGGGGGGGGGAGGGGGGGTGGGGGGGGGGGGAGGGGGGGGGAGGGAAGGATCGCTGGTTGAAGCTACTTTGTAATGTCGCGTTGACCTCTCAACCACTGACCTACACTTGCAAGAACCTTTTAAAGCAGAACATTGATCCCATGCAGAAAGCTTTAATGTTTGTAAACACACACACACACACACACACACACACACACACACACACACACACACACAAAGAACAGTGCCACACACACACACACACACACACACACACACACACAAACACACACACACACACACACACACACACACACGTACACGCACGCACGCACGCAAGTACGCGCGCGCACGCACACACACACACACTCATATACATACACACACGCGCGCGCACGCACACACACACACACACACACACACACACACACACACACACACACAACACACACACACACACACACGTGCGCGCGTATACACACGCACATACACTACACACACATGCACACGTTTATGTATGTTTAACTTTGTCCATTAGAGTTGTGTGTAATTTTTTTTTTTTTTTTTTTTCAAATTATTTATTTATAATGGAAGTGGCCTGAATGATAAGAAAACTGCCGTGGGACTGGGCGGAGCGTTGTGGGCGAGGGACAGACTGGGCAAACGCGGGAAAGGAAAACATGTACACCAGCTCGACTCGCCATGTCCAGATGAACGAGGTTTTCTCACGCGACTCTCCACAGATAATCTGGGTTTTTTGGGAAAAATAACGAACGCTGGGAATGAGGAAGAGAGTAGGGGTAGGGGTCGGGAGAAAGGGGGAAGTGTGTGTGGGGGGTGGGGGTGGATTAAGGAGTGGGAATCTCGCTTCGACGGAGTAATGAGCAGAGATACATGATGTTTAATGTGTAAGTCATATTTAAATGAATTTTTATTTCGCCTTCCCCCTCTGCTCCCCCCCAACAACCCCCCCCCCCCCCCCCCCCCCCTCCCTTCCTCCCTTTCAAAGTCGAAAGTGATCGTACATTTCACGCCGTGCGTTGTTTGTGCGCTTCACGGAAGTGACGTAATTTGGACTACCTAAAGGCGGAGCACTTCATTACAGATTTCAAAGTGTTCAAAGGGAAGAGCAGAGGGAGGGGGAAAGAGGGGAGGGAAAGAGAGGGCGTGGAGGAACTGTTCATATATTGGAAATTGAACACCATGTGCATCGGGCCTCCACCCATACATCGATGATGCCGTAATAAAATATATTCATTAAAGCATCCGTTAATCTCACTTGTGGACCAAAGTCTTTTTGGTTTTTTTTTTTCTTTTCTTTTTTTCCCAGTGATAAATACAGCCAGACTTAATGAAAGAAGAGAGGAAGAAAAGCGAGCACTCACTAGACGACGTGTGCCTGTGCCTGGCAACGAATTGCGAAGTTGGCAGACTGTGTCTCCCGTGTTTTGCCTGTTTTTGTCTGACTCGTATCTCTCATCCAGTGGGCTGGATCTCTCTCTCTGCTGTGCCTGTGCCTGTCTGTCTGTCTGTCTGTCTGTCTGTCTCTCTCTCTCTCTATATATATATATATATGTGTGTGTGTGTGTCTCTGTGTGTGTGTGTGTGTGTGTGAGTATGAAGTGTGTGTGTGTGTGTGTGTGTGTGTGTGTGTGTGTGTGAGAGTGAGTGCGTGTGAGAGTGTGTGTGTGTGTGTGTGTGTGTGTGTGTGTGTGTGTGTGTGTGTGTGTGTGTGTGTGTGCGTGTATGCGTGAGTGCGTGTGTGTGCGTACGTGGGTGTGTTCGTTGTGCGTGCGTGCTGCGTATCGTGCGTTTTGTCATTTATTTTATCCAAGTAGCCTAAGCCTAGTACGTGAACCACAGAAATAATTAATGACTTTTAGTCTCTGCTCGTTTTATTAAGTATGACCTCCCTGCAGTGAGTCCAAACTATAGACGCACACAGGAAAACAGGCACGCATTTGAACTGCTCAGCTACACATGAAGCATCGCAATCAGTTAAGATGTGAAAACAGCCATTTTGATTGGTCACCAGTCCCTTCACACACACACACACACACACACACACACACACACACACACACAAGTATGTCGGATTGGAAAGGCAGGGGACACAGGGTGGCACGCTTTATCTGTCAGAACAACACATTGTGCGATTCTCGTATTGCAGGCGTCGGAAAAAGAAGAGAGTTTGCCGCATACTTCAGACGGTAATTTTTCCCCTCTGTGTAAACAGGCTGGTTCCAGTATGGTTGTCTGTATGTATCCCATTCCTTTGGCCAGCTTTTTTTTCCTCTTTTTTTTTTTCATACGTTTGGGTTCGATATATCTGAAATGGTCGGAAACGGGGGGGGGGGGGGGGGGGGGGGGGGGGGGGGGGGGGTCGTCGTGGCACTCGCAAGTTCCTTGATAAAGTGGTCAGCACACTCGTTGCCCCCAGAAAGTCAGGCTGTGTTATGTCACGATCTGTCTGTCTGTCTGTCTGTTTTTCCATGTTCCCCCCCCCCCCCTCTCTCTCTCTCTCCTCTCTCCCCCTTCCGCCTCCCTCCCTCCCTCCGTTGCTCTGCATCGAAACTGATTTCTTTCTCTATTTTTATTTTTCTGTCTACCTATCTGTGTGTGTGTCTGCTGCTGCCTTTGTCTCTTTGTCTCTCTTTATCTCTCTGTCTCTCCCTCTCCTCTTCTCTCCCTTCCTCACTTTGTCTTTGCCTCTGTTTTTCTCTGTCTCTGCTTCTCTGTCTCTCTGTCTTTGTCTGTCTGTCTGTCTGTCTGTCTGTCTGTCTGTCTGTCTGTCTGTCTCTCTCTCTCTCTCTCTCTCTCTCTCTCTCTCTCTCTCTCTCTCTCTCTCTCTCCCTCTCTAAAAAACACCATCATTAATTCAGTTTTTGAATCTAAAAAAAGAACAGGTACGATGCGATTAAGTTTCTCCTCCTCCAAGTCTGTAACCATGAGGTATTGTATTGTTTTGTTTCCACACCAGCCGTCTCTTTTCATGCTTGTTATCTATTCGCAAAGCTTCATTTCAAACGAGCCGCCCGCCCGAGGCAAGTCAGCTGACATTGACTTTATTTCATCGAATCGCTCGCGCGAGCCTACTAGTCCACTGACTCCCATCCTAACGACTTCAGCTGACCCAGCGAGAGGCGGACAACATCACTTTGAAAACAAACGAGTCGCTCGTGCAACCTGAGCCAGATGATCTTGCTCCGGACCATTTCAAATCAAACTTGACGAAAGTCGAACACGATTCCCACACAACCTTCTGCACCTGGTAGGCCTCTGGAAGAGGGTGGAAGAAGAGGAGGTAAAAGAGGGTGAGGGGAAAGGAGGAGGAGGAGGAGAAGAGGTTGGAACAGGAAGAAAAAGAAGGGGGGGGGAGAAGAGAGAGAGAGAGAGAGAGAGAGAGAGAGAGAGAGAGAGAGAGAGAGAGAGAAGAATGGAGGAAGAGAAGAAGAGATATGGGAAAGAGAAGGTGGAGGAGGGAGATGAGGAGGGAGAACGAACAGGGATAGACAGAAGGAGAAGTAGAAGAGGAAGGAGGAAAAGAGAGGGTGCAAAGGAGGAGGAGGAGGAAATGGGAAGAAGAGAAGAAAAAAAGAGGAAAGGGAGAGGGGTAAGAGGAAGATGGGGAAGAGAAGAAAAAATAGTGGGAGGGGGGGGGGGAGGAAAAAAATAATGGGAGGAGGGGGGGGGGAGAAGAAAAAATAATGAGGGGAGGGGGGGGAAAGAGAAGAAAAAAGTAATGGGAGGAGGAGGAAGGGGAAAGTGGAGGAAGAGCAGGAACGGGAACGGGGAAAGAGAAGAAGAAGGGGGGGGGGGGGGGGGGGGGGGGGGGGGGGGGGGGGGGGTTAGGAGGAGGAGGAGGAAGAAGAGGAGAGAGCTGAGAGAGTGGATTTGTCTCGCCCCTAGACAGGTTCACCATTGATTTTGTGCTGAATCGATGGGGCCATCTCCTGCACGCATATCTCGGCCAGGCACAGGAGGGAGGGTACGAGAGAGAGAGAGAGAGAGAGAGAGAGAGAGAGAGAGAGAGAGAGAGAGAGAGAGGTGAGAGCGACACGGAGAGGAGGGAAGGGGGAGATATATGTGGGGGGGGGGGTGGGCGAGGTGTGGGGGGGGGGGGGGGGGGGGGGGGGGGGGGGAGATAAGTTAGCACAGTTTCTTTAGCCTTTCCAGTGAGAAGAAATATATTCCTAATTTCGTGGATCGTTCTGAGGAGCTGTGTTTGTCATTCGGCGGCTTTTCCCACTTAGCTGGCTGGATAAATACTCGATTGTGTGTGTGTGTGTGTGTGTGTGTGTGTGTGTGTGTGTGTGTGTGTGTGTGCGGCGCGCGCGCACGCGCGCGCGAATTGCGTGTGTTGCGTGCGTGTATATGTGTGTGTGTGTGTGTGTGTGTGTGAGTGTGTGTGTGTGTGCATGTGTCTGCATGTGCGTGTGTGCATGAGTCTGCATGTGTCTGTATGAGTGTATGCGTGTGTGTGTGTGTGTGTGTGTGTGTGTGTGTGTGTGTGTGTGTGTGTGTGTGTGTGTACGTGCGTGCGTGCGTGCGTGCATGCTTACGTGTATATGCACTGTGACGCTTTAGCGTACAGGGCACATAAAAAAAATTAATCTGGTTTATGCTAGAAAGTCGCATTTTGATGAAAATGAAATGACGAAATAAAGCGATGTTAGGATTCGAGAATCAAACACACTGGGCCATCGACGTTAATATGGACCACAACAACAAAAAAAAGCACCATGCGTGGTGTCCTCAGTGTCAGCCGGGAGCAGGGGGGAAGGGGGGGGGGGGGGGGGGGGGACAGGGGTGGACGGAGGAGGAGGTGAAAGGAAAGATAGGGACGTGCGGGAAGGGGAGGAGGAGAGGATGGGAGAAAGAGGTATGAAGGAAGGAGGGAGGAAGACGTGGAAAAAAAGGGGGGGGGGGGGGGGGGGGGTGGAGGTCGGAGTGTAGGGAGAGTAGGGGGATGCATGGGGCGACTAGATAATGCACACACACGCATGTGCATGTGCGCGCGTACTCTCTCTGTCTCTCTCTCACTCACTCTCACTCACTCTCTCACTCCACACACACACACACACACACACACACACACACACACACTCACACACACACTCACAGACACTCACACACACACACACACACACACACACACACACACACACACAACGCGCGCACGCACGCACACCACACATATACAAACACATACACACATATATACAAACACACACACATACACACATGAACATGTATGCGAGGTTGAGGATGTGCGTGAGAAAGAGAGCGAGAGTTAGAGAGAGATAGAGAGAGAGAGAGAGAGAGAGAGAGAGAGGAGAGAGAGAGCGAGAGAGAGAGAGAGAGAGAGAGAGAGAGAGTGAGAGAGTGGGTGTGTGTGTGTTGTGTGTGTGTGTGTGTGTGTGTGTGTGTGTGTGTGTGTGTGTGTTTTCACTAAAAATTTTAGACAATATTTGTGTGTAGGTGACGGGGTGAGGGTGGGGTTGGGGTTGGGGGGGGGAGGGGTCTAAACCTGTTGGCTACAACCTGTTTTTGCTGAAGCTGTGGGTAGACATGTTGGGGTAGTCCAGACATCTTCATTATGACCGAGCCGACGATGGAGGGGGATGGGGGGGGGGAATAGGACTGACCACGAATCGGATTTCTCCTCCTTCATCGCATTATGGAGGAGTCCACCAGCATCCCTGTCTTCTTGCCCATCTATAGCTGGGGAGTGTGTGTGAAGGAGGAGGAGGAGGCCGGGCGGTGGGAGGAGACCTTGATTCATCGGCTGGGGTGGGAGGTGGGGACCTTGATTCATCAAAGTAAGATGTAATGTCAACGTTTAACATTAGTTGAACTGGTTGGTAGCAGACTTGGCTTTTCGGTCAGGCTAACTGTCACCCCTCATCAAAGTAAGATGTAATGTCAACGAAGTAAGATGTAATGTCAACGTAGTTAACATTAGTTAGATGAACTGGTGGGTAGCAGACTTGGCTTTTCGGTCAGGCTAACTGTCACCCCTCATCAAAGTAAGATGTAATGTCAACGTAGTTAACATTAAGTTAGATGAACTGGTGGTAGGTAGCAGAATTACTAAGTTGAAGAACACTGGGCGCGACGCGCGCATACAACACACACACACGCGCGCACGCACACACCCAAATACAGGCACGCGCACACACATATACAGACACACATGCATACGCACACATGCACACACACACACACACACACACACACACACATACACACACACACACACACACACACACACACACACACACATACACACACACAATCTGTGCAAATAAATAAGCACATGCGCACGCTTGTACGCACGCACGCGCGCGCGCGCACACGCACACACACACACACACACACACACGCACACTCACACATGCACACGCACACACGCACACGCACACTCACACTCACACACGCACGCACGCACTCGCACACTCACACACGCACAATCACTCACGCACACACACACACACACACACACACACACACACACACACACACACACACACACACACACACTCACCGTAAGCGGGCGTATGCACTCCACCACCTCCACCACCACCCAATCACACACGCACTCATCCACCCCAACACCCTCAGCTTGATGGAGGGCAGTCCGCGAGCGACGAAGACGTCAGTCCCACCGATGGTGTGAATACTGTCTCCCACTTTCCCCCCCTACCCTCGCCACCCGACTTTCATCAACCCCATCACCACCACCGTCCGCCACCTCTTCCTAATCTGTTAGGACGGGGCTGCCGCCTCGCTACTCGATGTTAATTCAGCCTTCTCATTGGGCGCCTTTCGTCAAGTCTCACGCCACAGGTACCAGGCTGTATGAACAATCCGTGTAAGGGTTTTTGAGGCATGGTATTTCTCCTTATTTCTTTGAAACAGAGAGCCCTTAGAACTCACAGGGCATCCGGTAAGACGTCAAGGGGCATACTTGCTCTCTAGCAGATGCCATTGTGTAGTGGCCGCTGGATGTGATACAGAATCCTTACGGGAATTTCCGTATGGATGTACCAGCCTATAATTCATGATAGCACAGGCCACCAGCGAAAGGGTATTTCAGACAAATGAAATGATCTAGAGTGTCTCTTCTCAGCCTGTTGCCGTATCTGTTGTCTTCGCCTGCTTGCTGCAGTATAAACGAAGCAAAATAGTAATTATTCAAAGGTAGATATGTAGAGGTCATTATTTAGAAGTAGGTGTGAAGGGGTCATTATCCTGATGTCGATGTGAAGAGGTCGTTATTCAGAGATCAATGTGTGGAGGTCGTTATTCAGAGATCAGTGTGTGGAGGTCGTTATTCAGAGGCAGATGTGAAGAGGTCGTTATTCAGAGATCAGTGTGTGGAGGTCGTTATACAGAGATCAATGTATGGAGGTCGTTATTGAGAGATCAGTGTGTGGAGGTCGTTATTCAGAGGTAGATTCGAGGAGGTCGTTTTTCAGTGGTAGATGTGTGGATGTTGGTATTAAGAGGTACATGTGTGGTGGCCGTGCTTCAGAGATGAAGGGGAATCGTTAGTCAGAGGTAAATGTGTGGGGGTCCTATATTCAGGGGAGATGAATGGTGATCTTCATTCAGAGTGAGTTGACGGGCGGTCGATTTTCCGGAGACGTCTGAAAAAAGAAGTGAAAGGGTGGAGTCGTTATTCAGATCTAGATATATTGGGGATGGTTATTCGGAGATGCCATTGTATGTAGACTCAGTTCACACAGATCGATCTGGAAGAAAAATAAGGAAGACCATTCACACATGTGTACGCGTGTGTGCACGCCCA
>JADBJO010001177.1:150000-155000 GCA_016801955.1 Conus betulinus
CCTTTAGGGATGATGGCTGCTTTCCTTGGAAAACAGGGTTTTGACGTTCAAACGGTGCCATAGAGCTGCAGGCCTGACAGCTTTAAAGCAAGGAACACCCCGGGCATCCAAAACACTCTCTCCGTTACACCGGACACAAACCCAAGATGGAGGCAGCTGTCAGCGTCGATGATCCGCATGTTTCCTCTTCCCCCAAACCCCATCCCTCCCAATCCCTCTTCCCTCGGCACCTCACTGAAATCTACCGAACTGAAGATGCAGAACTGAGGAGGAATTCAAGCAAGAAAGCATATCACGCTACTATGGCACATCGTTCTGCAGGGAATTGCCGTGGAGATAGTAGCAAGAGCAGAAGCAGCAGCGCTATAAGTAGTAAATGTGGGAGCAGCAGCTTTAGTGACAGCAGCAGTAATACAAGTAGAAGCAGCTATTGTAGTTGCTGTGACAACGGCAGCAGGAGCACGTACATAAAGAGTATAACCACTGTGTGTTGATCATCAGTCATTAAGTATGGTGATATCGAAAACGATAACGATGTCAACAGCGAGTTCCGTGACAATTGCTGTTGTTGTTGTTGTTGTTGTTTTTCCTAACTGACGTGAGTCATATTGCATAAACTCAACTTCACCATAGATTTCTTTCTCTGCTCTCTGAATCTCATTTTGATTCTTTGCACATTTATTTGTCTATCTATTTATTCGTTTATTAATTCTATTCATTTATTCGTTTACTGGATCTCCCTTTGACCTGGGTGTTTCTCTGGCATGACAGGACGCGGTCGTCTCTTTGTGTGTCCGGGGGATTTGCCTTCTTCTCGCAATACAGTCCCCCTCCCCCAATCCATTCCTCACCCCTCTCCCCTCCACCCCCACCGCCCCTCCACCACACTCCCTTCCAGGCCTCATAACCTCATACGTCCCTTATGACTCCCAACCCCACCCTCCAGCCCTATTTTCCGCTTGTCAGTCTTCGCCGACTTGGTTGTTGCTGTTGCTGGTGGTGTTGGTGGTGGCTGGGGTGGTCGTGGTGAGTGTGTGGTGTGTGTGTGTGTGTGTGTGTGTGTGTGGTGTGTGTGTGTGTGTGTGTGTGCATGTGTGTGTATCTGTGTGTGTGTGTGTGTCTGTGTGTGTGTCTTCGTTTCTTTGTTTGTTGAAGTTGTTTGGGGCCCAGATCTCACAGGCCTGCGGCACTTTCTTTCCATGTTCTTTTTTAACATGATTGATTATCTGTTCTTTTTCACCAACTGTGCCAGTGCATACCGTGGTGTCTATCATGTGGGTGGGTGCAGAGACCAGCGGTGGGCGATTGATGAAATAAACAATAGAAGAGAGAGAGAGAGAGCGAGAGAGAGAGAGAGAGAGGCAGGCAGGCAGGCAAGCCGGAGACAGACAGACAGACAGACAGACAGACCAGCCGAACGTGAGTGTGATATAATCAGATGAGTTTGTCGTCGTCATGGAGTGGAGGGGTGGGGCGGGAAGGGCAGATGTTACGAGGGAAAGAGGAGGAGACATAGGAAGAAAAAAGAGCGACAGGGAGGAGGAGAAAGAGGCAGAGAAGAGAGACAGACAGATTCACAGACTAATACATAAAGGATAAGGAAGGTGTGTTGTGTGTGTGTGTGTGTGTGTGTTGTGTGTGTGTGTGTGTGTGTGTGTGTGTGTGCGTGCGCGCGCACGCGCGCGCGCGCGTTCGTGTGTAAGGTTGACTGTGTGTATCTGTATGCGTGCGCGCGTCCGTGTGTGTGTGTGTGTGTGTGCGCGCGCGCGCGTGTGTGCGTGAGAGAGAGAGAGAGATAGAGAGAGAGAGAGAGAGAGAGAGAGAGAGAGAGAGAGAGAGAGAGAGTGTGTGTGTGTTGTGCGCGCGTGTGTGTTTGTGGGTATGGGTGTGTTGCGCGCGCGCACTCTCCCGCTGCTTGCTGTCTGCAACAGTGAGCGCTGTTTTGATGCGCGTTGCGTTGAATGAACACACGCTACTGTGCGATGCACGCGCGCACGGCCACATGAAATAATAATAATAAACCCTGAAGGTATGGGGAACTTATGTTATGAGAACTGAACTGATCCGTGAAAATGCTAGCGGGTGTATGCTCTTTCTATCTCTCTCTCCTCTCACTCACTCTCTCTCTCTCTCCTCGCTCTGTTTTCTCTCTCTCTCTCCACTGTTTCCTCTCATCTCAATCATCTCTCCTCTTCTCCTCTCTCTCTCTCGTCTGTCTCTCTCTCCTCATTCTCTCTGTTTCCTCTCTCCTCCCATCTCCGTCTCTGTTTCTTCTCTGCTTCTACCTCCCTCTCCCCACTCCTCTATCCTCTCCGCTCTATCTCTCCTGTCTCCTCTCCCTCCGCTTCTTATCTTCTCCCTGGTCTCGTCCCTCCTTCTCTCCTCTCTTCTTCTCTCTCTCTCCGTGTCTTCCTCTCTCCCTCCTCTCTCTCTCTCCCCACTCCCCCCCTCGCCCTCTCTCTCTTCTCCCTCAGTCTCTTCTCTCTCCCCTCATCTCCCCATCCGCTTTCTCTCATCTCTCCTCTCCGTCCCTCTCTCATTCTTTCTCCTCTCTCTCCTCTCTCTCTCTCTCTCTCTCTCACTCTCCCTCTCCCCTTCTCTTCTTCTCCTTTTCTTTCTCCTCCCCTCTCTCTTTCTCTCTCTCTCTCTCTCTCTTTTCTCTCTCTCTCTCTCTCCCTTTCTCTCCTCTGCCTTCTTCTTTTCCTCTCTCTCTCTCTCCTTCTCTCTCGTCCTCTCTCGGATCTCTCCTCTCTCTTTTCTCTCTCACTCCTCTCTCTCTCTCCCATTGTCTCTCTCGCTCTCTCTGTCTCTTTCTCTCGCTCCCCCCTCTCTTTCTTCTCTCTCTCTCTCTCCCTCTTTCTTGCTCTCTCCTCCTTCTCCTCCTTTCCTCTCTCTCTCCCCTCCTCCTCCCCCCCCTCCTCTTCTCTCATCTCCCTCTCCTCTCTCTCTCCCTCTCTCTCGATCTCTCCCTCCTCTCTCCTTTCCTTTGCTCTCTCCTCCGCCCTCTCACTCCTTCCCTTCTCCTCTGCTTATCTTTGAAAGCTTCTCCTCTCTCGCTCCCCCTCCCTCCTTCCTTCCTCACCGGATGCCTTCCCCTCCCTCTCTTCCTTCTTCGCTCTCTCCTTCATCAGCTCCATCGCTCCCTCTCTCTCACTTCGTCTCTCTCTCCTCTCTCTGTTTTCAACACGGGATCTTTGCCTTTCCGTCTCACCGGATGCCTTCGCTCCTTTCCTCTTCCACCCTCCCTCTTCAGCTCATCGCCCTCTCTTCACTTCTGTTTCAGCACGGGATCTCCTGCCTTCGCACATTCTTTTAAAAAAAAAAGGGTCAATTCTTTTTCTAAAAAAAAAAAAAAAAAAAAAAAAAAAAAGGGGGAAACGAGGGGGGAAAGAGAGAGAGAGGGAGATGTGAAAAGCAGGGAGAGAGATGGGAGGAGAGAGAGGAGGGAGGAGAAGAGGGAGGGAGGAGGGAGAGATAGGGGAGAGGAGGAGGAGAGAGATGGGAGGAGGAGGAGGAGAGAGAGGGAGGGAGGAGGAGGGTGAGAGAGGGGGAGGAGGAGGAAGAAGAAGAAGAAAAATTGACGGAAAAGCTTCTGGGAAATGTCTCCCTTTTTTTTCTGCGTGGCACTGTCGTCCGCGCCTGTGTTTTAGTTTTATTACAAAGATTCACTCACTCGTTCATTCATTCGCGCATCCATCCATCCATCCAGCCAGCCAGCCATCCGACCGTTCATCCTCGATCAGTCATGCAGGTCAAGTTGACGATAAGGCAGTCATCAATTATTCAGTCAACCAGGCAGTTATGCAGTCAGTCAGTTAAGCAGTCAGCCAATCAGTTATGCAACAAGCGACGCAGTCAGTCAGTCAGGTGTGCGGTCAGTCAGTCAGTCAAGCAATCAGCCAATCAGTTATGCAACAAGCGACGCAGTCAGTCAGTCAGGTGTGCAGTCAGTCAGTTAAGCAGTTAGCCAATCAGTTATGCAACAAGCGACGCAGTCAGTCAGTCAGGTGTGCAGTCAGTCAGTCAGTCAGTCAGTCAAGCAATCAGCCATCAGTTATGCAACAAGCGACGCAGTCAGTCAGTCAGGTGTGCAGTTAGTCAGTCAGTCAAGCAATCAGCCAATCAGTTATGCAACAAGCGACGCAGTCAGTCAGTAAGGGTTCAGCCAGTCAGAGAATGAAGCTGTTAGCGATGCAGTCGGTCAGAACAAAGAAGATGATAGAATGCAAAACAAGAGAACACTGCCAGTAAGTAAAACTGTATGAGGAATCTTCTTGGAAAATAAGAAGAAAACCGCCAAAATGTTGTGTGTGATTGGGAGGGCCGGGAAGGAGGGGGAGCAGGGCAGGGGGAGGGGGCGGGAGGCGGCAAAACGGACACACCACGTTCGATTACGTCGGAGACGTGCTGTACAGTCAAGACTGTGGCAGTTGAAGCAAAGGGGACGCTTAGTCCAGTGAAAGAAGGGACAGGAACAGTATCTTCTTCCTTCGTTGGCGCCCATTGAAGGCATTCACCGCTTCCTGTTGACCTGACTGCCTCCTGTTCACAAGCTGGCTGTCTCTTCGCCAGAATCTGTCGCCAGCAGTGCCAAACTGTCAACTCTGGAACGGACACACAGTGCTTTTTTGCACGCAGGAGAAGGCTACGTGCCGTGTGCAGGCCGACCTTGATGACCAGCGGGGTACCCGAGAGGGCAATCCAGCCAAGTGAACAATGTTCTCGCCCGGAAATGGTTAGTAACCCGCGAGAGCGAACAAGGACTCGGGCGAAGGGTGAGAAAGCGAGGCGAGATACCGATCCCCGCAGCTTAACATCTGTGGTCTGGTCAGTTAGAAGCAGTCCGCATTGGCACACACCGTCCAGGTCCATGCACTTGCTTCGTGGCCCCCCACAGTCCTGAATCAATGACCGCAATCAGAGTGCGCTTTCCTTTGGTTCTCGTACCGTGTCGGCGCAGGCTGGCATCAAGGAATAATATATCTCCGTGGAAAGGATGA
>JADBJO010001177.1:162500-182500 GCA_016801955.1 Conus betulinus
GTATACAGACTTTTTGTTTCTATGTTTAAACACCCTTTCCTTACTTCCTTTCTTCCTGTCGTCGTTTAAGGGCATACCGTTTTGTCTTCCTTCCCTCTTCCTTCCCTTCTTCTCTCCCATGTGTTTTTTGTTGTTGTTTGTTTTCACCTTTTCACTTCTTTCTCTCCTCTTTTGCATTATTTCAGGCACTCTTTCTTTTTTCAGTCAACGTTTCTGTTCGTTTGCGGTTTCTCTTTTCAGATTTTTTTGTTCTGTATTTTTCGTTTGTTAAGAATTGAACGACGTCTCTCAACATCCTCGGTTTCAGGAGGCGGGGGAGGTATTGGGAGAGAAGAAGGTTGGGGAAAGGAGGGGCAGGAAAGAGGCGGGAGACTGAAAAACAAAACGAAACAAAAACATAAAAAACAATACCGCATTTCGTTTTCCTGTTATTTGCGTTTATGAAGAGTTTTTAATGTCTTGCCATGTCTTTCTCTCAGAAGACGCTCGTACTATCCCGCGTCCCAGTATCCCTCACACCCCACTCCTATGCCCTTTCCAAAACCCTCCTGTCTTTTCACCCCACCCCCTTCCGCTGCCTGTCCTCCTTCCCACTTCCAGTCTACCCCCCCCCCCCCCCAACCCACTCTTGTCCTCACTTCTCCCTCATTATTAGGCAACCTCTGTCCCTGGCACTTCCGCCTTCAGTACACTGGGACCCCCCCCACCACCACCACCACCACCCCCATTCCCACCCCTTCTTTCCCGCCGTTCCCAGTCATTAGGCTGGTCGTAGACAGGACGCTGGTGGTGAGATTAGAGTTTGACTTCTCAGAACAGGTTCGAGCAACCGCGGCAACTGCAACAAACACTGACGAAAGCAACGATGATCGATGATTATCACAATAACAGAAATGTTAATGATAACAATGATTTAAAAAAAACACAATAATTATGATAATTATACTATGGTAGTGAAAATGATAGTACTGCTATAGTACCACTACTGCTATTGCTGCTGCTTCTGCTACTGTTGCTGCTGCTGCTACGGCTACTATTACTGCTACTTCTACTTCTACTACTACTACTACTACTACTACTACTACTACTACTACTACTACTACTACTTTTACCCCACCATCACTACTGCTGATAAAAGTAAAGATGACAACTGCTGGTAATGGTAAACGGTGTAATCTGATTTTACATGGTACTGTTTTGCGGCCTGCATAACTCCTTCATATAGTAAGAAACTGGTTTTTATTATTGAGGTGGGTTTTTTCGTTAGATTCGTCAGATGTTAAAAACTCGGCATTGTCATTAGCTGGATCTTTAATTTGAACACCTGAGTTCACCCACTCTTTCATAAAGACTTTCAAAAAATGCTAACGGTAATATTAATGCTTAAATATGGAGGAGAAAGAAGAAGAAGAGAAAATTTTTTAAAAACAGTAAATTATAAGTAATAGGACTCTAACGTGCTGCTGCTGCTGCTGCTGCTGCTGCTGCTGCTGCTGCAGAAGTTACCACGACTATTCTTACTACTACCGCTGCTGGTGTTAATGATGTTGCAGCAAGCATTGTTGTACGATCCACAATCGCGACGCTGCGGCACATTGCTCATTCATATACACACGCATGCTCGCACGCACACACGCACACCACACACACACACATACACACACGCGCGCGCGCGCGCGCACGCACACCCGCACACACACATACATATACGTGCGTGCGCACGCATACGCGTGCGCGCGTGCACACACACACACACACACACACACACACACACGCGCGCACACACACACTCTCTCTCTCTCACTCACTCACACACGCACATACACTTGCGTGCGCGCGCATACACACACATACACATACATACACTCTCTCTCTCACTCTCTCTCTCACACACACACACACACACACACACACATACACGCGCGCACGCGCGCGCGCGCACACACACACATACATACTCACTCACTCACTCACACACACACACACACACACACACACACACACACACACACACACACACACACGTGTGTGTGTGTGTGTGTGTGCACGCTAGCATGCACCATCCGTTTAGCAATGGAAGCGGTGCTGGTGAGGAGACATAAGATACTTAACGATATCATCAAAAAGGTTACATTTTCAACAAAAAACACGCTGGCGAGAAATCTGAGTAACAAATTACAGTGGCGTCGACGATCCACGCGTGCCGTCTGCTCGCACACAAGTGTGATTTAATTTCTTTTTGTTTTTTAATCCGTTGTCCGACTGCCGGAGACACTGGAACGAGTCCTCGTTCTTGTTTTAAAATATTCAGGGAACTCAGCTCACATTCTGCGGTCATTCATACCCTGCTTGTGGCGACCCTACGGTGGGGTTTTTCTCTCGCCGTGTGTGCTCTTCGTCAGTTGATGTCATAGTCGCCGGAATCGGCAAGTTCCATAGACTGTCAATGAACGGGACGTAGCGGTGCCGTCCTGAGCGGGACTGTCGCTCCTGCTGACCCTGAAACTAAGCAACCATTGCTGTCAGTGCGGGACGATGTAGCTGGTGTCCTGTGTGTGTTGAATCAGAACAGGCGCCCCTGAACAGACCCGAAGCGAGTACGAGTCGGTAGCGATGCAGTGTCGTCTCTGGTGGGTGACCCCCACGATGGCTCGACATTGACTGTTCCTGCGCGTCGCCGGTGCCGGTTCAACGACGGGTACGACCCAGGGAAAAACTGTAGACGGGGAGCCGGAATGGAGTGGGGTAGGGGGCAATGCCACTAGGTTGGTACAGATGATGAAGCAAACAGCAAAAGGAAGGAATGTGCAGAGAGCACTCAAAGCAAACGACACACCCGCCTAACAGCCACATTTTTTTTTTTCACAATATCATATTTAAAACAAGACTGGGAGAGTCGACCAAAACCAGACGGTCAGCTCATGCCGTGTACAGCCCATCCGTCAACGGAGGCGACATCCGGACTGGATCGAAACCAGTCACAGTAAATGGGTTGGGTTCCCCCCCCCCCCCCCCCCCCCCTCCCCTCCGGCAATGATTTGAGCAGGACTTCCCGCGTTCGGGTCCAATTAGACAGGGGAAAGTGTATCGGACGCAACTTTCCGGGAGAATCGAACAAATCCAATGAAATTGAAAGTTTTCTCAGAGGTGTGTTGAACAGAACTTTTCAAGGGGATAGACAGATCCAATCACAGTTAAGAGGGGGAGGGGGGATGAGAGAGGAAGGAAGTGACGGAGGGGGGGGGGGGGGGGGGGGGGGGGGGGAGGGGAGGGCGGTGAATCGCATGAGCACTGCTGCGGTCTGACGTCACTCGATGACGTTTGTGGATTGATTTGCATACGCTCGTTTCCTGCTTGAAATCGACTTGCCTGCGTGCTGTCAGAAAGTGGTAGGGGCGGCCGGGAAGAGACGAGTTCTTTCTTTCGCTCTGTTGAGTGAATCGAACAGTCTGACAAGGGCTTTAAAGCTTGCAACATACTCTTCGTTTCGGAGGGGTAAAGAGCATCAGCAGGTGGAGGAGGGGAAGGGGGTGGGGGATTGGGTGGGGAAGAGAAAGTTGAAGTGGAATGGTTTTTTTTTTTTTTTTTTTGGGGGGGGGGGGGGGGGGGGGGGGCGATGATGGGGTGGAGCTGCAGAAGCGACGACCAGGGGGAAATAACTGGCAATCGGACAGGACTGCCGTTCTATAACAGCTGGCCGGCCGGCCGGCCCAGTTTCTTCCCAAATTAATCGATGGTGTGGACCCGACCTGGACAGTGCCGGTAGAATTTCAAAGGCGGGGGTAACAATTTCAGTATGTTTCTCTTCATTTGGCCGGTAAATGTGGCTTTTGTAAAGGTCAAGGGAGTGGGAGACCGGAAGAAGAAGAAGAAGAAGAAGAAAGAGAAGAAGAAAGAAGAGGGAGTGGGAGACCGGAAGAAGAAGAGGAAGATGAGAGGAAGAGAAGGAGAAGAGAGAGAGAGAGAGAGAGAGAGAGGGAGAGAGAGAGAGAGAGAGAGAGAGAGAGAGAGAATCTTTCATTTTCGAGAATGATAGGTAAGCATACGTTTGTTTGTTTTTTCCTCATCTAATCCTCACCCTGGAAGGAAAAGATCGCCAAATTGTGTTGAAATAAGGGGAAAAAAATGCCCCACCACAGCAAAGTATGTGAAATGAAATAAACAACATTGGTGTTAAAGAAAGCATATTACTCATTGAAATGCAAGACATGGAACACAACGCAACAGATGTACTTAGATACCAAATGTAAGGTCAAAAGAGAGAATTAACAAATGATTGTGAGGAAATGGTATGAAAAGTGACGATGTAAAGAAAAACGAGAGATGAGGAGGGGGGGGGGGGGGGGGGGGGGGTTGGGAGAGTAAGAGCTTTGAGGAGACCCGGAGACAAGGATTAGAAAGAAGGGGGTTAGAGAAAAAAAACGATTTGGGGGGGGGGGGGGGGGGGGGTGGGGTGTTAGATCAATGAAATGAAATGGGCGGACAGAGGAGAGAGAGAGAGAGAGAGAGAGAGAGAGGAGAGAGAGGAGAGAGAGAGAGAGAGAGAGAAGCCTGCAGCTGTTGATAACTTGATGTAGTTGTAGCAATACAGTTGTCTTATCTGGCACTATACGCTGGGACCACTGGGCTTGAGTGACGTTTGTGGCTCGGATGGAAAGGGCTTGGGGGGGGCGGGGGATTGGGGGGGGGGGGGGGGGGGGGGGGGGCGGGGGTTGAAATGTTGGGGGCATTGACCATAGCTCGACAAAATCCTGCTAATACGTCTGCTTATGCAGAGCGGGTTTTCTTTCTTTTTTCTTCTTTTTTTTTTTTTTTTTTTTTTGAACTACCGACGCGCTGTTCTGATGGCAGTGATAACGAAGTGTTTGTGTCTGCTTGTGGTCGTTTCTTTCAACAGCGTTCTGTTCGTGTGTGTGGTCCTCTCTCTCTCTCTCTCTCTCTCTTATCTCTCTCTCTCTCTCTCTCTCTCTTCTTCTCTTTCTTTCTTTTTGTTTTTGTTTGTTTTGTTTTGTCTGGAAGATGCATATGTCTCCCTGGCGATTTTTCGGCGCAGAATGGTCTGTTCTGTTCTCGTTGGAGGAGCGTGGGTATGGGGAAAATAATGACAGTGACATCTGCTGACTGTGTTCCAAGGGTTGTGTGGGTGAAACAGAAACCCACGAGGCCTGGTGTGCCATAGGGTGAGGCGTCAGACTCTTGTTCCAAGCCGTGGGGTTTCAGCCAGCCAGGCTTGAAGAGAGAGAGAGAGAGAGAGAGAGGGAGAGAGAGGAGAGAGAGAGAGAGAGAGAGAGAGAGAGAGAGAGAATAAGAATAATTACTGAGATAAGCTTACAAAGCCCATTCTCATTGGGAATTGGGGAGGGGATTGTTCAACGAGGAAACCAGATAACAGAAAGACATTAAGTAACACCGATATGCAACTGGCAACATGTTCATGCAGAGTCGTCAAGATTTCGGTGTTGACAGCTGTACTGTTGATGAAAGTCACTTTTAAGGTGGTCCCTGTAAGAACAGTGAGAGCTGTCCATGTTCCTTTTCATTTCCTGTGGATATGTCAATATGTCATAGTAACGCTGTCTGATGGATCAATCTGTGGCTGTTTCATCTGAGAGAGAGAGAGAGAGAGAGAGAGAGAGAGAGAGAGAGAGAGAGATCAACGTCATCTTCCCGCTTGGATCTTCGGATGTGCTAGTTCTCACGCTGTTTGGTTAAACAGAAGCTCCAGTGCGCGTCTTCCACTTCGGATTATGGGGTGAAATGATAGATCGTAACTGAGCATCTGTAAAAATGCTGTCAGCCACGATGTTTGTTTGTTTGTTTGCTTTTTTCAGTGTCTGTTGATTAGTCCATGTCTTTACTTTGGTTGTTTTCGTGTATTTTAAGTTTGGTGTTGATTGATTGGTTGGTTGATTGATTGGTTGGTTGGTTAGTTGGTTGGTTGGTCAGTTAGTTCGTCAGTCAGTCAGTCAGTCAGTCAGTCAGGTAGTTAGTCAGTTAGTTATCTATTCTTTGTTGTTTGCGTCAAAAAGTACAGTTAGTTTCTGGGTGTGTCACACAGCGTTGATAGTTACGCACGGACACGCATGGCTCCTACCAGTCGAGAAGCGAAATGCATAGGTTGATAGCCATTTCACGTGTGACTCTGATAGGACATGAGACAGGAAAATGACAACACACACACACACACACACCACACACACACACACACACACACACACACACACACACACTCTCTCTCTCTCTCTCTCTCTCTCACTCTCTCTCTCCTCTCTCTCCTCTCTCTCTCTCTCTCTCTCTCTCTCTCTCTCTCTCTCTCACAGAGGGGGAAATATAAGGAAGAAGAGGTAATGTAAATAAACAAAATACACACACACACATTTACTGTCGTAGTATACACACTCCAGAATGGGTGAGGGAGGAGGTGCGTTTTACATTTTCTAGCCAACTGACAGACAAACGAACTAACCGCCAAACGGGGACAAACCGTTGGAGGGGGTTCCCTCTTCTCCGAACCCCCACAGTGCGCCCGACCTGTTTTCTGTCGAATCTCCACCTAAGTGCTCGGCTCTGTAGACGGCTCTATCCAAAAAGAGGGCTGAGCAAATGTAAGGGATTCTCTCCCCTGATTTCCGATTTTGTGCCTGCGCAGTCCGGTATTTAGCTTGGATAACTCTTCGGCGAGGAAGAGCCAAAATGCTGCGCTGCTGATGGGATGACGCCAAACGCATTGGAAGGCTGCACGCCAGGAATTCACACCTGAGACTGCGAGTAAGTTTTGGAGTACATATAAAGATAGGCATGTAGCACGGGACTGTTTTCGGGATTTGTTTTTATTGTGACTGAAAGTTGCCCTCTTTTTCTTTCACATGCGCTTCAAGATACGTGCTAAGTGGTTCTAAATCGACATATTTGGATTATGTGAAAGCAGACTGTTCGAAGAAGCCTCGCTGGCGCAGAGCTAATGTCACGAGCGAGTGATACGGCCCGAATGCTGACGCCAGGCGAGGGGGGGTCGCCTGGTTGGCTGTGTGGTTAGAGCACGGAGTTCGCTGCCAAAATGTTGCGAGTTTCCAGCCTCCACGCTTTCGCCAAGCATGAAAATGGCCATTTTCGCTGCCCATCATGCGTTGTTGTTCTGATAGTGTATTTTTAAGTTGAGGAAAAAGCACCCATATCCCTGTCTCTTAGCATAGCTATCCCCGTCCGCCATATTGCCGCAGGGGGGATGTGGACGTTAAATCTGACGATGACCAGGTGAACTCCTCAATACAGATCCTTAAAAGTAAGTCACATGTTTATGGGGGAGGGAGTGTGAGGAGTCGGGGTCGTTTTAAAAGGCTGATGCATAAGTCCGTTTTTTTTTTTTTTTTTTTTCATTTCCAAAGAAACGCGCTTTGCACCATGACGCGTTCATCAGTTCCAGTAGCGTTTTGATGCAATTTTCTTTATTGTTGTGTGTGACCTGAATGATGCCGATTACTTTCAAGTTTCATGTGCATACCAACGAAAGTGTGATGTATGACGGTCCAGGATAGCTATAGCAGGGAGAGGGGGGGGGGGGGGGGAGAGAGAGAGAGAGAGAGAGAGAGAGAGAGAGAGAGAGAGAGTCAAATGATTTATTCATAAAGGCCAAAGCCCCTTTCAGATATGTTTCTGAGTGAGTGAGTGAGTGAGTGTGAGGTGATGGGGTGGGGTGGGGGCTATAATTTAACACTGTTACGATTAAGAACATTCAAACTCTTCTTTTCAGTCAGCTCAGCGAGATTAACGCTGACTGAAATGATTTGCATGTAAGAATTGATCCTGATCTTTCGTTGAATCGATCCAAGACACAGAGAGAGAAAAGACTGACTCTCGTAACAAGTTCAACGTCTTCAATTACAGTACAGGATTCACAGATCAGTACTCAATGACCGTTGCTACGGTCCCAAAACAAGGCGTACCATTTTCAATTCTTTCTCTCATCACACTTTCATTCTGTCTATCATTTATATATAATCCGAGCCAAAACTTCAAGAAACACCGTGTGGCTTAATCAATCAACATTCATGAGTATGCTGGAATGTTCGAGAACTGTGAAATAGCACGGCCAATCAAAACGCACGGAACTTTCCAGATCGGTCGAGTACCGTCACGTGTAGAAACCAATCAAAATTCTCGGAACATTCAAGAAACAATATTGGAAGCTTCTGGCAATTCCGGCCGTGATCTGGTGAATCAAGACGCATTTTGTGCATACATCATTTAGTAAACAGACGTCATATTGAACTCGATGCATACAAAGCGAAACCCAAGATATGTAGACCAGAATCGACCAATCATAAGTGAAAACGAACTGCTCTTAACAAAGACTACTCTGACACCACCAGAACGACTGCAAGACAAGATGGGCAGGCGGATTCGAGCTTGCAACTTGTGACTGCAAGCTCTGCGCTCTTCTACTGAGTCACCCGGATATCCAGACCTGACCATGGCTGGCACTCAGTCCTGATGGGGTCCTCGCGATTGGGTTACAACTCGTTAGATTAGAGTTTCGGATCCTGTAAGGTTAGCCCCGTCGTACCTCTGCGTTGTAATATATTGTTTTCGGTCGTACCTGTCTCTCCGAAGTATGTGTGTGTGTGTGTGTGTGTGTGTGTGTGTGTGTGTGTGTGTTGGGGGTGGGGGGGGGGGGAAGTGCGCGCGCGTGCGTCCGCGCGTGTGTGTGTGCTTGTGCGTGAGTGCGGGCGCAGACTTATTGTCTTTACTCTCTCTGTCTCTGTCTGTCTGTCTATCTATCTCTCTCTCTCCTGTTTCTCCCCGCTGTCTCTCCCCCCTCTCTCTCTCGTCGCTCTCTCTTTCTCTTCTTTCTCTTTCTCAGCTTGTCTTTCTCTCTTGTGTGTGTGTGTGTGTGTTGTGTGTGTGTGTGTGTGTGTGTGTGTGTGTGTGAGTGTGAGTGTGTGAGAGTGAGAGAGAGAGAGAGAGAGAGAGAGAGAGAGAGAGAGAGAGATGTTTGTATGCATGATGAGGTGTATAATTTGCGCGAGTCCATGGACGGTGTGGTGTGTCTTTATTCAACAAGTGTTCATCATTTGATGTGCCCAATAAGCATATGATATATTATTTGTCATGAACGTGGGTGTGCCCAATAAGCATATGATATATTATTTGTCATGAACGTGGGTGTGCCCAATAAGCATATGATATATTATTTATCATGAACGTGGGTGTGCCCAATAAGCATATGATATATTATTTATCATGAACGTGGAAACCCACAGCTGAATGTCCACGTAGACTGGTAACTTTTATTGACTTGAACTGAATCGAAACTGTCTGTCTGTCTGTCTGTCTGTCTGTCTGTCTGTCTGTTGACCTGTCCAGCTCTCTGCAAGGTAACCCCCGGACTTTTGGGAAGGTGTCCATCAATTTCTCTACAGGACTTACTTCAAGACTCGAAGTTTTCTTCTTCCACATGGTTCAAAAGATTAGTATAGCAACATACACATGCATTTCAAAAGAAAAATCTACGACAGCAATTGACAAGAGATTAAAGTGTACGTTAAAACCTGAAATCTCTCCTGTCTCAGTTCCTCCTGTCTGGTCCACCAATAGTCACCTTCGCACACGCACATAGTACAATACGCTGATGACAAGGCTATTCACGTTATCACACAAGAAAGTCACCGAGTGTATATGAATAACGCTAACACTTTTTTTTTTTTTTACTCTGTTTATCAGTCAAAGGAAGTTACTATGTATGATTTGGTGAGGGGTAAGGGGGGGGGGGGGGGGGGGGGGGGGGGTTACGGATAATAGCCAATTCAGAGGGTTTTCTTTTCTGACCCTTTTTTCCGATAAAAAAAAAAAACCACGGTTATTTTGTTTGTATCGAAGGAGAAGCGAGTTTCCAATGCCAAGACGCTGAATCTGAGAGTACGTTCTCTGTTCGTCTTTTTCTTTTTCTCTTTTCGTCTTTACTTCTGTTATCATCTTACTGTCTGCCCCCCCCCCCCCCCCCCCCCCCTCATACTGTCCCCCCCCACCCCCCCCCCCCCCCCCCCACCCCCCCATACCACACCCCCCCCCCTGTTATACCCCCCCCCACCCCCCCCCCATACTGTCCTGTATCCTCCCCCCTCAGCCCCTACTCAGCCCCGTCCCCCGTTCCCTGTTCCCGGACCTCTCATCCTACCCCCTGTCCCCTCTGTCCCCTCCCGTCACTTCCCCTCCCCCACCCCTCCCCCCCATCCCCTCCCCCTCCCCTCTCCCCCGTCTTTCCCCTCGTCCATTCCCCATTCCTGTTCCTCTATCCCCTCTTTTCTCACTCCTCCTCTTCCGCCATCCCCCTATCCCCTTCCCCCCCCACCCCCATACACCCGTCTTCTGCACATCTTCTCCTGTTCCCATTTATCCCCTACCCCACCCTGCCTGCTAGCGCGCGCGCACGCACACACATACACACACACGCACGCACGCACGCACGCACGCACGCACACACATGCACACACATATTCAACCCACTCACCCTACCTCCTGTCCTATTTCTAACGATTTTCCTACCCCAACGTGATTTGCTCGTGATCTGCCCAGCATGCTAACGAGTCACCTTGCCAAATTTAGAAACGATCAGACAGAAGCGGTGGCTTTGTATAGGGAGCAACAAAGACACCCCCCCCCCCCCCCCCCCCCCCCCCCCACACACACACCACACACTCTCTCTCTCAGACACACACATACACACACACACTCTCTCTCCTCTCTCTCTCTCTCCTCTCTCAAACCACCCCCTCTCTCTCACACTCACTCTCTCTCTCTCTCCTCTCTCTCTCACTCACACCCACACACACACACCCACACACACACACACACACACACACACACACACACACACACACTTGTCTAATATCACGAATAGTGGATAGACGTTAAATGAAGGACACACACACACACACACACACACACACACACACACACACACACACACACACACACACACACACACATGTTTTGGACGAATGCATGTATTCGTCTACGGACACACTGGCTGTGAACTCCCTCACGATGATTTGTAAGCAGTCTCTGAGTTCACCGGTGGAATGCTCTGCGATTCAATGTTGACGTCTACATACCCCAAAGTGGCAAAATGCCGAAATCTGTCGGATGTGTTCTTCAAGTGATATATTTCTTCTCTCTTTCTCGCTCTTTATCCATCCCTGCCCCTTCCTTTCTCCCTCCTCCTTCCCCCTCCTACGTAATTTGTTAGATGGCGAGAAGCTTTGTCTGCATTTGTATGCTGTCGTCCTTCCCTTCTTTCTTATCTTTTCTTCTTTATTTCTTCCATCCTTTTTTTTTTTCCCCTTCTTTCTGTGTTTCTTTCTTCCTTGCGTTTTTCTTCTTCTGTTCTTTCTTTCTTTTTTTCTTGCTTTCTGTCCGTCTTTCGTTTGTTTTTTCCCCCTCCCGAATTCTCGTTATTTTTTCTTCTTTTCACCTTTCCTTCTTTCCTTCCATCTTTCTTTCTCGCTTTCTTCTGTCCGTTTTTATTTTTCATTTTGCGTCTTTCTTCTCTTGTTGGCTGCCCTTGTTTTTGTGATACATCTTTTCTGTCCTGTTAGTTATTATTTCAAAAACATTCTATCAAGTCTCCTTCTGTTTTGTATTGTTTTTCTTCCCTTCCTTCTGTTTTTACTTGTCAGTGTCTATGGATGTATTGGGCGTATGGTTTCAGGCCATATTGTCTACCTTTGTTCCTGGGGCTTTTCCCTCGCGTGCTCTTGACATTTGTCACAGTTTCGTGTGGGAGGAATTGACTTTTGACGTGGTGACAACCCTGGTATAGTTAAATCGTGGGTTGGCTGGGCTATAAATACCTGAAATGTTAAAAAAATTTTTAATCCTCCGAATTCTCTCTAACCCACTTTTGAACAAAGGAGGTATATGTAGTCCCCCAAGAGCTAGAGCTCAGAGCTATGACATATGATCTTTTCAGTTATGTATCTCCCCCCCCCCCCCCCCCCCCCCCCCCCCCCCCCCCCCCCCCCCCCCCCCCCCTCGCTTAATCATTCTCTCCCACACTCCATGCTTCATCAAAAGCAACATGCTGTGATTGATTGAGTGGACGTTATGATCTACATTCTCACGGTTTGTCGACCCAGGCTGCTTTGAAAATGACGTGGGTTAAGTCAACCAAGGTTGGATCAAAAGTGCAGATGAGTTAGGGTGGGTATCTTAGCTTATCGCTGCTTGGGAGTTCCGTATAAGGCACTGAAAGCGTCTGTCCCTTTCTGGTAATCTGATTGGCTCTGTCCCTTTCTGGTGATCTGATTGGCTCTGTCCCTTTCTGGTGATCTGACTGGCTGTGTGGCTGCCTCCTTTTCTCAGATTGGCTGTCTCTTCACCACACTTCACATTTCTGCCTTGTTTTACCCACACACGGCTGTCTTCAGGGCTGCTGGCAGCCGTCTTCACGTACGCCAAGCTCTAAGCGCTTTACAATCAACACTCGTTTTACACAACGGGCTGCCTACCTGGGTAGTGCCGACTGAAGAGCTGCCAGCTGGCGCTTCATTCAGTCGTTTCCCGTGTCATCCAGTCAGTATCGTTCAATATCGATCACTCATTTTCCTTACTTCCTTCATTCTTTCCATTTCTCACTCAGGTGCATGCTATGTGTAACGTGTCATCCATACCAACGGCCAAACTGGCCTACTCTTCCGAATGTTGGTGATGGGATTTTACGTGTGTGCAAGATGTTATGCGTGCGTTCACACACGGAACCTCGGTTTATAGTCTCATTCGAAGGACTGTATTGGAAATGGAGTCAGAACCAATGTTAACTCCGAGGGAAAAAAAACAAAACGAGCACTGTTCAAAAGCCCGCGCCAAAAAGAACGCGCGTTCCAACGTCAGGAAGCTCGCAACCTTCGTTAATTAAAGGGCAACTGTCATACAGGAGTCGCAGAACAGCATTTCGTGCAGAAATAAGCGGCGAGTGTTTCCTGTGTTTCCTGTCTGAAGTACTTCGGACATGACTCGCCTCTCTAACATTTCGTGGTTTCTCTCCACAACGGTTGTATTTAACTGCGCGCTTTTCCTGATTTTCGAGGTGCGCGCTTCCTGACTTCAGAAGCGCTCTGTCTTCCAGACTTCCCACTGGAGCGGCGAGGGAAGCGTTTCCTGACTTCCCACTGGAGCGGCCAGGAAGCGTTTCCAGACTTCCCACTGGAGCGGCGAGGAAGCGTTTCCAGACTTCCCACTGGAGCGGCGAGGAAGCGCGCGCAAAGCGTATGCATGCACCCTCGGGTACGGTGATCGAAGTGTAATGTCTCTGGTACTGAAAATCCATGTTTGCGCTTTTTGGCGTGTGTGTGTGTGTGTGTGTGTGTGTGTGTGTGTGTGTGTGTCGGTGTGATATTTAGCATGGACACTTTTAGACGTTCAAACTTGCGCATTAGGGCTCGTGCTTAGTTAGTTAGATAGTAAGTTAGTTAGTTAAGGGCGAGATTAACGTCCTATCGGCCAGAGGCCCTTAAGGACAAGGACACTGCAGACATAGGTCTGCATCAATGTGGCAACTGCTGCCGCGCGGCAGTAGTGTGTGGGTTTCAGTGGAGGTCGTCGTCGCATTCCTCTCTCTGAGCTCGCGTTCCTCTTTAACGTTGGTTCAATTTTGGTCGTGTTCCTCTTGAATGTTGGTTCAATTTTGGTCGTGTTGCTCTTGAACGTTGGTTCAATTCAGGTTGTTGGTCGACCGACGATAGGCGTCGGTGTGTGTGTTGCCTGCTGTCCCCCAAACATGCTCGGGTGGCGATGGTCCTGTGCCGCGTGAGGCCGCCTCAAAGAGGGAGCAGGATGAAGGTTGCTTAGCGCTGCGCGAGTCCCTTACATTCGGCGGGTACTTGCTGACTGCGGCCGAGAGGGCAACTTTTCAGCCCAACCCCATAAGGAGTGCCCACCATGTCTGCCTCCCCAAACAGAGCATGGCTTTCCAGGCCACGGCAGTCGTAGTCAGGCAGCGCTCCTTCGCCGATTGCCCCACATCTCCAGGAGCCGTCCCCCGGCGACACAAGCTTAACCCGCCGTCACCCACGTGGCAGGAAGGTTGTCTGCGCCGCCCGACACTGATCTCTCACATCAGCGTCCGTCAAAGGAGAGCTGCCACCTCTCCCCTGTCGAGTTTCTGTCACACTGCAGTTGACTTAAACTCCCAATAATGTCGGGACAGTCGATCGACAGTAGAACCAATCCAAGTGGACGCGAGGCTTTAATTAATCCGCTCATCTTGAGAATCGGAGCCCCCATCCCCCACTCCCCTTCCCCTCGCGAACTTCCCTCACTTCGTAATGCTTCCCCTCCCCCCCCCTCCCCCCCCCCCCATCCCCCCACACACACGCGCGCGCGCGCGCGCCTCCCCCCTTCGCCTTCATTCCCCACGCTCTCTCCTCCAGAAGTTTTGTGTTATCTAAAATACTGATCGTTGATTGCTCAGACATAGGGATAGAGGGGAGGAAGGGGAGGGATGGGAGGTGGGGGGGGGGGGGTTGTCTCTGCTGCTGGCGATCGCCTGTTCTTTTTCTTTTTTGGGAGGGGGGGGGGGAGGGAGGAGGGGGAGTGAGTGAGAAGGAATGCGGTGGATGGAAGGAGTCCCCCAGGATGTCTCCCAAGTGGGAGTGCCTCTGGCGTCTAATCTCCTGACTGAGCTCGGCCGGTGTTCAAGGTCGTCGTCTGAGAGTGTGACCTTCGCACTCTCTTTTCTTCTTTCTTTTCTTTCTTTTTTCTTTCTTTCCTGGATTTGTTCTCTTTCTTTTCTTATCTTTTTTTCCCTTTTCTTCTTCTTCTTCTTGTTTGTTTGCTTGTCTCTCTTCTTTTTTTTTTCTCTTTACGTGCTTCCGCTTCCTGCTCTTCTTTCCTCTTTGTTAAAGTCATTTCTTGGTTTACTTTTCGTTCGTCTTCAGTTTCATCTTTGAAAAGAGCATTGAAGTTCACAAACGGTACATTCTGTACAAGTTAACTGGAAAGCCCGAATTTATGAAGTTATAAAGTACACGTGTGCTTTAACAACAAAAATGACGGGCATTGTTTAGGAAACGAAACTCTCTATACTTGACCATACACTGACACAGTCTAATGGTTAGTCAGAAATGATGTAGTATGTACGCCAGAAGCATAAGAGAGAAGCAGACCAGAGCAAAACTGAACACATACGTACACGCTGTAAACGTACTCAGTTCTTCACTTTTTTTTTTTGTATTTGTTGTTGTCGGTGGTGGTGGATGATGGTGGTTGTGTGTGTGTGTGTGTGTGTGTGTGTGTGTGTGTGTGTGTGTGTGTGTGTGTGTGTGTGTATGCGCGCGCGTGTGCGTGTGTGTATGCCTGTGTGCGTATGTGCGTGCATGCGTGTGTAGACTAACAGTACAGTGCTCACGAGAGAGTGTTTGTTCCTCTCTCCCCCCTCCTCTTCAGCGCCAGTAGTCTGTATTTCAGGGTGGATAGCACCTCGACCAAAGAGGTTATATTCACACGCTTCTCTCTGTCTCTAACTAACTCTCTGTCTCTGTCTGTCTGTCTGTCTGTCTGTCTGTCTCCATGTGTGTGTGTGTGTGTGTGTGTGTGTGTGTGTGTGTGTGTGTGTGTGTGTTCGTTCTGTTTGTCTGTCTGTTTGTCGGTCTGTCTGTCTGTCAGCAAGATTACACACACAAACAACAGAACTGTTTTAACAAAACTTGAGGGACCGTTAGAACGTGGTCTAGGGACGACTGCGCCTTTTTAAACTGTCATCTTAGAATGCTGACTGCCTTCTGTGAAGTCATTCTCCTGTCTTTAGTCTTTTTTTTTTCTGGTGACAGGTTATGACATGCCTCGCCTCCTCTTTTTGAATAACTTGGCGACTAGGTTATGAAAGTTGTATAGTATTTCCAGGGTGGACACCAGTTGTCCTTTCTGCAGTGTCCTTTTTTTGTCACATTTAAATCATTTTCATTATCCCCCCCCCCCCCCCCCCCCATTCTTTTTATAGCCATGTCTTTTTATGCAAATCATTTCCATCGCTACGATGTCAACAGTCTTTTTTTTGTATTGTTTTGTTTTTCAGCCTGTGACGTATTTTCATGATGTGACTTCATTTCCAGTTTGAAATTGCCAGCCCTGAAAATGCCCTGCGTGGTTGGCTGGGCTATAATTAAAAAAAAAAAACAACAACAAAAAACAGCTATCCAGTGAGTCTGTTTGACGCGGTGTCCTGTTTCTTCTTCTTCCTCTTCTTCCTCTTCTTCTTCTTCTCTTCCTCCTCCTTAAATTCCTCCTCTTCCTTCTCCTCTTCTTTTTTGGCTCTTCCTCCTCCCTCCCCTATTTTTTCTTCAGTTTCTCCTTCTCCCCCTTCTACTCCTCCTCTTCCTCCTACTCCTCCTACTCCTCTTCCTCCTTCTTCCCCATCTCCTCCCCTCCCCCTTCTCCCTCATCTTGTCTAATGTCATCACACCACAGGTCGAAGTAAGCGGTCCTCTTCACCGCGTGCGCAGGTTAGGATTCGTTCAGCTTCTCTGGTGGTGTAGATGGCATGAACCATGACCGTGTGTCTTCGCTCTCAGCCCCTGGAGAACCCTGAAGTCTTCGAGGACGTGCTCACGAGCAGCGAGATCACGGCAGAACTGTGGAAGGGTTACACAGTGCTAGCACAGGTGGCGGCGGTGCCCTTCCTGCTCTGCTGCTATGAATCCAGAGATGGGTGAATTAAAGCTGCGAAACGTGGGTGCAGAGTTTAGGTTCAGGTCTGCGTAAACCTGGGATGAGCTGGCTGTGATAGTGACGCACACGGGGCTGATCCATGCATTCTTGTTTCATTACATCTGTGTGTGTGTGTGTGTGTGTGTGCGTGTGTGTGTGTGTGTGTGTGCGTGTGCGTCAGCTGAGAGAGTGAGTGATAGAGTGGTGTGTGTGTGTGTGTGTGTGTGTGTGCGAGAGAGGTGTGTGTGAGTGTGTGCGTGCGTGCTGTTTGCATGCATGTGTGTGTGTGTGTGTGTGTGTGTGTGTGTGTGTGTGTGTGTGTGTGTGTGTGTGTGTGTTTAATTTCAAGTACTGCCATAAACATCCCAGGGGTTTTTTTTGTTGTTTTTTTTTGTTTTTTGCTTTTGTTTTTTTTTTAGTTAAGAAGGCCGGTAAACAAGAGGAGCAGTTTGAGGACACGTTATTGTTCAAGGAGTGAGAGAGGGGCAAGGTGGAGGAGACGGAAGTTGTGGCCGAAGTGACGTGTAGAACAAGGCCATCAATCAACTGTCGGTTTCAACGGGCCCACGTTGTCACTGCGTCGGTTACACGGTGTCCTTGAGCAGGTGTTTGTGAAGGAAAAGGGAAGGGGGGGCGAGTGAGAAGGGGGAGAGTTGTGATGGTAGTGGTGGTGGAGGTAATGTGTGTGTGTGTGTGTGCGCGTCTGCGTGTGCGTGTGTGTGTGTGTGTGTGCGTGTGTGTGTGTGTGTGTGTGTGTGTGTGTGTGTGTGTGTGTGTGTGTGTGTGTGTGTGTGTGTTGGGATAGGTGGGGATGGGTTTTTGAATGAGAGAGAATGGTGGTGATAGTATTTGCGTATGTGTGTTTTAAGTGTACTCTGAAGGTGAGGTGTGACGGAGAGAGGGGGGGGGGGGGGGGGTGCGAATGGTAGCGGTGTGTGTGTGTGTGTTGGGGGGGTTGCGCTCGCGCCATTGGTGTCCAGATGCTCGCGTGTGTATGTATACAAGCCTATTCATGTGTGTGTGTGTGGTGTGTGTGTGTGAGGTGATCGTGGAAATGGTGATGGCGTGCGCGCGCGAGCTAGTGTATGTGTTTCTGTATAATGTGTGTGTGTGCGTGCGTGCGTGCGTGTGTGCGCGCGCCACGCGCACTAACGCGTACGCCCCGGCGCGCGTTTGTGTTCCTTCTATGCCTTCGACTTGAGAGACACGTTTCCTGTAGTGCCCTTTGTGGGCATCTCTTTTTTCCTTTGTTTTTGTATCTGTTGGAGGATAACAACGACCTTCATTGTTCGGTTCCAGGGGTTGGCGCTTGTTGTTTTTCCCTGTGTTCCGCATTGGAACACTCTCGCCCTGCAAATGAATGTGAGGGCATACACACACACACACACACACACACACACACACACACACACAAAACACAAACACACACGCTTGCACCTCCCCTACCCCCCCCCCCCCCCCCCCCCCCCCCCCCCCCCCCCCCCCCCCCCACCACACACACACACACACGCACGCACACGCGCCCCAACACACACACACACACACACACACACACACACACACACACACACACACTCATAGCCGTCTGCAAGGCTTCAGATCTAATAAGGTTGTGAACATCTTACAGTGCTAGCTGTGATAACTTAGGCTGTGATTCTTTGTGAGGTTTATGAAAAAACGACGTGAGATGTGTGGGGGACGCAGGTCTTGCGCGATAAACCATGAACTGCACTAACGAAGACGACGTGTGTTGTTGCTCAGTCGTTTGCGAGCGGATTTCCTTTCTTCGTTAGATCCCCTACAGGCAGGCAGGCTTGTGCGATCAACCATGAACTGCACAAAAGACGACGTGTACAGTTGCTCAGCAGTTTGTGAGCGGATTTTCTTTCGTCATTTAGTAAGGTTTTCTGAGGTTAAAGACTTCCAAAGTTAGTCCTCTTCTGCATTCTAACTCTGCAAATAACTGTGTAAAATTTCAGAATGACCTGCTCCGCCGTTTTCCAGTTATCATGCGGACAGTTAGACAGACAGGAATTAAGTTAATGTATCCTGCACTGCAGTGCTTGATCTGTGGACAGTCTTCTTTTCATGCTTTTCCGTCAACTGCGTGGGAAACCGGTGGGGGAACCACTCAGGTGAACAATTCAATTCACACTTCTTCCAGTTCAACCGGGTGCTTGCCGCGGTTTGGGTCTCTCTGTCCGTTTGTACAATGTTTTCAGCCCACCCTTTCTTCTGTCTCCCCTTCCGTCTCCTTTGCCCAGCAGTTCCCTGGAGCATGTCTACGCAGGGCTCTTGGTTTTTGTTACGTGACCATACCAACGTGCTTGGCTTTCCTTACCTGACGTCAGTAGAGCTTCGCGTAGTCCTATGTGCTGTCTGATGATCTGACACCATGTGTTCATTGGCGACTTGATCGGTGAGTTTGATGCTAAGCATTTTGCAGCAACACCACCTGTTCATTGGCGACTTGATCGGTGAGTTTGATGCTAAGTATTTTGCAGCAACACCACCTTTTCATTGGTGACTTGACCAGTGTGTTTGATGCTAAGTATTTCGCGACAGCACCTCCTTTTCATCGCACGCATTCGCCTTTCCAGACCCGCGGTGGAGAGGCAGAGTGCCACAGGTGTCAGGGCACCAGTCCGATGACGTCACTTGTTTTGGTTCAGGGGGGGGGCAAAAGCAGTACCTGAGTCTAATTGGGAACCGTTTCCTTTCAGACCTTTCACCCTTTGGGACAACCCTTGTCTTTTCTGTGGCGAAGATGAAGTGGATTTCAAAGGGAAACAAGCTATGTTAGAAACTGAATTGTTTGAACTTCGCCTTTTTGTGTTTTATCTCCGTCTCCTCATATGTGTCGAGCTAAAATGACTGGTCCAATTTTACGATTTTGCTTGCGATTGAGACGCAGGGCTCGCGGCATTCATCTGTTGCTAAGGGTCCGCGTTTGGCGTGCCTACAGGAAAGTGGAAGACACCCGTTGCTCGCGCGGAGCCCGATTTTGAGTGTCATGGGAATGTTATTGCCCTTCCAAACAAATTTTAGTCTGGACACAACTTGGCGCACCCCAGGGTACTGTTTTATCACAGTGCTTTTTTACTCTGTACACAAATGATTGTTCAGGAAGTGATTCAACTTTGTACATTAAATATTCAGATGACTCAGCACTTGTAGATCTTTCCAACTCTGATTCTGTTTACTTCAAGGAGGTTCAAAGATTTGTTGACTGGTGCGATCATAACTATCTTGATCTGAATGTAACAAAAACGAAAGAAATGTTGATTGATTTTAGAAAG
>JADBJO010001177.1:192500-207500 GCA_016801955.1 Conus betulinus
TGCCTTCCTCCCCATCCCATTCGCTCATCCCCTCTTCCAATCCTACACCCATCTTCCACCCTTCTACCTCTCCCCGATTGTCCGTGATTTTTTTTTTTAATTATTAACCAGGAAGGAGATGCCTAGAAGAAAAATAATGTTGTGAACTGCTGTGTATCTGCGCAAGCCTGTACGTCATCGACATGCATGCGTACCTGTCTGTCTGTCTGTCTGTCTGTTTATCTGTCTGTCTGTCTGTCTATCTGTCTATGTGTGTGTGTGTGTGTGTGTGTGTGTGTGTGTGTGTGTGTGTGCATGCGCGCGCGTGTGTGCGTGCGCACGCGTGTGTGTGCGCGCGCACGCGCGTGCAAAACCATTTTGGAAGCAGCACACTCCCCCCCCCCTCCACCTCTCACCCACCCCCTCATCCATCCTCCAATCTTCTGACCGAATTGTCCCCCCTCACTCCACTCGCTCATCTGGGAGCCGGTTGCACTTCCGGGTACTACTTACTGTGTGAGTCAATCGCCCGGCTGGGAAGCCGGCTGCGCCTCCGGGTACTACTTACTGTGCGAGTCAATCGCCCGGCTGGGAAGCCGGCTGCGCCTCCGGGTACTACTTACTGTGCGAGTCAATCGCCCGGCTGGGAAGCCGGCTGCGCCTCCGGGTACTACTTACTGTGCGAGTCAATCGCCCGGCTGGGAAGCCGGCTGCACCACCTCCAGGTACTACTTACTGCCTGAGTGAATCGCCCGGCTGGGAAGCCTGCTGCACCTCCGGGTACTACTTACTGCCTGAGTGAATCGCCCGGCTGGGAAGCCTGCTGCACCTATGGGTACTACTTAATGTGTGAATGAATCGCCCGGCTGGAAGCCTGTTGCACCTCCGGGTACTACTTACTGAGTGAATCGCCCGGCTGGAGCGACACAAGACGACGTGTGGTGCAACACACACTTCAGCTAGACAGAGCAAGCACTGAATCGTTTGTTCTGTATATGTCATCAAACCACCACAGCTACTGTGAAGGACAGAGAGAGAGAGAGAGAGAGAGAGAGAGAGAGAGTCGCCATTTCCGGTCGTAAGATTTTAAACACACGTGTGTGTGTGTATGTGTGTGTGTGTGTGTGTGTTCAACAAAGAGAACAAATGAAGAGGGGAGAGAGATAGAGAGAGATATAGAGAGAGAGAGAGTCTCCATTTCCGGTCGTAAGATTTAAAAACGTGTGTGTGTGTGTGTGTGTGTGTGTGTGTGTGTGTGTGTGTGTTCAACAAAGAGAACAAATGGGGAGAGAGAGAGAGAGAGAGAGAGAGAGAGAGAGAGAGAGAGAGAGAGAGAGAGAGAGAGAGAGAGAGAGAGAGAATGTCAGGAAAATAAACACATTCTGCTCATTTTTCTTACGTCTTCTGTGCCCTCGACCTTTAGGACTTTAAAAAAAAAAAAGGAAGAAAAAATGATAGTGCAAAAATCATGCACACAGAGAGAGAGAGAGAGAGAGAGAGAGAGAGAGAGAGAGAGAGAGAGAGAGAGAGAGGAGTGGGAAGAGTATTTTTATGCGGGAAGGGTAGAAAGGCTTTTGTGATAGTCCTAAATTGGCGCCATTTTTGTTTTGTTTTGCTTTCATCAGAGGACCCGGTAGCTTGCGTGCACCGCTGCATTGGGGTTACTTTGATTCTAATTTCCGGTCTCTTTGCCTCCCATTCGAATGGCCGTTTGTAGTTGTCCAGTTTCCATGTCCAGCGAAAGACAGAAAGAAAGAAAGGAAGGAAGAGGGTCACGGGGAAATTGAAATCGTGCGAATGTTTCTCTCCATTTCTTTGATTCTGTAGAGGTTTGTTCTTTTCGGCCCGTCTGTGTTAGTCTCTGAGCGTCTGTGCGTCTGTCTTTACCCCCATCTCCTCCCTCGCTCTCCCTCTCTCTCGGTCTCTCTCTTTCTCTCTCTCTCTCTCTCTCCCTCTCTCTCTCTCTCTCTCTCTCTCTCTCTCTCTCTCTCTCTCTCTCTCTCTCTCTCTCGCTCTGGCTCTGGCTCTCGCTCTGTCTGTCTCTCTGTCTCTCTGTCTCTCTCTGTCTCTCTCTCTCTCTCTCTCTCTCTCTCTCTCTCTGTCTCTCTCACCCACCTCCTCCTCCACTCATTCCTTTCCCTTCTTGTCCCCAGCCCTGTCCTGCCCATACCCCCTCTCTCTCGCATGCAAATGTTCACTGTGTGTGTGTGTGTGTGTGTGTGTGTGTGTGTGTGTGAGTGTGTGTGTGTGTGTGTGTGTGTGTGTGTGTGTGTGTGTGTGTGTGTGTGTGTGTGTGTCTTTAAGAGAAGGAGAACGAGAAAAGAAAGACAGAGAGAGGGCAAAGACATATGGAGAGAGAACTTATGAATTAAAACTCAGAATGTTAATGTGCACCGGCCTTCGGTCCTAACACATGGAGGTAACAAATGGAAATATGGATGTCGTGGGAAGGGACTTTAAAAGCTTGAGGTGAATAAGGAAGGGAAGGGAGTGCAGGGAAATCGCTTCCAAACTTAAGTATAGAAGATAATTCAAAACCAAAGTATCTTAGATACGTAACATATATTCAAAAGCAAGTATCCCAGCAAACAAAACTGCACGCCATAAATAAGTAATATAGATCTATATATCATAAATTGCAAGAGTAATCATCAAAGAGACAACAGAGAGGCAGACGGACAGAGAGAGAGAGAGAGAGAGAGAGAGAGAGAGAGAGAGAGAGAGAGAGAGAGAGAGAGGATCGAATGGGGATGATATATGCATACAATCCCTGACTAGAAGAAATCCTACTTTTGCAAGAAAGAAACACAGGAAAGAATGTCAGTCAAATGCACCTTAAGGACCGGATTTGTAACACACCTCATCATGATAGACAACAAACAGTTTTATAACATATTCATGAGCAGAGCTCCCAAGTAAAGCAAGACTAAATGGAGAAGGGTAACTGCAAATATGTTGAGAGAAAAGTTGTCTAAGGCAAGACAAGACGCTGTGGGTGAGGGCAAGACAAGACAAGACTTTGGGTGAGGGCAAGACAAGACGCTTTGGGTGAGCGATTTTACACAACAGCTGAACAAGTTCACACTCTCTCCGGAATTCAAGACAACGATACTGATAAACAAACATATTCGACAGCCCAAATCGAAATCTAATCATTACGTATTTCAAGAAAATTAAGAGGGGGAGGGGGGGGGGGGAGTACTCTCAAAATATCCATGAGTGGCAAATATTTCTGTTTACTTAACACGTTTCAATTCTTGTATTTGGCCGGCTGAATAAACTCGAACTGGAAATAGTGAACTGGAAATCGTTTACGTCGAAAAAGGAACCAGTAACATCACCATTACAAGCAAAATATGTTGGGAAGGGAGACAATGGAATTGGAGGGGAGGAGGAACAGTGAGGAGGAGGAGGGCAAAGTGTGGCAAGGATGAAATGGAAGATAGGGAGGTTGGTTCATCTGTCCATTTCCATTGACTAGTAGGTTTGTGCACCAATCCTTGGACTGAACTGCGTACACAAATCGAATCCACTCGAAGGTGAACGTTCCAATTCTGTCATTTACTATCGGTGAATCTGGAAAGAAGCATTTTTTTTAATCACGAAATGTGGTAGTGTTTCCAACGAGTGCGCGTCCCAGCCTTGTTGATGTCATTTCAACTTTTGTCGCTTACTTTACCTTGCCCCGTACATCTGAATCACACAACATCTTCTCGGCTTCATTTTGTTGTCGTGTTTTTCTTCCATCTCGGTTAATCTTAACCAAAAAGTTACCTATCTAAGAACACATTTTAAATGTGTTGGATTTATACTTGTTTCTCCGTAACTAAAATTATTGGCGTCTGTACAGAGAGAGAGAGAGAGAGAGAGAGAGAGAGAAGAGAGAGAGAGAGAGAGAGAGAGAGAGAGAGAGACAGACAGACAGACAGACAGACAGACAGACAGAGAATCAAATAGCTTTATTGTTCTCCAGATTCCAGTTTACTGACGCAATTTTTTTTAATGATCATTAAGCGGCCCGCGCGCATGCTCAGCCCACTGAGGGATAATTTTAATTTCCGGTCTCTTTTCCTGTCATACCCTAAGGATGTGATTGTCCTTTGAAATGCTTCTGTCTCTGTTTTGAGAGAGGAGGGAGAGAGGGGTTGGGAAGTGGGGGGGGGGGGGGGGGGTTAGTAATGGGGAAGAGGTGGGAGCGAGAGTGAGGTTAAATGAAGCGAATGAGTCTGGAAGGGAGAGAGCGATTTATTGTCTGTCTGTCCGTCCGTCTTTCTATTCTCTATCCTCTCTCTCTCTCTCTCTCTCTCTCTCTCTCTCTCTCTCTCTCTCTCTCTCTCTCTCTGCCCAAAGTGAAATTCAATTCAATAACACTTTATTAATTCTAGAACACTAAAAAATTAATTTGGTCATGCTCTTTCTCCCTCCCTCGTACTGGGGGGGGCGGGGGGTGGGGGGGGGGGGGGTGAGAGAGAGAAAGAGAGAGAGGCAGGCAGACACGTAGGCAGTGATGTAGGCAGGCAGACAGGCAAATCGAATGATAGATGTAGAGAAACATAGAAATAGAATGAATAGAAGACTAGAGGCAAGAGACGAACTTCAGTTCAATCGAATCTTCCCTCTCTTCTTTTTTTTGCTGGCTTTGCTTTCTTTATCATGTGGTGCTTCCCCTGGACGTGGAGAACGGACAAATACAAGCGGACATTCTACCAAGAAGGAAAGAGATGGGAACTTGAAATTAACCCTAATGGCCTTTCAAAATGACAACAAAACGAAAACGGTGCCAAATGAAGGCTATTACAAAACTTTTCTAACCTTCGCTCAAATATTGACGAGAGTGTTTCTCATCCCAACACACCTCTCTCTCTCTCTCTCTCTCTCTCTCTCTCTCTCTCTCTCTCTCTCTCTCTCTCTCTCTCTATGGCCTCTCATTTTGCTGACTCGTTAATTCTCTCTCTTATATCTACAACGATATTGCCTTGGTGCGATTTCCATGAAAAATGTGCTTACTGTTCTTGGAAATGAATTCTCTCTCACTCTAAAGAGTAACTGTCAACCTGTTTGTGTATGGTTATGTTGTTGTTGAATAATTTCTAGTTATTTTGTAAAACTAGGTAACAGTAAACTTTTTTCCTGTTTGTTTACTTTTCTAATTATTCTGTGAAATTTAGCAACATTACGTTTTTTGTCTAAATGCATGTATGCTGTACACTTTTTACGGTTTCTGCCTTTATGCGTGCTTGTGCGCGTGCATGTGTGATCTGGGCCGTGTGTGTGTGTGCATGCATGCGCGTCCGAGCTCGATGTATATGGGAGGTGGGGGTGGGGTGGAGGGTAGAGAAGGGCATGTGTTTTTTGTTTGAATGCGTGCTTGATATAGCGCCTATATTGTAGTCTCTTCACAAAGGTATCAGTTGTGTGATGTGTCATACTCGTGCTGACTGCTGTTAGCGGAGTATTGTTTTGTACTTTGTGTCTGCTGTTTGTAACGTCTGAAGACATACTTGTCGAAAATGTACTTCGAACCAGTGAAGGCTTGCAGTGTAATTTCACCTCCGTTTGGGCACTTAGGAGTGTTTGTGCATTGAGTGGGACAGACAAAATGTGGATGAGATTAGGCAGGATCAGTGTCTGGAGGTTGTACCTGGCCTATTTTTTTTTTTTTTGATTTATGGGGTGGAGAGGTAGAGGGCTCTCTCTCTCTCTCTCTCTCTCTCTCTCTCTCTCTCTCTCTCTCTCTCTCTCTCTCTCTCTCTCTCTCTCTCTCTCTCTCTCAGCTGGGTGATGTCACCAAAGTGGTCAGACAGCTGGTCTTGTTGGCTGTCCGCCTGGGGTTGTCTAATTCTATGGCGGCCTGAAGCCGTAGTACTCTGGCGGTTGGTGGCACAGTCCAGACTTCTGTTGAGTCCAATAAAGCCTAACGTTGACTTTGAGTTCTCAGAGCTCTGGTTGAACGTTTCTTCAATTTTTTTTTCCTTCTGGACTCCCAGGAAAAGTGTGAGGTCTCAGCCGGTAGGACGAGGCTGTATAGATGCAGCGCATCTCATCGTACCGTCTCCACTCTAATTTATTACACACTGGTCCACTAGATTTTGAGCAGTGGTGCCAAACAATGTGGAACCACGTTATATAGTTTAGGGGAAATAACTCTTCAACTTGGTCAAAATAATCCTGTTGTTTGATTGACCACCAGTTTTGTGAAATTTAGCAGTGAATCATCCTAACAGCTTTAACCAAACCGTTGTGTAGAGGCATAATGAATCTGTAACAGTATAAGGCTTGACCTACATACAAGTGAAGGCAAAGCATAGTCACGGGACTTAAAGAAAATAAGTAAATCACATAGTCAAGGCTTCTGAGCACAGTCCGGAAATAGGTGCACCACATATTTTTGGCTTCTGAGCACAGATGCACCACATAGGCTTTTGAGCAGAATCCGTAAACAGATACACCACACAGGCTTCTTAGCACAATCCGTAAACAGATACACACATAGTTCAAGCTTCTGAGCAGAGTGAGTGAACTATAAAAGCAGAATCTGAAGGGAAAAAAAAAGACAAAACCAACAAATACCATTGTGGCAAACAGCTTTTCATCTTTGTGTGTGTGTGTGTGTGTGTGTGTGTGTGTGTGTGTGTGTGTGTGTGTGTGGTGTGTGTGTGTGTGTGTGTGTGTGTGTGTGTGTTCACGGGTAATGGGATGCTATGTGCCTGATAACCTGCTGGCGGGCGACCAGGTGCTGTTCACACCTGTTGTTAATGCGGTATGGTTGCTTCGCCACACTACTGGCTAGAAGATTGACAGAGTATCAACAGAGAGCAGCTTGAGCCAAGCAGATTACGGCCGAGTGGAGTGAGTCACTTGGTTTGAATTGGGAGAGCTGGGAGTCTTTTAATCCAATATGTACAAGAGATCACAAATTGGAGAGCTGAGAGTCTTTTAATCCAATACGTACAAGAGATCACGAACTGGAGAGCTGAGAGTCTTCTAATCCAATATGTACAAGAGATCACGAACTGGAGAGCTGAGAGTCTTCTAATCCAATATGTACAAGAGATCACGAACTGGAGAGCTGAGAGTCTTCTAATCCAATATGTACAAGAGATCACGAGTGATCCGGGTGAGATCAAAGGAAACCCGGGTGGCTGAACTCGGGGTAGATTCTGTCCTGTGTTACAGAGGCCAGCGTGTGTATGCACTTCTTCCTGTGCCTCGAGCACCCGGTAAGAAAAGGCATGCAGGTGGGCCCCACGTCAAACACCTTGGATGTGTGAGAGAAAGCCCGTGAGATAGGGAGATCCCTGTAACGACCCCACTGGGAGTGGGAGAGGGGTGGGGAGCGTGGCGCAGGCATTCCTTGCAAGAGTGCAGACTCCTTTGGGAGA
The DNA here is from genome assembly GCA_016801955.1 of Conus betulinus. Classification (NCBI taxonomy): domain Eukaryota; kingdom Metazoa; phylum Mollusca; class Gastropoda; order Neogastropoda; family Conidae; genus Conus; species Conus betulinus. The sequence goes on from JADBJO010001177.1 coordinate 199,862, forward strand.
CTTATCAGGAGCTAACTCGTTAGGTCTGTGAGGTCGAGTTGTGAGAGGGCCAAGTGCTGCTCGCAAGTCACGATACCACGTTTTGTAAGCAGCCTAAGCCACAGGGGAAAGGGAGAAGGAAGAAAGGGGGTTTCTGGATACCAGGAATGTTCCGTCGTTGTAAATGTTTTGCTAATAATACAACAAGAGAAAAAGAAAGAATGGGAAGAGACAGAGACAGAGACAGAGACACAGAGAGAGAGAGAGAGAGAGAGAGAGAGAGAGAGAGAGAGAGGCAGGCAGGCAGGCAGGCAGGCAGGCAGGCAGGCAAACAGAATACTAGTGAGGAGGAGGAGAGGGTTGATAAGGATATGGAGGATAGTGATGGTTCATTCAACTTGTCACAGTTTGTTTGTCAGGAATATATGTGCTGTGCATGCCTACTTGTATGTGTGTGTGTGTGTGTGTGTGTGTGTGTGTGTGTGTGTGTGTGTGTGTTTTCACGCATGCGTGTGTGTGTGTGAGTGCGCGCGCGCGCGCGCGTGTGTCTGTGTGTGCGCGCGCGTGCGCGCGAGCGCGCGCATGCATGTGTGTATGCGCGCTTTTGTGTGTATGTGCATTAGATGTGTGTGTGTGTGCGCGCACGCGCGCGCGCGCGTGTGTGTATGTGTGTGTGTGTGTGTGCACGCGCGCGCGAATGCGTGCATGAACTAAAATGCTTCAGTTTACAGGGTCTCATCTTAGGCAGTTTCTCCTGCTGAAAGTTGTGTTTATGTTTTCCCTCTCTCCCCCCTTCCTCCATCTTCCCTCCGAAAGTTAAGCCCCCCCCCCCACCCCCACCCCTCTTATCCCTTCCCTTCCCCCCCCCCCCCCCCCCCCCCTCTCCGAACTTTCCTCTTAACTGAATGTAACGTATTAGAGTATACGGTAAAAAAAAAAAAAGTCAAACTGTGCTAAACATTCATTTTATTATGCTTCCTGAACTCTCTGTCTGTTCCACGTTCAGATAGTCTCTTCACTCGCACGCGCGCGCGCGCGCGCGCGCGCACACACACACACACCACACACACACACACACACACACACACACACACGAACGCATGCACGTACGCATGCACGCACGTATGCACCGTGGTAAGTGCACATTTCTTATTCAGATAATTTGGAATTTTTGTTAAGCAGTGGACAGCTTTGTCATACTCAACTTACGCGCAGATGTTGGTCATCCGTTTCTTAAGACTTTCCTGAACACAAGCGCCGTGTGCATCTTGTCCCCATCGAGACAGTAGTCTTTTTTTTGCTTTTGTTTTTTTAGTTTGTTTACTTGCTTGCTCGCTTTTGATACGGACGAATTTTCGTCCCAGATCTCCATGATAATCGTTGTTTCACCCACTCGGAAGCCGATATAAGTTTGGTGATCGTTGCAACAGGACTTTGAAGAGGTACACACAATCGTCGTGGTGTTGGAGAACTTCACACTTCCGAGATGGCGCTCGAGTCCGAGCGAGGGCTTGACCTTCTCATTTGTTTGCGACCTCATGGAGCACTACTGTGCATCCGTGTGTGGGAGGAGTGGGTTGGGGACTGGGTAAAAGGACGTCGAGAGAACCGAATTTGTTGTTGATGGCTGGGCGGATACACGGTCAAGGATCGGCAACAGCTGCGGAAGGGGGAAAAAAACCGGATGCATGATGGACTCTCTCAGGGGTAATTTTGATTTCCGGTGTCCCCACCCTCTCCTCCTTTTTCTCATCCCCTCCCTTCTCCGCCCCATCCCCCCCTCCCTTCCTTTCTTCCTTCCAGCCCATCGTATGCCCCAAATCGGACGTGAATACCCGTATCTTAATTGTTTACCTTTAGCTGATGTACTGTAGCTCTCTCGCTCTCTCTCTCTCTCTCTCTCTCTCTCTCTCTCTCTCTCTCTCTCTCTCTCTGTGTGTATGTGTGTGCGTGCGCGCGCGCGCGCGCGTGTGTGTATGTGTGTTTCGTACGTGCCTGCGAGTGCGTGCTCATCTCCGCGTGATATACATTATTTTTCTCTTAGATCTACTTATCATTTAAACATAATGCAATCAAATTCAGAGCGCGTTACAACAGGAATTTGATATTTCACACTCTGCTTATGACTTCTAATTAATAACCGATATACGAGAGACAGAGACACATAGAAAGAGACAGAGAGAGAGGGAGAGACAGACAGAGACAGAGACAGACAGACAGAGACACACAGAGAGAGAGAGAGAGAGAGAGAGAGAGAGTTCATTTCCCTATCAGCCCGAGAGTAACGGTACTATTCCCAAACCCATCTCAACTTCACGCCCAGACCTCATGTGTTTCTCAATGCTCAACCCTCTTCCTCCCCCTTTCCCCACCCCCCCCCCACCCTTCCTGACGTCACCCAGTCCTCGATCTTGTCTATCCCTGTGACCCCTTAAATTGATATGAGGGGTCAACACCCTCCCAGCCCAATCACTGCTCCCTTTTCGTCTCGTTTCCACGCACATGATGGCATCAGTCTGCGACCCCTCTGTCTTTGACAGTTTCCAGCCGAAATGTTGTAGATCTGGACGGAAACGTGAGGGGAATAGGGAGAAGACGATAACTTGCTGGGAGGAGAGTGAGGAGCGCTGGAGGTGGGGTGGGGTGGGGGGTGGGGGATGGGGTGGGGTATAAGGAATTGCGGTGATTCAGTAAAAAGAGGATGATAGACGATCGGCTGTTGAAGCACGAGGCAGAACTTCCATCGGATTAAAGCGAACGACGGAAGCAAGATGATGACGATGTTTACGCTGAAATAGTTCACGTTGACTGCTTCGCTGCGTGCAGTCTGTCGGTGGGTCATTGGTCAGACGATGAAGGTAACCCTCCTCCCCGTCCCCCACCCCCAGCCCCACCTTCTTTCCTCAGTGAAAGCCCATCTCTTTCCGTTGTTTTCTTCTCTGCTCCATTCTCTTGTTTTATCCTTCCTTGCCCCCCCCCCCCCTTCCCCCCCCACTCCCCACCTCCTCCCCCTCCCCACTTTCCCCGCTCTCCCTCCGCCTCCTCTTCCTCCCGCAGTTGCTTTGACGCTGTGTCTGTCGTTCAGTTTCTTTCTTTGTCTGTGTCGCTGTATCTGTCAGTGTCTGTCTGTCTCTGTCTGTGTCGCTCCCATCGGTGCATTTGTCTCTCTTTGTCCTCTCTCTGTCTGTCAGTGTATCTCTGTCTCGCTACATCTGTCAGTGTCTGTCTCGCTATATCTGTCAGTGTCCATCTCTGTCTGTGTGGCTATATCTGTCAATGTCTGTCTACCTCTGTCTGTATCGCTTTATCTGTCAGTGTCTGTCTATCTCTGTATCGCTACATCTGTCAGTGTCTGTCTGTCTCTCTCTGTATCGCTATATCTGTCAGTGTCTGTCTATCTCTGAGTCGTTATATCTGTCAGTGTCTATCTCTCTCTGTATCGCTATATCTGTCAGCGTCTGTCTATCTCTGTATCGCTATATCTGTCGGTGCCTGTCTATCTCTGTCTATCTCTGTCTGTGTCGCTTTATCTGTCAGTGTATGTCTGTATCGCTATATCTGTCAGTATCTGTCTATCCCTGTCTGTATCGCTGTATCTGTCAGTGTCTGTCGATCTCTGTCTGTGTCGCTATATTTGTCAGTGTCTGTCTCTTTCTGTGTCGCTATATCTGTCAGTGTCTGTCAGTCTCTGTGTTGCTATATTTGTCAGTGTCTGTCTATCTCTGTCTGTGTCGCTGTATTTGTCAGTGTCTATCTCTGTGTCGCTATATCTGTCAGTGTCTATCTCTGTGTCGCTATATCTGTCAGTGTCTGTCTGTCACTGTGTCGCTACATCTGTCACTGTCTGTCTGTCTATCTCTGTGTCGCTTCCATCGGTGCATTTGTTTCTCTTTATCCTCTCTATTGCTGTCATTGTCTGTCTATCTCTGTGTCGCTTTATCTGTCAGTGTCTGTCTATCTCTGTGTCGCTCCCATCTGTGCATTTGTCTCTCTTTGTCCTCTGTAACGCTGCCAGTGTCTATCTCTGTGTCGCTATCTCTGTCTGCGTCTGTCTGTCTCTGCGTCGCTATCTCTCTCAGTGTCTATCTCTGCGTCGCTATCTCTGTCAGTGTCTGTCTATCTCTGTGTCGCTATCTCTGTCAGTGTCTGTCTATCTCTGCGTCGCTATCTCTGTCAGTGTCTGTCTATCTCTGTGTCGCTATCTCTCTCAGTGTCTATCTCTGTGTCGCTATCTTTGTCAGTGTCTCTATCTCTCTCTGTGTTGCTCCTATTAGTGCAGTTGTCTCTCTTTGTCCTCTCTCTATAGCTGTCAGTGTCTGTCTACGTGCGCTTCTTGTCTGTCATTGAGTCGGGTCTCGGCACACGGTCCAAAACCTCTTTCCCGTAAAGCATTCCCTTGCGCGCGCGCGCGCGCGCGCGCGTGTGTGTGTGTGTGTGTGTGTGTGTGTGTGTGTGTGTGCGCGCGCGCGCGCGCGTGCGTGCGCGTTCCGTGTGTGTGTGAGCGAGTGCGTGCGTGCGTGCATGCGTGCATGCGCGTGTGTGTGTGTGTGTGTGTGTGTGTGTGTGTGTGTGTGTGTTTGGTGCGTGCGTGTGTGTGTGTGTGGTGCGTGCATGCGTGTGTGTGTGGTGCGTGTGTGTGTGTGTGTATGTGTGTGTGTGTGTGTGTGTGTGTGTGTGTGTGTGTGTGTGTGTGTGTGTGGGAGAGAGAGAGAGTGCGCGCGCGCGCGCGCGCGTGTGTCCATGTTGTTGAATTCAAAAGAGCCTTGTGCCTATCTCAGGGAGGCGGAGGGGTGGGAGGGGAGTAGATGAGTTAACAAAGGAACGTCATATTAGCAACAAATTGAAGTTATCAACTTTCCCCCATTCCTTTCCCCCCCACCCCCCCCCCCCCCCCCCCCTCCTTTCCGTCCCCTGCCCCGCCTCCCGAAACACACCCTGCTTCGGAAAAAAGTAAAGACACATCAGCTCCACTACTGCTGCATGTCCCCACGCCATCCCCCCTCCCAAACCCGTCCACTCTTCCAACCAACACACTTTTTTTTTTTTTTTTTTTTTTTAGTGCAGTTTCTTTTTAGTGTGGTAGCATGTTATCGTTCTCCCCCATCCCCCACCCCATCCCACCCTCACCCCAAGGTACCGCTCCCCCCTCTTCTTTTTAACTCCCCCCACCCCACCCCACCCCACCCCAGCTCTCCCATCTCTCCGCCCGCAGTCCCCTTCCAATTCCCCATCCTCCTTCCTTCGCCCCCTTTTCCATTCAGCAATTGTTTTGGCTTCGCCTGCAGTCGAGACGTACCAACAGTCAGTACTGACTGAGAGCCGCCCAAATCTATCTGTCTCTCTGTTTCTCTGTTTCTCTTTTCTCTCTCTCTCTCTCTCTCTCTCTCTCTCTCTCTCTCTCTCTCTCTCTCTCTCTCGCTCTCTCTCTCTCTCTCTCTCTTCTCTCTCTCTCTACCTCCTCTTCTTGCAGCGCGCGCGCGCACGCTTCTCCTTTCGCCTACCTCCTCTTCCCAGCATCATCAACCTATCACTCTGCTTCTGTCTGCCCCCCCCCCCCCCCCTCCTCTCTCTCCCCTTTCTCGCTTTCGTTTCTGTCCGCCCCCCCTACCCTTCTCCTCTCCCTCCCCTCTCTATCCCTTCACGCCCCTGATAGCTGGTTGGTAAACGCAGAGACAGGCAGATAATCAATTATATGGACTTGGGTAGACGTGTTTCGGCGAGAGGAGAGAGAGAGAGAGAGAGAGAGAGAGAGAGAGAGAGAGAGGAGAGAGAGAGAGGAGAGAGAGAGAGAGAGAGAGAGAGAGAGAGAGAGAGAGAGAGAGGGAGAGAGAGAGAGAGAGAGAGAGAGGGGAGAGAGAGGAAGAGGGAGGGGACGGGGGAGGCAGGGGGGAGGGGGGGGGGGGAGTAAAGTGGAAAAGGGAGTGGCTTTAATAGCCTTCGATCAAGCGGGGCAGGTTGGGGGGCGTGCGTTGCTTAATAGGTCTGCGTCTTCCTCTTCTTTTCTCTGGCATCGATTACCATCCGGGAAGATTATTTTCAAGAGTGTGTTTCTAGGTTGCGTGGGCGTTTCTTTTCTTCTTCTTCTTCTTCTTTCTTCTTCTTCTTCTTCTTTCTTCCTTCTCTTCTCTCTCCTCTCTCTCTCTCTCTCTCTCTCTCTCTCTCTCTCGTCCTCTCTCTCTCTGTCTCTCTCTCTCTCTCTCTCTCTGTCTCTCTCTGTCCCGTCTGTCTCTCTGTCTCTTCTCTCTTCTCTCTTCTTCCTTCTTCTCTTCTTCTTCTTCTTTCTTTCTTCTTTAAGATAAAAAAATGCAAAAATCTGCAAAGTTGTTCTCTCTCTCTCTCTCTCTCTCTCTCTCTCTCTCTCTCTCTCTCTCTCTCTCTCCTCTCTCTCTCTCTCCTCTGTGTGTGTGTGTGTGTGTGTGTGTGTGTGTGTGTGGTGTGTGTGAAAAAATTGACTGTCATATTTTTGGATTGCCTTTTGTATTTCAGTCTTGTATTCTTTTTTCACTATTTAGATGGTTCGTTAATTTTTTAAGTCACATATTACTATTTTTTCTGCTTCTTCGAGGGCAAGATGTAAAAAAAAAGAAGCCTGTATTGTGCTTATCCTTTATCCTCATTAAAAAGTATTCGTTCGTTCGTTCTCCTCTCTCTCTCTCTCTCTCTCTCTCTCTCTCTCTCTCTCTCTCTCTCTCTCTCTTCTCTCTCTCTCTCTCTCTCTCTCTCCCCTCGGCTAGATCTCTGACGTTCACCGGAGTTGTGAGTTTTGCAGAATCCTTCGTTTTTGATCCCTCCATTATGGTATTCACATTCCATTCCATTTTTCGGGGATGAGGCCTAAAAACACAACAGTACGGCGCATCGGCTTGATTTTGTGTCATCCATGAAAGCGGTGTGAGGTGGTTTACTCTGTCCAAAGGTGGAATGGAATTTAACATGCGTGCAAGTTATCGTTGTTTTTTTTTTTGTTTGTTTTTTTATTATTATTTTGGGTGTCATTGTTAAGTGCATGCGTTCACAATCAGGACCTTGATTTAAAATTATCATCCGAAGCACAAGGACGGTTATGGGGTCTGCTCAGGTGTTAACTCCTGACCCCATCTAACCTGGCCTGGCCGTCTCGAGTGTGACTCGAACACCCCGGGCATTGGAGCAAGAGTTTGACGCCTTACCCACCGTGCCCATCAGACCGCTTGTGATGACTGAACCACAGGAGTTATCTTTGGAAGACGGGTTAAAGTCAAATCATGAGCTGAAAGACGGTTCGCTTTCCTTGCCAAGTTCCCTGCATTACATGGGGCTAGCATGTTCGATACCCCAGAATCCATTTGATAGACCTCAGAAACCCATGCTATATGCCCCAGAATCCATTCGATGTACCTCAGAATCCATTTGATATACCCAGAATCCATTTGATGTACCCCAGAATCCATTTGATGTACCCCAGAATCCCATTTGATGTACCCAGAATCCATTTGATGTACCCCAGAATCCATTTGATGCACCCAGAATCCATTGAGAGGCTCTCATGAACTGCAGATGGACAGTGCAGAGAGGGGGGGGGGGGGGGGGGGGGGGGAGAATACAAGGCTTACCGCTGAATCAGAGACTGTTTCAAAAATGCAATGCCGGAGAACGCCGCAACGAGTTTTCGTAGTGTATT
>JADBJO010001177.1:217500-230000 GCA_016801955.1 Conus betulinus
CAGTAATCGCAAATTTCATTCTGTTTCTGTATTTAAGACTGTGCAGAGCTGACGCTTTGGTGAACCGATAACACCACCGGCGCGTATCGATTGTGCGCAGCAAATTTGACAGTTTGGAGAGAGCCGGTAACACCAGCAGCGCGTATCGATTGTATGCGGCAAATTTCAAATTGCAACAACAATAACGGCTTAAAAGTGAAGAGTAAGAGAAAAAATCAAATCAGCGCATATTGTTGGAAAATTAGTTTATGCAGGGTGCCAACTTTCGGAATTGATTTGATGAACAGAGAGAGAGGGGGAGAGGTACAAGAAGAACAATTACCAGTTTAGCCGTTTAGGAAAAGGGAAAGGTGGGAGTGGGGGGGGGGGGGGGGGGGGGGGGGTCAGACAGTGGTGGACGAGGGGCCGGGGAGATAAAGTAGAGGTTATTATTTCACCGTTATTGCCATCCGGAAAATCAGAGCGACATGGTCTGCAATGGCAGCATACCGCGGCTGCTGCGCGTTTCTACAGAATCGTTACGTCATTATTACACGTTTATTCATGCTTCTTTCGAGTTAACGTCCGTTGTAGAAATAAATAGTAATCAAACTGTGCTTCGTAGATGTGTGGGGCGATCTTTGTTGATGTTGTTATTGTGTGATGTCGTTGTTGTTTTCTTTATATTTATTTCATGCATCCGACTAATGCCTGACACATTCATTAGTTCGTTTTACCACCCAGCCTGACCAGATGTAAAGAACGAGAGCGAAACATGAAGAGACAGGTGAATCGAGTGGAGGCTCCCAAGAGACAGTAGACATGGCATGAAGGCATCAGTTATGCCAGGCCTTCTTCTATTACTGTAGGGCGTGACGTCCAACTCCCTGTGTCTGATTTTACCGAGCTGAGAGTCAGCTCACAGAATATTCCAGGACTCGTACATAAGTAACGAAACGTAGCATTTATTGCATAATTCCGAAGCCCGGGGGGGTCGTGAAACACTGCATATAAAGCAACCATCTGCAATAATCTTGCTGTCAGCTATTGAGATTTGGATGACACCATCTCAGAAGTACGTCATTCCTTCAGACAGACGGTGATTCTGCATTCAGCGCTGGTGAGCCAGGCCGTGCCATACGCTCATGTGAAACCTTGGGCAGCTGGAGACGAGTGCCTGCAGAAAAACCGGACCACTTATGCCACAGCCAGTGCCATCCTGGAAACGGTGCAAATGCAAAAAATAACCTTTTTTTTTTCAACTTTCAACTGCACTGTTTATTTTACTATTGAAAGACGTGTCTTGGATTATTTTTCAAGATGTTTTCTTTCTTTACAGCTTTTTTTTCAGCCTCGAACGCCTTTTGGAGATTAAAAAAAAAATTGCACAGTAGTAAACATACCTGATTATCAGTATTTTGTTACACCTATTGATCAGTGTAAGCACATGTGTGTGTGTGTGTGTGTGTGTGTGTGTGTGTGTGGTGTGTGTGTGTGTGTGTGTGTGTGTGTGTGTGTGTAAACAACTGCGTAGAGAGTTACTTCAACGAGTTGACAACGCTGTTATGTCCCTTTGCGGTCGGCTTGGCTATGAGCAACATGAACTGAACTGAACTGAACAGTGTCGCACAGCCACACCCAGTTTCGGTCCTGGTACCAGCAATCTACAGTGAGCAATCAATACTTGCCGAAATTTTGACTTGTTTAAGGTGGGGGGGGGGGGGGGGGGGGGGGGGGGGGGGGAGGTAAACAAAGCGACAAAGCATCAATTGAGTGGAAACTCAGGACCGCTGTTCGCTTAAGCCCCCCACCCCCCACCTCCACCCCCCACCCCATCACCACCACCACCTCCATCTCTCGAAGTCCCCGTCCCCCCTCTCCCCCTCCCGTAGCCTCTTCCAACTCCACCCCCCCCCCCCCCCCCCCCCTTTCCCCCACCTCCGGTCGCTATCGCCGTTCTTCCGTTCTCCAGATATAGGTTACCGATCGAGCAGCTTTGGGGGAACTTTGGCAGACGACAGAAATCGATCATGGGCTGGTGCCGTCCCAGGGAGGAGGGGCTTCCAGAAACTCATTCTTTTCTAACAAGTTTGGGGGATTACAGTTCGGAGCGTTAAGGGGGAGGGGGAGGGGGGGGGGAGAAAGGAAGGGAGGGGGGTAATGATCGATTTGACGTTTAATTGAACTGTACTATCAGTCCGTGTACCTTTCGCGTCTCTCTCTCTCTCTCTCTCTCTCTCTCTCTCTCCTCTCTCTCTCTCTCTCTGTCCCCTCTAGTTCCTTTTCATATCCCTATTTCATTTCCCATTCTCTCTCGCTTGTACGTCAACACACAGACAGGCACACACACACGCACACGCGCGCGCGCGCGCGCACGCACACACACACACACACACACACACACACACACACACACACACACACACACTGGGAGAGAGAGAGAAAAAGAGTTCAGTGATTTAGTTTCAGTCTGGTAGGGAGCCGAGCAGAGATCTCTGTGCCCTAACATAATGCAGCGAGGAGCTGTCCACACCGAGTCTCCACTGGGTCACTGACTAGAGGAAGCCCCGCCCGGCGGCTGGTCTCGTGTGTTTCAGTGGCTGCTTTAAGTTCGGTTGCATCCTTGTCTGAACCGAAACAATCAGCGTAGCCAGGGCATAGCTATGTGTTGTGTCCTTTAACTTTCCTCTTTTCCAAAGACGAGAGAGAGAGGAGAGAGAGAGAGAGAGAGGGAGAGAGAGAGAGAGAGAGAGAGAGAGAGAGAGAGAGATGCAGCATGCACTCTACCTGTTGAGTATGGAGCCCCCACAGATCTTTCCAAACTGGGATGCCCGAGAACCTTCATTTCTGTATACATTTGACTACGGCCCACCCATTCACAGACAGACTGTGCGCACCATACGTTCTGTTTGTCAGTCATTCCGTGAAAGTGCTCGGGGGAAAGCTCGACAAAGGTATGACAGATGGAGGATGGAAGAGGACGAGGGCCGAGGAGGGGTCAGGGCGTTGAATGTACAGTTTACAGTAGACCGTCGGCTGTAGATTAGTTGGCATTGAATTCTCTCTCTCTCTATTCTCTCTCTCTCTCTCTCTCTCTCTCTCTCTCTCTCTCTCTCTCTCTCTGACACACACAATCTCTCTCCTCTCTCTCTATCTATCTCTCTCTATGACATGACAGAGAGAGAGAGAGAGAGAGATGCGAGAGAGAGAGAGAGAGAGTCCGTGTGTGTGTAGGGGTGTGTGTGTGTGTGTGTGTGTGGGGGGGGGGGGGGGGGGTAGGGTTTAGCAGCAGAAAAGAAATCCTGATTTTATACCAGAATGAAACCAGATTTCACAATGCTAGTGGTGGGATACACGGTTTGTACAGACGTAGTCGGCTGCGCTTCCCCAGATGTAATCTTAACTGCCAGCAGCAGAGTGGAGGCTCTGATGGCTTGACGCTGATTAAGCCTGAGACCTGTCCAACCCTTTCCCAACCAGCCCTCGCCCCCTCCCCCACCCCATCCTACCCCACTCCACCCCCACCCCACCCCCGCCCCCTTCTTTCTCTCCGCAAGTCGATATCTACGTGACGTGACCCCAGTCCATTTACATGTAAAGTGACGAGCCGGAGTCGTTCGGCCGCCGAACAAATCGGACATGAGGTAGTTCAGAGGCTCAGGAGGCGAGTTCTACGAGTTCACAAAGGAGAGGAACTGGGAGAGAACATTTGAAGAGGATGGGGGAAGGGGGTGTGGAAGCTGGGGAAAGGGGGGGGGGGGGGGGGGGGGGGGGTGGGGAGGAGGTTTGAGGGAATCGTGTAAATGGATTTGCTTGGAGAGGAAGGGAGGCCTATTGATGGTGAGCCGGGGTCTTGTTTACCCCCATTCCTTCGGCTGCCTCGGTCCCTGGGGTGGAACCCTTCCTGCCTTCCTGGGCCAGGCATGAGCAGGAGGTAAGCTCCGGTGTCTCTTCTTCCGGCAATGGAAGACCGGTTCCTACAGAGCTGTACAGGAAGAACTCAAAACACACCGGCCAGGGAGGACAGGTAAGTGCAGAATAGTTTGGGGAACGACTGTCCCGTTAGGTTGAGAGGCTAGTGCTCACAGGTATGGGATTTCAACGTTACCAGGAGAGAAAACAAAAAAGTACCATGCAAAGTCAGCATACTGGAGAAAAGGCAAGGTAACACGGAATGATTCTGGAATTTAGCGTGTCAGGAGAGGTTTGTGAAGAGCATCCACGTAGCAGACGGACGTTACAATCGCTTATCTTCTCAAATTCGGCGCCAGATGGGTGTTGGAGATGCCTATCCTGCGTCGAATTTGAGGAGATAAGAGCTTGCTCGTTCTTCGTTTTCATTTTCTTGAATGTTGCTTATCTTGCCTGAAGTCCTTAGAGTCGAAACGCGTCGTGTTTTGATCTTGTAATTTATTTACCCCCTGTTGTTTGGCGGACTTGCTGACAATTCTTTTAAAGATTAGTAAGGAATAGTTTCAGCATTTAAACTTGCCACAAGACAGAATAACAGATTGTTAGTGCAGGGTAGTTTTTTGGATTCTCAGACCGGGAAAGAAAACGAATTCTCCATCAGTTAGACAGTGACAATCATCATGCCGATAACAAAAATAGTTCAGGAATTCAACCTACCAGTTGAGACAACTGATAAATAGGGACTACAGAGTATTTGGGGGGAGGATTCGACCGGAATTGAATTATCAGAGGAGGCGACAAACTGTTAGTACAAGGTGGTTTAGGTTTAGTACGGAGTTGCTTTGAGATTCAGAGAGCAGGGAAAACAACAAAGTAGTCCGGAAATTGAACTTGGTGGGACAGAAACCGTGCGGATAAGCTTGGCTCCGCCAGTCCCGAAAACTCCTGTTGTCTTGGCTCTGATCATTACCAAAAAGGAACAAGTCTTTTCAGTTACCCATTGAGGAAGGGGTAAGCAGTACGGCCATGGGGAAAAATGGACTTACCGCCATGGGGAAAAATTGACTAACGGCCATGGGGGAAAATGGACTAACGGCCATGGGGGAAAATTGACTAACGGCCATGGGGGGGAAAATTGACTATGGGGGAAAAAATTGACTAACGGCCATGGGGGAAAAAATTGACTAACGGCCATGGGGGAAAATTGACTAACGGCCATGGGGGAAAATTGACTATGGGGGAAAAAATTGACTAACGGCCATGGGGGAAAAAAATTGACTAACGGCCATGGGGAAAATTGACTAACGGCCATGGGGGAAAATTGACTAACGGCCATGGGGGAAAAATTGACTAACGGCCATGGGGGAAAATTGACTAACGGCCATGAGGGAAAAAATTGACTAACGGCCATGGGGGAAAATTGACTAACGGCCATGGGGGAAAAATTGACTAACGGCCATGGGGGAAAAATTGACTAACGGCCATGAGGGAAAATTGACTAACGGCCATGAGGGAAAACTGACTTACCGCCGTGGGGGAAAATTGACTAACGGCCATGGGGGGAAATTGACTAACGGCCATGGGGGAAAATTGACTAGGGTAGCCTATATATGAGGTCGTCAGAGTGGGGATGGGATAAAGGGGGGTCACATGAGTGAAGGGGAGGGTGGGCGCTGAATGAGTCCAAAGTACCTGGATTTGTCTCAGTACGTAACCACTATCCGGTACTCCGAGGGAAAAAAAAAAGGTCGACCTCGGTAACCATTGGGAGCCGGTCTAATTTCTACCCTATTACTTTATTGTGCACACCGGGTCAGACCCACCTCCCCCTGCTCCCCCCTTCCTTCCCAGCCCCTGCTCCCACCACTCCCAGCCAGCCGCCGTTTGACGTAAAAAAGAGCCAACCTTCCGAATCCCGTTATCAGAAATCTTAGGACTCATGGAAACCGGAGGACTGCTGGAATCGAAGAAAGAGAAGATTGGATGGCTAGACCCGAGACAATACACTAGTATAACCGTCTGCTTCTCGCTGGCGAGATGTGAAAAGGCTTCAAGAAGTCCCCAGTATGAGCTCAATATGAGTTCGCCTCCTCAGACTGTGGTTACCATGAGCGACAAGCAGGGGTGGATCAAACAGTCCGTAAAGGAAGGGTTGGGGTGAGCTGGGGATGCTTTTGGAAATGTAAAGTAAATCAAGTGTGCAAAGGGCCTGAGATTGCTGGGGGTAGGCGTGGTATTTCTCTCTTTGGGCATGCACTCCCCCTCTGTTCTGACGAACAGGCGTTTTCCCCTTCTGAGCAATATTATAACTAAAGGATATCCATTGAGCTGCTTTTGTTTTCTTACTGGAGACCTGGGATCTGAGTAAGAAAAGCGCTCAATTTTGGTTCGCAACCCAGTGAAAAAATTGTATGTAATTCTCTCTTCTGTACTTCTGCTGAAAGTTCACCCTGCCCCTAGTTCTAATCTATTGTAACACAAATTCTTCACTATTTAGAACTGCTTGCTGTTTCTGAGATCCTAAAGAATCCCCTCCATCGATTATGACAGTTGCCCTGAACCAAATCTGTGCATTCTTCCAGTTGTTTGTCTTAATAAGGAGTCCACATGTACTGTTTGTTATCGTGGAAAGGACAGTCTTGGGGATTTGGGGGGGGGGGGGGGGGGGGGGGGGGGGGGGGGGGGGGGGGAGGGGGGATGGGGGAGGGCGAGGGAGGGGGGAGGGGATTGCTGTGTTTGACGAAAATGCTTCTAGGGCAGGAGATACATAGGCCTACTGTAGTTCTTGGAAGGCGTCGCCAACAGGCCTCTGCCTTGAAGGATGGGACACACCACGACCCGTTTCATCAGTATAATTCAATAAATTGACACGGTGTCTATATGGCTCTGCTGACCACATCCCAAATCATCGTCGCGCGGACACTGCGGATCAGGAAAACAAAGATTCCCTGTTAAGGATCATCTCAAGCTCTAGCAACGACGATCAGCTGCCCTTACGTGAACATAGTCACGTGTTGTCGCTAGAAAGTAAAGCGCATGTGATCGGGAAACAGTATTATTTTCTTTCCTGTCTGAACGTGAGCGGACAAACGGACCTTGGCACGCCCCCCCCACCTCTCAGTCTCGGCTCACTGCTCCGGCCTGGGCTTATACATATGTTCTTTGATCTTCTATCATTTCGTTAATTTTCATTTCATTTGCGAGTTTGAGAAGCGACCTGGTGTTACCTGGTTAAGGAGGATGTCTTATTTCGATCTTTGGTCGTTTTTGGACAAACGCGCGTGCGCGTGTGTGTGTATATTATTTTTCCTTGAAAAAAATTCATAACCAACACATGATACTGTTTGAAAAATGGGCATGATTGTGTATATGTAACAGACAAATAACACACGACTGTGCGCATTTGTAAACAGTATCTATAGTACCTTGAATCGACAGGGAAGAGAGAGAGCGAGCGAGCGAGTGAGAGAGAGAGAGAGGGGGGGAGGGAGGGAGGGAAGAAGAAGGGGGGACGCTACAAATATTTGATGAGAGGAAACTCATAAGAACATGTTTTGCAACGTTTGTAGGTGAACGGGTAGTGGTATAATTTTGGTGTGTGTTTTGTGTGTGTGTGTGTGTGTGTGTGTGTGTGTGAGAGAGAGAGAGAGAGAGAGAGAGAGAGAGAGAGAGAGAGAGAGAGAGAGAGAGAGAGAGAGAGATTTAAGGAATGATAAGTGAAACGCGTCATTCATGATCGTCTCTGTCCATCTTCCTACCCTACCCTCTGTTCTGCGTTGTGTGTAATGCAGGGGGGGGAAGGAGGGGGAAGAGGGGGTTGTTACCAGCGGTGAAAAGCGTACAGTTTTTCGTTCTCTGTCTTTTGTCCCCGCGGTGACAGCCTACATCATTCACTTTATGACATCATCTGCGGTTATTAGGTCACCGCATAGGAGGAGAGGTTCCCCTTGCCCTTGAGATACTTGACTACGATATGAACGATTAGCTTGTATCCCCCTCTCTCTCTCTCTGTGTTGGTCTGTCTCTCTGTGTCTGTCTGTGCGTGTCCCTGTCTGTCTGTCTGTCTGTCTGTCTATCGGTCTGTCTGTCTGTCCGTCTGTCGGTGGGTCGGTCGGTCTGTCTGTCTGTCTGTTTGTCTCTCTCTCTCTCTCTCTGTTTGTCTGTCTCTCTGTCTGTCTGTGCGTGTCTGTCTGTCTGTCTGTCCGTCTGCCGGTCTGTCTGTCTGTCCGTCTGTCCGTCTGTCGGTCTGTCCGTCTGTCGGGTCTGTCTGTCTGTCTCTCTCGTCTCTCTCTCTCTCTCTCTCTCTCTCTCTCTCTCTCTCTCTCTCTCTCTCTCTCCTCTCTCTCTCTCTCTCTCTCTGTGCAAAAAGGGCGATGAGAGAATACCCGCACTGTCTGTGGTTGTAGAGCGGGCGGGTGGGGGAGGGGGGAGGGGAGAGGAGGGGTAGGCTCGAGGAGGGAGAGGAGAGCGGAAGGGGGAGGGGGGTGTCTTGGCTTCCAACGCAGAAAAGAATGCATGCAAGAGCAACGGGAGGAGACGTGAGCATTGGCTACATGGAAGAGAGACTGTAAAAAGTGAAATCCATCTCAACCTCTCTCTCTCTCTCTCACTCTCTCTCTCCCCTCCCTCTCTGTTTCCCCCCCCCCCCCCCCCCCCCCCCCCCCCCCCCCCCCCCCCCCCCCCCCCCAATGGTCTGGAGCCATACTTACTGTTGGTTTGGATAGAGTTATCCAATGCAGTCTGACAGGAGTTAGATTTGGAATGTCTGATTTATCGGTGCATAGTTAAAATATAAAAGGAATGGTGAATGAGGAACAAAAAGCCCGAAGTGCATATCTGCCGCTGATGATGATGAAATTAACGTTTGTTTGTTTGTTTGTTTTTTTGTCCTGCTTTGATGATTTGAGACTCGGTTCAATCTGTCCAAGATATTGTAACAGACCCAGTGACTTCAGATTATAGTGACTTTTAGCATCGCAAAACGCACAGATCGTTAGAAAATTTTGCTATGTACTTTTACAAAACCTTTAAGAAGAGAGAAATGGTTGTGTCTTGAATTACCAATTTTGTTTATCCTTTGAAGTCAATTTAGTGCATGATATCATATACTAACTGGCATAACGTTCTTTTCATTTTTCTCTCTTGCTTCCTTGATTAAATGCTTCTGGCTTGTCTTTTGAATTAGCTTTTAAGCAGATGATGGATTGACAGCCTCATTTGCCTTTTCATGTCTACCATCATTGTTTGACACCCTTTCAAATGGGGCTTTGCCCTGACTGAATAAATTCTGTTCTGTTTGCTCTCTCTCTCCCCCCCCCCCCCCCCCCCCCCCCCCCCCGTCTGTCTGTCTGTCTGTCTGTCTGTCTCTCTCTCTCTCTCTCTCTCTCTCTCTCTCTCTCTCTCTCTCTATCTCTATATATATATATATATATATATATATGCCTATACATATACATACATATACAGGGTGTCCACAAAAACACTCCCTGATTTCACGGTGCTATGATATCTAAACTAATTCAAATATATTGATAAACATGTTGTGAACCGATTCTCTCTAACAACAGTTATTTCATTTTTCTCCGCTGCACTGGCATCCCGCTGTCAGGAGATTTCTCAACGAGCACCTGCCAAACAGATGGGTTGGTCGTGCTGGACCAGATGATCAGGTGCTCCGCAAGTGGCCTGCGAGGTCACCGGACCTAACTGTTCGTGACTTCTTTCTTCGTGGGTACGTGAAGAGCACAGTTTACGTACTACCACTGCCTCCAACCCTGGAGGAGCTGAAAAAATTCGATGCCTGAAGCAGTTCGCATGGTAACTCCAGATATGCTGCAGAGAGTCTGGACCGAACTGAACTGTCGCCTCTATGTTTGCCGAGTAGCTAGAGGGGCGCTCATGGAGTGTCTTTAACGCTACCATACACCACATGAAACTGCATGAAATCCTGCATCTGAAGCTGCTAGCTGTGCAAGATTATTACAATAAAGGTAGGTGTTATACCTGTTTTAAATCAGGGAGTGTTTTTGTGGACACCATGTATATGTATATATATATATATATATATATATATATATATATATATATATATATGCGTGTGTGTGTGTGTGTGTGTGTGTGTGTGTGTGTGTGTGTGTGCAGTGGGAATGGTGGTGTCTGCGAAGAAGGTGTTTGTTTGCGTAAAAAAGACGCAGAGCGCACCACACAGTCAAACTGCGAGTATGTTGATCCTCTCTCTCTCTCTCTCTCTCTCTCTCTCTCTCTCTCGGGGGGTGAGCTCAACTTAGTGTTGGAGCAAGACGTAGTGTGTAAGTCTCTCCAAGTTCATCTTCAATTGCGACGATTTCCGAAGGTGCTGGTGTCAGAGACTTTGCACACGGTTAGTGCTGGAACCTTGCCGTTGGATGGACTATCGTTTCGTTCAAGATGTGGCTGTTTCTTGGACATATTTCTGCATTTCATGTTCAAGAGAAGTGTACACAAAGCAAAAATGCGGATCTTCATTTTGACGCTGCGTAGACCGAGTGACGGTGTATGGGCAGGTTTGCTCCTCGTGTTGTTGTTTTGGGGCGGACTGTTACTGCAGTGTGTGGAAACGTGGGGCAGAAACACCGGACCTACACCAGCAGACAACGCGAAGCAGACCCGGCTGGGTTACGCTACGCGCGGTGCCAGTGCGGACAGGAGTGCTGCCCCCTCTGCTGACTCTTCTGTATCCAGACCGACGAGCGCCGAACCCACCATGGCCGACATCATGACCAAGTTTCTGGAGATGGACAGGACCAACAAGGCCGTGGACAATAAGTTGGACGATGTAAAAAACAGAAGTGAAGACCCTTGGTGAACAGTATGCTGCTTTGCAGAACGAAGTGAAGGATCTCAAGGAGGACGTGACAGAATTACGGTCCCAGAACAAAGATCAGCAAAGAATGAACACTGAACTAGCTGATTGAGTGGAGTTACTTGAAAAGAAGGCGGGCGACCTTGAAAGGCGTTCAAAACGCAATAATTGATTGTTTTATGGTTTGAGTAGGAGTGAGAATGAGAAAGTGTGTTGAGCGTATGTTGAAAGATTGACAGCGAAGAAAATTGGGCGTGAATGAGGTCGAGTTTGATAGAGCGCATCGTTTAAATGCAAACCACGACTCCCCATCATTGCCAGATGCTCGTCGTACAAGGACAAGGTACATATCTTAAAAGCTAAGGCCAAACTAAAAGGAACATATATCTTTGTCGGCGAAGACTTCACAACTAGGGTCCGCGATACCAGACGGAAGCTCACTCCTCATCTTAAGGAAGCCAGGAACAGTGGCAAGAGGGCCGCGATGATCTTTGACCATCTCCTTGTGGATGGCAGGAGATTCGGACACGATGTTTCCGGGAAGCTGAAAGAGCTGAAATAGGGTTTTGGCCGGTCCTTTTGCTGTGGTGATGATCTTATTTCAAGAGGGAGAAAAGATTGCTTCACACCGGTTGTATAAGACTGGACGTTCCGGGCCTGCCCACGCGTGGCTGTGACCGCTTTGCACGTGATTTTGTCAACAGTAGCGTGGACAATGTGAGCGATGGCACTGACAGTCATTTGAATTTGGATCAACGTTTGAAAGACAGGTATTTGAATGATAGTTCTTTTATATATGATGATGTGGATAGCGATACCTATGTATGCATGAAATGCAGTGTGCTTCGTAACAGTCATGTTGATAACCGTGGCCTGACATGCCCGTTTGTAATGATAAAGTGTTTAAGCTTCTCTCTTGGAATGTGAATGGTTTATCCTCAAAAGTTTCTGACAATGCATTTGTTTCCTGTGTCTGTGGTTTTGATTTTATATGCTTTGTAGAGATCTTCCTTGAAACATTGAACATGGATGTGTTTGTCGGATATAAAGCCTTTTGTAAAGCTGGGGTAAAATTCTGTCATTAGGGGAGACGATCTGGGGGGCTTGTTTGTTTGATAAAACAAGATTTTGTTCCCTTAATATCTTACGTTGAAGTTGATTACTCTGATCTAACGTGTGTGTCTTTTTAATCGAAAAATCGCTTTTTGGGACAACGAAAAATATTGTTTTGGTCTGTGCATATATTCAGCCTGAAGGTTGTCCCTTTTATAATTCTATTTATGCTGATAATGGTATTTCTGTGTTGGAAGGTTGTATGGCTGACTGTATTCACTTGATGACATTGATGATTGATGTAATTATGTGTGGAGATCTGAACAGCAGGACGGCAAATTTGTCTCCTGACTTGTTTAGTGATGTTTTTTGATTCCAGTTTGCAAACGAAAAAAATGAGTCACCTTGCACATATCGTTATTCTCCTGATAATGTTTTGAATCACTATGGTAAAGTTATTGCTAAATCTTTGCGTTGCCTTTGATTTGCATGTTATGAATGGTGTATGTCAGGGCGACCGCCATGGTTGTTATGCATATATAACAGACAGCGGGAGCAGCGTGAATGATTATGTCCTTGTATCAAAAGATTTTTTCTCAACTCTTTGTGATTCATGTTATTTGTTTGTTTCGGAAACGGATCGATTCCGATCATTTACCTATTGAATTTCACATTGACTTCTCAGCAGAAAACACTGATGAATCAACTGAGACTG
>JADBJO010001177.1:235000-255000 GCA_016801955.1 Conus betulinus
TCTAAACATACGCTGAGCTTATATCATTCGAGAAGTCATGCCAGATGAACTGAAGGGAAACAGTTACAAAGTCGAACCATGCAGGAATAACAGCATTGTGTAATACTCGCAGCGGGAACTTGGACTGCTACGACTAGCACAGGCATAAGGGTTTGAAACCGATCATGTGTGTGTGTGTGGTGTTTTGTGTGTATGTGTGTACGTGGTGGTTTGCGCTGGTGTTCGTGAGAGGTAGGGGTTGTGGTTGTAAACACTTGTGACTCTGTGTGTGTGTGTGTGTGTGTGTGTGTGTGTGTGTGTGTGTGTGGTGAGTGTGAGTGAGTGTAGTGTAGTGTAGTGTAGTGTGGTGTGGTGTGGTGTGGTGTGGTAGTGTAGGTAGTGTGTTTGAACACGCTATTTTTTTTTTCTTCAAATATATATCACATTACTTTTGGGGCTTTTTCTTTGCTCTTGCTGTTGCTGTTGTTGTTATTGTTCATGGCGGGCATAATCTACTGTTGATGCTATTGTTCATGAGGGCATAGTTTAATTACTGTTGATGTTATTGTTATGAGGGCATAATCTACTGGTGATGTTATTGTTCATGAGGGCATAATCTAACAAAACCGTTAGTTGTCCTTTATCCTTTGCGCATTCAATGAAAATATTGGCATTCGCTCTGTCTGTCTGTCTGTCTGTCTGTCTGTCTGTCTCTCTCATCTCTCTCTCTCTCTCTCTCTCTCTCTCTCTCTCTCTCTCTCTCTCTCTCTCTCCGGCCTCCCTGCTCTGCTCTCTCTCTCTCTTGCCCTCTCTCTCTCATCTCTCTCTCACTGCGCACACACACACACACACCACACACACACACACACACACACACACACACACAACGCACGCACGCACGCACACAACGCACGCACGTACACACACACACACACACACACACACGCACGCACGCACGCACGCACACACGCACACACACACACACACACACACACACACACACACACACACCACACACACACACACACACCACACACTCACACACTAAGGCTGTTGTACACAATGCCGCCGTAGCTGCTCTAAACACTGATGTGACAGACAATGCTTCCGTAAGCATAGGCTCAAAGATTCCTTCTGTGACTGTGACTTAACCAAATCATTTCATTTTGTTTATGTATTTATCTATTATCCGTATATTTATATAATTTCTTAATTTTGCCTTCATTTATCTTACAGTGCTTTCTTCTCATTTAGCTTTTTTCGCCTGTACTGGCTGCTCCAGGATGTCATTGGATTGTATTTTTGAGCCCTTGGTTGTGAGAACTAACAGAATTGTAGGCGATAGGCCTCTAGTTGATGATGCCTAGGGAAAAGTCCCACATTCTCAGCCGAGTTTCACTGTTCGGTCCCATTCAGCGGACCAAAGTCGACTCTGGACGGGCGATTCTCCGTTTTGAGAACGGATTTTGACAGTTTCCTATAGGCTGCTGGTGGAAGATTTTCACATCTGTATTCTAACGCCCTCTTTTTCATTCCCATAGTCTTACTGTGGAAAGAGCGGCTCATAGACGAGAGTTATCGGCCCCTGGTCGATTGATGCCCTGATCCGATGCCCACCAGCTAGTAAGGCCTTGTGAATGTGGAGACCAGGGGAAAAAAGAACCGAAAACAATAAATAGATAAATAATGACTAAGATATGGATGAATACATAGATAAATAAATGATTGTCATGTTTACTCGTGTGCAGGCAAGCGGTGAAGAGCTGAGAAGGTCAGATCCAGCACATTACAACAACAGGACGTAGAATCCGCCTCGGACCTCGCTGCAGCACTAGCAGGCAAGCAAGCAAGGACGGGGGACAGGCCAGAGGAGAGAGAGAGAGAGAGAGAGAGAGAGAGAGTTGTCGGTCGTGGGGTGGTGACGTGTGCCCAGCGGAAGTAGATCGGAGGCTTCGCGGAGAGTTCAGAACATCGGAGATGGCGGACATCATCCACAAGCTGTTCGGGCCCAAACACAGCAAGCACGGCGAGGAGAAGGCCAGCAAGGGGGCGGACGGAGAGGGCTACACCAAGCAACAGTCCGACTTTTGTGAGTAAACTGTGTGACCGCTTTATCTCCCCCCCCCCTCCCCGGGTTATCTCCCCTTGCCATCTTCCTACCCCCTTTTCACAGCCACGCCATCTTCTGTGCTACCCTCTCCTCTCATCCCTTCACGCACGCGCGCGCGCGTACACGCACACCACGCACACGCGCGCGCACACACACACACACACACACACACTCTCTCTCTCTCTCTCTCTCTCTCTCTCTCTCTCTCTGAGCGAAAAGTTTCTTCCCCGACTTTCTTTGCATATGAGCACGTTTATTCGTCGTCTTCCGGTCTCCTGCTTTCACGAACCGGCAAACTACAGCTAGTGTGTGTGTGTGGTGTGTGTGTGTGTGTGTGTACGATGAAGTACGATGAAGTTCATCAGTAAAGGTCTGGCCATTGCCGCAGGATTTTTGTTCCATTTAAAAAAATATCTTTCGCGTTTCGATGTGAAATGTCAGAAGAAGACGGACCAGAATCCCCAGAGTAAAAGGCGAATGGAAAAACTGCACGACTGTAGGAGACTGGGAACAGAGGGGGGCCACTGGAGTGGGAGATCTCACAGACAGAGGAAGAGAGGGAGAATGACCTGCAAGCGAGCGCGCGCGTACACGTACGCACGCAGGAGCACACTCACACTCGCACACGCACGCGCACCATGCACACACACACACACACACACCACACACACACACACACACACACACACACACACACACACACATATATATATATATATATATATATAGAGAGAGAGAGAGAGAGAGAGAGAGAGAGAGAGAGAGAGAGAGAGAGACAGACAGAGAGAGACAGACAGAGAGAGCTAGAACAGAGAGGAGAGACATACAGAGAGACAGAGAGAGAGAGAGAGAGATAGAGATACATACATGATACATACATACAGAGAGAGAGAGGAGAGACAGACAGACAGAGACAGAACAGACAGACAGAGAGAGAGATGACGGGAGAGAGAGAGAGAGTACAGAGAAATGCCACAGAACATAAACGGGTAAACGGTACAGACCAGCAGCAAAACGGGGTACTGTCTTCATTGACGATCACGACGACTATCACCCTATCGTTCTGTCACATGTCAGCTGCCACCCTTGCCTTCAAGGGTCTTGGTGGGCAAGTTGACAGGGTCTTTGGTGGCAGGTTGACAGGGTCTGTGGCGGCAAGTTGACAGTGTCTGTGGCGGCAAGTTGACAGGGTCTGTGGTGGCAAAGTTGACAGGGTCTTGTGGCGGCAAGTTGACAGGGTCTGCAAGTTGACAGGGTCTGTGGTGGCAAGTTGACAGGGTCTGTGGCGGCAAGTTGACAGGGTCTGTGACGGCAAGGTTGACAGGGTCTGTGGTGGCAAGTTGACAGGGTCTGTGGCGGCAAGTTGACAGTGTCTGTGGCGGCAAGTTGACAGGTCTGTGGTGGCAAGTTGACAGGGTCTGTGGCGGCAAGTTGACAGGGTCTGCAAGTTGACAGGGTCTGCAAGTTGACAGGGTCTGTGGCGGCAAGTTGACAGGGTCTGTGGAGGCAAGTTGACAGGGTTGACAGGGTCTGCAAGTTGACAGGGTCTGTGGCGGCAAGTTGACAGGGTCTGTGGCGGGCAAGTTGACAGGGTCTGTGGTGGCAAGTTGACAGAGTCTGTGGGCGGCAAGTTGACAGGGTCTGTGGTGGCAAGTTGACAGGGTCTGTGGTGGCAAGTTGACAGGGGTCTGTGACAGGGCAAGTGGTGGCAGGGTCACGTGTGGACAGGGGCAAGTTGACAGGGTCTGTGTGTGGCAGTGACACGGGTCTGGGTCTGTGACAGTGTGTGGTGGCAAGTTGACAGGGTCTGGTGGCAAGTTGACAGGGTCTGTGGTGGCAAGTTGACAGGGGTCTGTGGCGGCAAGTTGACAGGGTCTGTGACAGTTGTCTGTGGTGGCGGCAAGTTGACAGGGTCTGTGACGGCAAGTTGACAGGGTCTGTGGTGGCAAGTTGACAGGGTCTGTGACGGCAAGTTGACAGGGTCTGTGACGGCAAGTTGACAGGGTCTGTGGGCGGGCAAGTTGACAGGACAGGGTCTGTGACGGCAAGTTGACAGGGTCTGTGGTGGCAAGTTGACAGGGTCTGTGGCGGCAAGTTGACAGGGTCTGCAAGTTGACAGGGTCTGTGTGCAAGTTGACAGGGTCTGTGACGGCAAGTTGACAGGGTCTGTGGCGGCAAGTTGACAGGGTCTGTGACGGCAAGTTGACAGGGTCTGTGGTGGCAAGTTGACAGGGTCTGTGGCGGGCAAGTTGACAGGGTCTGTGGCGGCAAGTTGACAGGGTCTGTGGCGGCAAGTTGACAGGGTCTGTGGAGGCAAGTTTGACAGGGTCTGTGGAGGCAAGTTGACAGGGTCTGTGGAGGCAAGTTGACACGGTCTGTGTTGGCAAGTTGACAGGGTCTGTGGTGGCAAGTTGACAGGGTCTGTGGTGGCAAGTTGACAGGATCTGTGGTGGCAAGTTGACAGGGTCTGTGGCGGGTTGACGGACTGCGGGGGCACCCTACGGTCCGGTGGGGCACGTTTGACACTCACGCTGGCTCCGCGACTGAGCAGTTAAGTGTTGTCGATAGGACGTTAGTAGGCAAGTTGACAGGGTCTGTGGTCTCAGTTGACAGGGTCGTTGTGGCCGTTGACTGAGCAGTGTATTGACGGACGTGGGGGGGCGCTTAGTAGGCGGTGTCTCACGCTGGCTCTGAACAGGTGCCATAGAGCCCCACTATTGTTTTCGTGACGCTTAGCCACCGTGCAGTGTCTCCTCCGCGACTGAGCAGTTATTGTTGCATGACGGCGCTTAGTTTTGACAGGTGCCATAGAGCCCCACTGAAGTGACTTATCCCCCCCCCCCTCTCCGGGTTGCATGACGGCGGGTTTTGACATTGATCCCCCCCCCCCCCCCTGGCTGGCTGCTGCTGGGGCTGCGGCGGGACAAGCCAGCGTGTGGCTGTGGACGGAGTGCTGGGATGATCAGCATGGGGATGATGCCACTGAACTGGCACAGAAAATGAGATAGGTAAAAAGAGCTAGTGAACAAACAGACAAAAAAACAAAACAAAACAAATGCTAAGTGCATCGTGGAACACACACACACACACACACACACACACACACACACACACACACGCGCGCGCGCGCGCGCGCGCGCGCGCGAACTTGTGATCAAACAAACAAAAGACATGTTCTCCGCGTCATGAAACATCCATCTCCTTCAGTTAAGGTGGGCAGGAACAGCTTATCTGCGTTGCGCGAAATAAGATTCTCTATTCAGGGGCAGCTTGCCATATTTATTTTATTTCTATACGGATTGGAGGATAGGGGGGGGGGGGGGGGGGGGGGGGGGGGGGGGGGGGGGGGAACAAAGAGGAGGGGGTGGGGGTGGAGGCTGGATATGGCAGAATGCCACGACGTGACGACGATTTCAGATTTCTTTGCGCAAGTCGTGGAAAAGATAATTATTCATTCTTTCATTTGAGAGATTGTTTTGCTTTTGTTTCGTTTTTTTTTTTTCCCGTTTTTTTGAGATTGTTTTTTCGGGAAAAAAAGAAAAACTTCGTTTCGTTTGTGAGATTGTTTTTTTCGGGGATATAATTCATGCTTGTGATACGAGGGAAAGACGACTGGCGAAGATGAAGTAGGCATTTCTATATAGATTGTGTGTGTGTGGGGGGGGGGGGGGGGGGGGGGGGGGGGGGGGGGGGAGGGGGGGAGAGGGGGAGAGGACGGTGGAGAGAGAGAGAGAGAGACGAGAGAGAGAGAGAGACTCAGTCTGGCAGAATGCCATCGCTACGTGGTTTGAATTCTGTTTTCTTAGCGCGTAACGTGGACAGCTTGCATCATTCACGCTCGTCTTACGAAGGAGGTTGATTGATGATTATGAGGAAGCAGGTCTGTTTTTTTTTTTTTTTTTTTTTTTTTTTTTTTTTTTTGGTTTGTTTGTTTGGGGGGGGGGGGGGGTTTTGTTTTGTTGTTGTTGTTGTTTTGGTGGGGGGAAGAGGAGGGATGGTGGTGTGGGGGTTTGTTCAAAGCTGTTTTCTTGGCAGTGGGAATGGTGATTTAGCTCGCGAGTGAATACAATGGTTTGCTGATTGCCGTTATCGAAGACGAAGTCATTTCGCTGGCCCTTTTTCCTCGAGCTGCATCGATAAGCTTCTCACTCCCACCCCGACCCCATTCCCCCCCCCCGCCCCCCCGCCCCCCTTTCTCCTGTCCCGCCATGTTTTCATCCCCCCTTCCCCTCTCTCACTCTTTGTCTGTCTGTCTGTCTGTCTGTCTGTTTGTCTCTCTCTCTCTCTCTCTCTCTCTCTCTCTCTCTCTCTCTCTCTCTCTCTCTCTCTCCGTCTCATACTTTCATACTTTTTCCTTCTTTCTTCTTTCTTCCTTCTTTCCTTCCTTTACTTCCCCCGCAACCACCTTGCTTTCGTTCCGCGCTTTGAAATCAGTTCGACATATGTTGTAGTCGGCCAGTGCGTTCAATAAAATGTTATTCAAACATTTGTCAGACGTACTCGCTTCACTCATTCTGTTTTTTTTAAAGAGGCGGACATTTTGTTGCGACTGCACACATCGGGGCTCCAGAATCCTGTAAGGTGCTTTGTACTCATCCAACTTCAGTTCATGGCAGACATAGACATCGTCCCTAAAAGGGACTTCGCCATGTGATGATGATGATGATGATGATGATGATGATGATGAGGATGATGATGGTGATGATGATGAGGATGATGATAATGGTGATGATGATGATGATGATGATGATAATGGTGATGATGAGGATGATGATGGTGATGATGATGATGAGGATGATGATGGTGACGATGGTGGTGGTGATAGTGGTGATGTTTGAAAGTAATGAGGAAGGAGGGATGTATGAAGATGCGGAGTAATAAATGAAGAGGGGGATGAGGAAAAGAAGTGGAGGAGAAATAGAGGAGAGGATGGGGAAGACAGAGGAGAGGAGAGAGAGAGAGAGAGAGAGAGAGAGAGGGAGAGAGAGAGAGAGAGAGAGAGAGCGAGAGAGAGAGAGAGACGCAAGTTCATCAGTCTGAATACATGCATTATACACAAATACAGATGCGCACATGCGCATTTACATATACAGGCGCACAAAAAAAATTCATCCCGACGAAAAAAAAAAAATTAAAAGCAAAGTCCTTAAGTTGGTCATACTGCTGTCCGAGCCTTTCTGCAGATGAAAAATAAACAGACGGAAAAAAAAAAAAAAAAAAAAAAACAAACAAACAAAAAATAAAACCACACGCACACCTATCCCAGCAACGAAAGAATACAAATAACAAGCGAAAAAAAAAAATTATATTACAGCTTTCGCTGTTTTGTATATTAAGACTGTTTAAAACCGTCATTGACATCGATATCTTTTCTCTATCATGATAGAGTTGGCAGGTTGTTTAGTACAGGGATTTTGGCCTCGACTCCTCCTCAAGACTGGACTGTTTCTGAAGTGTTGACTTCGCGGATTTCAAGCCTGATTTTTTTTTTTTTTTTTTTTTTTACAAGAGAGGTAGAAAGTGCCTGTTCGACTCGCACACCATGGGTTGAGGATGTCAGAAAGCAAGTGCAAGTCAGCACTGCTTTATCTTTGGTTCAGTGAGGTAATTCACTGATTCTGTGCCAGTTGAAGCGGTTCTTTCTACTTAGGCAGTGGGTACAACAACGGCGCAGCGCACGTGGAGTGGGAGGAGAAGACAGATGGAGAGTGGAGGCACGCCTGTAGTTCTGTAGCATACTGCGGAGTTCAAAGCAAGCCCCGCCGATCCATTTATCTTAAACCCAGGCGTCTTCCAAATGTCGACGTCATCTCGTAATACGTAGCGACCGGAAGACGTATAGTTTGAGGCATACGGTTTAGATTTAGCCCACTTCTACCAGCATTAGGCCTATTATTTTAATTCTGTTGGAACTAGCCTAGTCATTGGTCACTAAGGTCGCGTCTGTATTGTATGGTGGTGATCTTTGTGCTGCTTCCATATGTTTTTATTTTGCTTGATTCACCGCATATGATATACCCATGTTTAGCTGTTTCATATTCTTAGGTGGCCGATCTTTGTGCAGTATTTCAGTGAAATGTTTATAGCCACTACTTTCCTTTTTGAAATCGCATTGTTATGGTCTCATCATCAATAAAATGTTTGTCACAATTTTGGCAATATAACCAACACCATTTAATGTATTTTGGTTCATGTACCAAGCAGTAACTGCTTCAGATCACACATTGTAAGAAAAAAAGTCAAATTCGTATTTTAAAGACTATTACTGAAAATGTTCATCGCAGATTCACAGTATTTACGTTTACTGCTCTGGGGGAAGTCACTGGGAAGGATTATCAAAATTTATTGTTCTTCCAGCCTGCCAAAGTGACCGTTTTAACGTTTAAAAACCACATTAAATTCTCAAGTTGTTTGCATCAAAATTAAACCGCATTATTTTTGTTTTAAATGGGCCCAGTTTTTTTTTTTTTTTTTGTTTTTTTTTTTTTTTTTTTTTTTTTTTTTAGTGTAAATACCAGTATAAAGTGGACGCAATGGAGAGCTTACTACCTCAAACACACACACACACACACACACACCACACACACACACACACACACACACACACACACACACAAACACACACGCGCGCGCTCGCACACAGCACACAGACCCTCCTCTCTCCTCTCTCTCTCGTCCCCTCTCTCTCTCTCTGTCACTGGTCGTCACACACACACACACACACCACACACACACACACACACACACACACACACACACCACACACACACACACACACACACACACACACGCGCGCACACGCACACACACACACACACAGACCCCTCTCTCTCTCTGTCTGTCTCTGTCACACACACCCACACACACACACACACACACACACACCACGCACACAACACACACAGACCCTCTCTCTCTCTGTCTCTCTATGCCACACACACCACACACACACACACCACACCCACACACCACACACACACAACACACACCACACACGCCACTCGACACACCCACACCACACACACACACACACACACACACTGAGAGGGGAAACAAGACAGACAGACAGGGCAGACAGACAGACACTACGTTTGAGATGGCTGGCTGTCATCTCAGGTAAGGTTGGGCGGGGTGGATGCAGGTGGTAGAAGTAAAATCACTGACTGCATTCCTTTGGAAATAGAAGTGTTCCCCACGTACACTTTTCTTTACACTGTTTTGAGAGAGAGAGAGAGAGAGAGAGAGAGAGAGAGAGGCGTGGGAGAGAGAGACGAGAGAGCGAGAGCAGGCGCACACACATGCACACATTGCACCACACACACACACACACACACACCACACACACACACACACACGCACACACAACGCGCGCACACACACACACACACACACACACACACACACACACACACACACACACACACACCACACACACACACACACACACAGGGATAGGATGGGAGAACAAATACAAAGTAGAATTGATCAAAAGTCTGGATACTGACTGAAAATTGGACAGAGCCCATGTATTTCCTCTTTTCTTTGCGTTTGTTGTTGTTGTTGTTGTTTTATTTTTCTTTCCTTTCTTTGAGGTATCTCTTTATCGTTTTTATTTCTTGTCTGTTGGTGGGTGGTGGTGGTTGTGTGTGTTTGCGTGGACGTGCGCGCGCGCGCGCGGCGTCTGTGTGTGTGTGTGTTCTGTCGGAACAAAGTCAACAAACAAATATAACACGACAACCTGATGATAGATTAAAAAGCCCTTCCCTCTCGACGGGAGGGTCTTCTTGCGCGGAAGCCCATCCACACGGCAGTTGTGCAGATTTTTTTTCCCGTTATAAACGAGGAAAAGAAAAACTGGGGCGGGGGGGGGGGGGG
Source organism: Conus betulinus (assembly GCA_016801955.1). Lineage (NCBI taxonomy): Eukaryota > Metazoa > Mollusca > Gastropoda > Neogastropoda > Conidae > Conus > Conus betulinus. Next base: position 244,965 of record JADBJO010001177.1, read on the forward strand.
GGGGGGGGGGGGGGGGTGGGGGGAGGCGGGGGGAGCGGGATACCCAGTCTCCACCCACTACAGTCGTCTTTTCGCCCTTCATCCCTTCTCCCGTTCCCTTTCCTGGGGAAAAAAAAATGTTAAAACGTAAAAATGAAAGTGACTTATGTGCATGGAGACAGTATCTCGAATTTATTTTTTCCTTTGCTGCTTGCTGGGTAACTAAGTTAGCGGTGAAGATGGAAAAAAAAAAGAAATGAAGGCACCCGGATGAAGACAGGGCGTTAATAAAATGTTTATTTTTACACCCGGAGTGTTCTGACTTTCTGCTTTGTCTCTGATCTGACTCTCTCCCACACACCCACCCACCCCTCTCTTCTCTTCTCTCAGTCTCTCTCTCTCTCTCTCTCTCTCTCTCTCCTCTCTCTCTCCTCTCTCTCTCTCTCTCGCCTCTCCTCTCTCTCTCTCTCTCCTCTCTCTCTCTCCCCCCCCTCTCTTTCCGCCTGTCTGTCTGCCTGTCTGTCTCTGTCTCCTTCTCCCTATCAGTACCCTGGCAAAATAAAACTTTGTTAGTCCGTTTGCCCCCCCCCCCCCCCCCCCCCCCCCCTCTCTCTCTCTCTCTCTGTCTCTGTCTCTGTCTCTCTCTCTCTCTATCTGTCTGTCCATCTCTCTCAGTCTCTGTCTGTCTGTCTGTCTGTCTTCTCTCTCTCTCTCTCTCTCTCCTCCCCTCCCCCCCCCTCTCTCTCTCTCCCCCTCTCTGTCTCTCCCCCTTCCCCTTCCCAACCCTCCCCCCCCCTCCCCCCCCGGCATCCTTACAAACGAGACTTGATAGCGCTGACGTGTTCCCCAAGTCCGCGTTACACGATTGTTGTTTTAAGAAGCAAACGAGGAACGTGGCTGGCTGTCTAGAATGCTGAGCAAACAGTACAATGTTCGTAGACTGGACTCGCCTGGAGGAGGGGGAAAAGGTTTCCCCCCCCCCCCCCCCCCCCCCCCCCCCTCGTTCGTCTGTCAGTCTGTGTTGTTAGTCTGCTTTTCAAGTGTTCCTGCTGGCAGTTTTGGCTTTTCCCCCACCACCCACCACCCACCACCCACCCACGGCGACCAGGCGAAGCATTGTGAAGCGTCTGGCCTGCCTCTTGACCCGTCAGCAAGATTTTTTTTTTTTTTTTTTTTTTTTTTTTTTTTTTCATTTTTGTAGTTCGTATAGTTCCACCACACACGGCCTTTTGTCAGGGCTTTTACCAAGACACAGGGTCCAAAAAAAAAAAGGGTCTCATCTTGAAAGAAAAGAAACAACTAAAAACAATATTTTTACATGTGCACAACCTACAGAAAACATCGTGGTAGCTAAACTGTTAATAGACAGACAAACAGATAGATAGGTAGATAGAGATACAGACAGACAAACAGATAGATAGGTAGATAGAGATACAGACAGACAAACAGATAGATAGGTAGATATAGAGATACAGACAGACAAACAGATAGATAGGTAGATAGAGATACAGACAGACAAATAGATACATAGGTAGATAGATATATAAACAAAACAGATAGATAGGTAGACAGACAGATAGACAGACAAACAGACATAAAAAGAAGCCATGTGGGCGAATGGTTCCTGCGTAATACAAAAGAGTCCACCCGGAACGGTGTAAACAATCTTACTACTTAGCTCCCAGATTACAGAAAAAAAAACAACCAACAACAAGAACATAAACAACAAGAAGAACAACAGAAAGGCGGGGGAAAAACAGAAGAAGGAAAGAAAAGAAGGCTGATCCGATAGTAGGCAAAGTGCTGAGTGACAGCTGTAGAATAGCCGTTGAGAATGGCTGATTCGACAGGAGGGAAAGTGTTAAGTCATAAGTCCTAGAACAACCATTAAAGAAAGACTGATTCGACAGGAGGGAAAGTGTTAAGTCATAGTCCTAGAACAACCATTAAGAAAGACTGATTCGACAGGAGGGAAAATGTTAAGTCAGAGTCCTAGAACAACCATTAAAGAAAGACTGATTCGACAGGAGGGAAAGTGTTAAGTCATAGTCCTAGAACAACCATTTAAAGAATGACTGATTCGACAGGAGGGAAAATGTTAAGTCAGAGTCCTAAGAACAACTGATTCGACAAGGGAAAGACTGATTCGACAGTAAGAATGACTGATTCGACAGGAGGGAAAAAGTGTTAAGTCATAGTCCTAGAACACCATTAAAGAAAGACTGATTCGACAGGAGGGAAAATGTCAAGTCACAGTCCTAGAATAACCATTCATAATGACTGATTCGACAGGAGGGAAAGTGTTAAGTCATAGTCCTAGAATAACCATTAAGAATAACTGATTCGGCAGCAGGGAAAGTGTTAAGTCACAGTCCTAGAATAACCATAAATAATGACTGATTCGACAGGAGGGAAAGTGTTTAAGTCACAGTCCTAGAATAAACTGGTAATAATGACTGATTCGACAGGAGGGAAAGTGTTAAGTCACTGTCCTAGAATAACTGGTAATAATGACTGATTCGACAGGAGTGAAAGTGTTAAGTCATAGTCCTAGAATAACTAGTAACAATGACTGATTCGACAGGAGGAAAAGTGTTAAGTCATAGTCTTAGAATAATCATTAATAATGACTGTTTCGACAGTAGGGAAAAGTGTTAAGTCATAGTCCTAGAATAACCATCAATGATCATCATCATCATCGTCGTCGTCGCGGTCATCATCATCATCATCATCATCATCATCACGAAGACGACGACAACAATTAGGCGAAGAAAGAAAAGACGGGGGGGAAAAAAAAGAAACAGAAGGATAGAAAAGAAGGATGAAAAGAAAAAAATGATATGAGAAAGAAGAAAGATTAAAAAAAAAAAAAAAAAAAAAAAAAAAAAAGCGAGGTGGGGTGGGGGGGGGGGGGGGGGGGGGGGGGCGCGAGGAGGGTGATGAACGAAGAGAAGCTGAAGGAAGAGAAAAGAAAAGGACGATAAGGAGAGGAAGAAGAGAAGTAGAAGAAGAAGAAAGGAAGGGAGGGGAGGAACGAAGGAAGGACGAAAGAAGAAGAAGAAAGGAGAAGATGAGAAGAGAACCGATTTGTAACAAAGGGGAAAAGCAAGGTTGAAAAAAAAAAAAAAAAAAAAAAAAAAAAAAAAAAAAAAACCAGCAAGCTAACAACAACCAAGAAAAGAGCAGACCCCGAACGGAATTGTCAGAAACTGATGCTATGGCTTTGGGAGGAGGGGTGGGAGGGGAGGAGGGGTTCATGGGGGGGAGAGTAGTTGGGAGGACGGGGAGGGGCTTGGGGGGCAATTTGACGAGTGTCCTGTGGACCACCTCGGTCCCTAATCCCGGTTAATGTCTTAAAACGACACGATGATGGAGGAGAGGGGTCACTGGAGGAACAGAAACGTGAAGAGATAACAGTGGCCAGTTTGATTGAGAAAGGGGACTTAGAGAGAGAGAGAGAGAGGGGGGGGTGGGGTGGAGGGGGTGGGTGGAGAGGGGGAGGGAGGAGAGGGGGGATGGAGAAAGAGAGAGAGAGGGAGGAGAAGAGGAGAAGGAGAGAGAGAGAGAGCAGAGAGAGAGAGAGAGAGACAGACAGGACACAACACACACACACACACACACACACACACACACACACACACACACACACACACACAGGAAAGAGAAAAAAAAAAAAAAAAACAGGCGGACAGACAACAGTCAGAAAGGGAGACTCTATACAGACAGACAGAAAGGGAGATATACAGACAGACAACACAGACAGCCACGCAGACCAGACAGACAGACAGAGATGGACGGATTGTGAGCAAGCGCCGATGAGAACTGGAGAAGAGGCGGCATCGTCGGCTTGCTCAATAAAACGGTTGTTTATTGCATCGGTACCGGGGAGGGGGGGGGGGGGGGGGGGAAACAACTGACCATACACCGTCTTCCTGCCTGGTTCACCGTTTCCGCCAGCCTCTCCAGATCCCCGGTTTTGTGAACTGATCAACTCTTCTTTTGATGAGAGAGAGGGAGGATTCAGAGGCTTTGGGGACTCTGCTCAATTATACCAGCGAACGCGCACTCTGTGGATAGAGAGAACGCTTCAGTGTCAGTTTCGTCAAAGAGCTGTCGCAGCGTGCGGACTAATCAGTATACGCCCCACCACGTCCTCAGAATGAAAACTATTTAAAACAGGGGGTTTTGTTATATAGTGCGCTATAAAACAAACAAAACAAGCCAGAAGAAGAAAAGGAAAAAAAAAAAACGACAAAGAAACGAAACAAATTAAAAACGTGGCATATATAGCGAAAACCAAAGCAAATATGCAAAGAGACTAAAAATCTCTCTCTCTCTCTCTCTCCTCTCTCTCTCTCTCTCTCTCTCTCTCTCTCTCTCTCTCCACACTCACGCACGCAAGCACGCACGCACGCACGCACGCACGCACTTCATACATATACGCATAAAGAGAAACCTACATAAGACACAGACAGACAGACAGAGAGAAGAATCGTCCCTAGCATGTTAATAATTTACTCTTTTCGGTAATGATTTATGATTACGTGAACTTTCGACATGAGTACGTTTACCCCACACTTATTGAAGACTGTATACAATCAACAACAACAGAAATTGTCAGCGGTCTTAAAAAAAGTGTTTGGAAAGTTTAGATTGATAGGTATCTATGAATCTCGAAAGTCAGTGGTCATTTTGACTCGGATCTTGATCACACACACACACACACACACACACACACACACACACACACACACACACACACACACACATATATATATATACAATGCACGCACACACACACACGCACACACACGCACGCACGCACGCACGCACGTACGCACGCACCGCATACGTGCGCGCGCGCGCGCGCGTGTGTGTGTATGTGTGCGTGTGTGTGTGTGCATGCATCCGTGTGTGTGAAGTTCTATAGTTACTTGTAAGATGCGTTTTAATAGATCTCCGAGGCTCTCGCGTCTTCCAAATATAATCAGTACTGTTGTGTCTCCTGTACAGCCCGGAAGTAAAGCTGTTACAACCTGACCACACCTTGCTGCATCCGTTACATTAACCTCCGATTTGTTCATTCGGCGCCCATCTTGCTTCAATGACAGCCTGAAAGAACCATTAAAACATGCGCTCGTAACCATCCACCATCTCTTACACACACACACACACACACACACACCACACACCGTTCCCCATGCAATCCACCAGCCCTCTCCTTTCGCATTCTCCTCTCTGCCCCTAAGAAAGACAAATCGGAGCAGGAACGAAAGTTAATCAGCAGAAGCTGAACCTGATCATTATCTGAAGTCCAGACTGAGGAGAAAACTGGAGGAAAGAGGGAAAGGAAATGGGCGTGAGGGAGGAGACACCCTCTCTCCACACCTCTTCTTCCCCCCCCCCCCCCCCCCCCCCCCCCCCCCCCCCCCACACAACACACACACACACCACGTCCTACTCTCCTCTCCCCTCCCAGCGTCGTCCCCACCCCCCTCCCCACCCCCTTTTCCCTCCAACACTTAACAGGAAGTATTTGCCCGTCATTATCCGGCGTGGGGGGGGGGGGGGGGGGGGGGGGTGCGCTGCGATGCTTGGAACCCGGATGTTCCTCGTGCTCACCGATCTGGAAGGCCGGCCATCGGAGCCCATTTGCCTCGGCCGGCCAATGGCCATGCGCGGAGAGCGTTCCCGTGATACGCCGTCTCTGTCGGGAGATCCGACCGGCTGTGCCCGGGAGACCGGAACAGTGGCTGTGAGGAACACGTGACATGTGCCGTGCTGGGCTGTGAGAAACACGCGACATAGTGCCGTGCTGGAAGCGCGCATCGATCCGCCATCACACGCTAATCGGTCGTTCACCCCGCCCTCCCCCCCCCCCCCCCCCCCCCCCCCCCCCCCCCCCCCCCCCCAGCCCCCCCCCGCCTAAAGGCCGTCGTTAGGTAGGCCATAGCGGAACCACTCCGCTGGACTGGCTCCGTGGTTAGAGAGCTGTCCACCCCCCGCAGACGAGTATGGAGTGGTTGGATCCCACCTGCCTGTGCCCAACAAGGAGAGCAAAAATGTGCCGTTTTTCATTCGCAGCAGCCTGTACCCATTGTGTCGCCGTTCTGGTGGTGAAGGTGTGTGTGTGTGTTTGTGTGTGTGTGTGTGTGTGTAATGAGACGGCTCCTTCCCCACCCCTCCACTCCCTCCTTTCTGCATCACTGTCTTAGTCAGGCTGCCCCCCCCCCCCCCCTCCCCCCCTTTTGGCGTGTCACCTTTTAGTTGGGTGCGGATGTTGTTTTAAAGCTAAATGTATCTAAACTCGCTCCATAGTTGGTGTGGAAGTTGTTTAGTTAAGCTAAATGTATCTAAACTCGCCCCATAGTTGGGTGTGGAAGTTGTTTAAGCTAAATGTATCTAAAGTCGCCCCATAGTCGGATGTGGAAGTTGTTTAAAATAAGCTAAATGTATCTAAAGTCGCCCCATAGTCGGGTGTGGAAGTTGTTAAAATAAGCTAAATGTATCTAAAGTCGCCCCATTGTTGTGTGTGGAGGTTGTTTAAGCTAAATGTATCCAAACTCCCCCCATAGTTGGGTGTGGAAGTTGTTTAAGCTAAATGTATCTAAACTCGCCCCATAGTTGGGGTGTGGAAGTTGTTTGATTAAGCTAAATGTATCTAAACTCGCCCCATAGTTGGGTGTGGAAGTTGTTTAAGCTAAATGTATCTAAACTCGCCCCATAGTTGGGGTGTGGAAGTTGTTTAAACTAAATGTATCTAAACTCGCCTCATAGTTAGGTGTGGAAGTTGTTTAAAGGTAAATGTTTCTAAACTCGCCCCATGGTTGGATGTGGAAGTTGTTTAAGGCTAAATGTGTCTAAACTCGCCCCATAACTGTCCCTAGAAATTCTGAAACATTGGGTCTTTTTCAAAGAGGGTGTGTTTTTGTTTTAAGATCAGAGTTGATGTAGACAAAGATGCAGAAACATTCGAAAAACATCCTCCTCCCGTCTCTCCAAACTCACGAATGCGTGCGCGTGCAAACACACATACACACGCACGCACGCACACACAAGCACACACACACGCGCTTGCGCGCGCTCGCGCGCGCACGCACACCAAAGAACAATAACAAAACCTCCACGCACACACTCATACAACAGCAAAAAAAAACCACCTGCCAAGCAACTAACCAGTCAGCCAGCCAACCAACCAAACATTCCAAGTGGGAGTCCTTACACAGAGGAACGCCATTTGGGGCAGTTTCCATTGTGGCCCCTCTCCTGCTGCACTCCTCAGTGTCCGTGTTGTTACAGTCCAGACAATTGGAGGGCCCTCCGGGCGGGGGGGGGGGGGGGGGGGGGGGGGGGGGGGAGGGGGGGGGGGGGGGGGGGGGGGGGTTGCGGCCTTGTCGCGGTCGGAAGGTTTGCGCAGCCAGGAGATCCCTCCTGCTGCTCTGGCAGGGGGGGAGAGAGAGGGGGTGGGGGTGTGGGGTCAGTACTTTGATGGAACACCGCTTTTCTCAGCGGCCCCTAGGTCTGCCTGGCCAAGATGCCGGCTGATCCTATAGACAACGTGCGGTGAGTTGATATGCCTGTGGTAGATTCTCCCATGTTCGGCAAGTCAAGGGTGAGGGTTCAAGACTGAGGGTGACCCGCCGTCCTTGTCCTCCCCCCCAACCCCCCCCCCCCCCCCCCCCCCCCCCCCCCCCCCCCCCCCCCCCCCCCCCCCCCCCCCCCCCCCCCCCCCCCCCCCCCCCCCCCCCCCCCCCCCCCCGTCCCTCCGTCCCTCCCTTTCCCACCCCCCCGATCTGTTCGGTCTTGGTGTGTTCCCCGTCAAGTCTTCGTTGTCACATTGTTCCTTTCTCTGTGGACTGATTCTGAAGAATTATGCCTGCCTTTGTTCGTTCGGGCTAAATGTTCAGCTCTTTTGTTGACTAATCTGAACAACGGGCACCTGCGTCTGCTCAAGAATTTTTCAAACAGTTTTCTCTCTGATGGCTTCATACGCGCTGCTGTCACGCCTCGGTGCTTCGGGATCAAAATGGCCGGTCAGTCTGGAAGTAAGTTTGGTTGGCTGGTTATTTTCTCATACTGTGTGACCGCGTGTCTGCTCTGGAATCCATCGCTGAACGAAATCTCAACCGCCATAAACTCCTGAACTGATTTAAACATGCACGCACGCACGCACGCACGCACACACACACGCGCGCGCGCGCGCACACACACACACACACACACACACACACACACACACACACACACACACACACCACTCCACGCACGCGCACGCGCGCACCCACGCACGCGCGCACATACATGCATACATACACACACATACATATATACATTCATTCATACATACATACATACATACATACATACATACATACATACATACATACATACATACACGCACGCACGCACACACACACGCATACATGCATACATACATACATACATACACGCACGCACGCACACACGCATACATGCACGCATATGGCACAGTGAAAATGGAGTGACAGAAAAAAGAACGGGAAGTGTATTAGCACACAGTTTCCCAGAAATACAGAAAGAGAGGGGGTTAGTTACCGCCAAGGACATTGACAAAGTACAGGACAAGACACAATGCATTTCGACTTCTTGGGTACAAGTACCCACACGTAACTACTATCATCACCATCGTCACCCACTAAAGTCATTTATTTATTTATTTATTTAGTTGATTTTGTTTATTCTTTATTATTTTTTTTCTTTTTTGATTTTTATTTATTGTTTCAAAATTTCAAAATGGAGCGACTGATGGCGGAGAACGAAGCAAAATTTAGAAAGAGTGGGGGTTAGTTGCCGCCGAGGACATTGACGAACAAAGTACAGGACAAGACACGATGCATTTCGACCGCTTGGGTCTTCTTCAAGGTTTTTTTTTTTTTTTTTTTTTTTTTTTTTTTCACTAAGAAGACCCAAGCGGTCGAAATGCATCGTGTCTTGTCCTGTACTTTGTTCGTCAATGTCCTCGGCGGCAACTAACCCCCACTCTTTCTAAATTTTTTTTTTTTTTTTTTTTTATTGATTTTATTTTATTTATTTGTATTTTTTCTGTTTTTGCCCCACTAAGCACTATTATCAATCCACCTAATCACTACCGCCACTAATATATCATACTGTTCTACAAAACAGGCTACAAACCCCAATGTTTCGCACACACACACTTCCCCCCCCCCCCCCCCTCCCCCCCTCCATCACTATTTCTCTCTCCCATGATCTCCTCCTGGGTGGCCTCATTTCCGTCTGGCGGCCATTTGGGTCGTGCGGCTAACATGACAAGATAAGTGGTTTCACGTTCTTCGTTTTCATTGTTACCCAAGAGGTCGAAATGCATTGTGTCTTGTCCTGTACTTTCTCAATGTCCTTGGCGGTAACTGACCCCCTCTCTTTCTAAATTTTGCTTCATTCTCCGCCCTCAGTCGCTCCGTTTTGAAACGGATGTACATTAAAGACTATATGAACCCCCCCCACCCACCCCCCATCCCCCCCCATCCCCTCCCTCCCCACCACGTGCCCTCATCCGGCGGATTCCCGACATGTCAATACAGCGTGGGAAGAAAGCTGTCGACGACATCTGGGGGCCCGTGGAGTGTGAAACGTGTGCACAAAGTGGGGGGCAATTAGACGCCGGTGCCGGGGATGGGTTTGAGGGGGGGGGGGGGGGGGGTGTCACTGGGAGGAAGAGTGAGAGCCCCACGTAAATTGGTGACCAAAGGAGGCCTGCTCTTATCTCCAGTATCTTGTTTGTATTGAGTGAAGATGGCGGAGTTGTTCACAGAAAGAAACTTATCTCGACGTTCTTCTTTTCTCCCTCCCTCCCTCCCTCCCTCTCTCTGTCTGCCTGTCTGCCTTTCTCACTGTCTCCGTCTCTCTGTCTGCCTCTGTCTTTCGTTCTCTCTCCCTCTCTGTTCCTCCCTTGCTTCTCCATCCCGCTTCCTTTCTCCCGCACTCTGTCTCTCATTGCTATTTTTTGTTAACTCCCCCCCCCCCCCCCCCCCCCCCCTCTCTCCCCCCTCTCTCTGTCTCT
>JADBJO010001177.1:277500-280000 GCA_016801955.1 Conus betulinus
GGCGAATGATCGGCGAGGTGACGTCATATAACGCTGCGCTGGTTTTCACACTGACGGCAGTGTATCACATAATCACATGGTCAGCCACGGAAAACTGATTTCCGAAATAATTTACCAGTTGGCGTTTTCTGTAATCTGAAGCTGCTGCCATGGAATTTTTGTGTTCATGTACATATTCTATGTTGTATCAGGTATTTGTCAGCATTATGAGACAAGACTGTTGGGACGGAATGACAAGAACGAAAACAGAGAAGTCGTTGCATGTTAGAACCATTAAGCTGGTACGGTTGAAATCTCAACCTTTGACCTGAATGGTTACAAAAAGCTGCACCTTCTTCCATTTAGAGACGTGCTCGTTAAGAGATTCTTACGTGTGTATAACGTAGTGAATGTAAGTCTCCAAAGGGAGATGGTCCACCAGCGTTTTGTCATCTATCAATGGACAGGTACACAGGCGTTCTATTCTTAAACCCTACCACAGTCTGTATGTCTGTATAAACATAACGCAAAGTATTCCGAAGGAAAGACGTGCAACAATTCAATTTTTCCCTTTAAAATCACATCTGTGGAAAGTAAGATTTAGCAAAGCACTGAAACTTAGGAAGCTGATGAAAAAAGCATAAGGGATTTAAGGATTACTCTCTCTCTCTCTCTCTCTCTCTCTCTCTCTCTCTCCTCTCTCTCTCTCTCTCTCTCTCTCTCTCCTCTCTCTCTCTCTCTCTCTCTCTCTCTCTCTCTCTCTCCTCTCTCTCCTCTCTCTCTCTCTTCTCTCTCTCAGCTCTCTCTCTCAGCTCCACTCTCTCTCTCTCTCTCTCTCTCTCTCTCTCTCCACCTCTCTCGTCTCTCTCTCATCGCTCCACCATCCCACACACCAAAAACCTTCTTTCCCGCGCCCACCCACCCCGTCGCTCCATCGCTTCCCTTCTCAGGTTGAAAACAAACAAACCGGCATAACCATTCAGTCTGCTGGTGTTACCGTTACACCATCTTCAGTTCCAGCCTTACCCCTACCCTCCCATCCTGTCTGGGTGTGGGGGGGGGGGGGGGGGGGGGGGGGGGAAGAGGGGGAGGAAGAAGGGGGAGGGGGGCGGGGGGGGGGTCGCTGCACTCCAGAGTCCCTCCGCGCAGGAAGAGCTGTCGCTCATTTTTCCTTCCAGCATGATTTTCCATTCCTTGTGTTGTTTTCAAATGTCGAAGAAACGCCGATGTTGGCACATGTTTTATTATTATTATTTTTTTTTTTTTTTCATTGGTGAAGCGACCTTAGTACTTGACGGAAGGACGCCCTGTTTGACAGGGGAGGTAATCTTTGTTAGGCGCGGGGAGGGGAATGGGTTGAAAAGGAGCCAACTTTTTTTTTTTTTCCGAAGCCGTACTGGAAAATTTGTCTTGGTGGTGGTTTGGGGGCAGGATACCTGGTAGGACTCTCTTAGCGCGTCACAGGTGTGGTCCGTTTGAGGATGCTTTCCTCAGGACGGATTTTGAAAAGGCTTCTGTCGAGCAAGTTTCCCTCCACCACCATCCACATGACAACTTCCTTCCTCCTCACAACCGTTCTCTAGCTCTTCCCCGCCTCGCCTCTCGTAACACCCCCCCCTTCCCGCTTTCCCTCCCCTCATCCTCCGCCCGCCCTCAACGTTCGTTCCCGTATCTTTCAGTTCTCCTTGGCGTCTTCAAAAGCTGGCGAGATGTCAATGCTCCAGAAAGACTTTAGACAGCTAGCAGAGGGGATGAAGATAAGAACAACAATAAGACAAACCAATAAGACTCGTCTGCGGTAATTCTTTTCAGGTATGTGCTGCGTATGTATTCACTAGTAGCTTGCGCGCGCGCGCGCGTGTGTGTGTGTGTGTGTGTGTGTGTGTGTGTGTGTGTGTGTGTGTGTGTGTGTTTGTGCGTGCGTGCGTGCGTGTGTGTGTGTGTGTGTTTGTTTGTGTGTGTGTGTGTGTGTGTGTGTGTGTGTGTGTGTGTGTGTGTGTGTGTGTGAGAGGATAGTGTAGGGGCAGAGGATGGAGAGGAGGGCAGGGGGGGGGGAGTTATGTAATCAACAGATGGCGTCAGTTTGGAAAATAAACTGGCATTGCAGCGCGACGATTTGTGCAAGTGTCGTTAATAAATCTGCACTTTCTCCTGATGCACTTTCACAAAATTCCAGACCTCTGCGATGCACGTATCACATATTAGCGATATATTGAGACATGTTGAAGAGAAAAAAAAAAAAAAAAAGAAGAAAGAGGAAGAGGGGGTGATGACGGTGATGGAGGCGCAGGAAGAGGGAAGAGCAGGTGGAGGGAGAAAGAGGGGAGGGGGAAGGAGAAAGAGGGGGAAGGAGAAAGAGGGGGAAGAGTAGGGAAAAAGAGAAGACATGGGAGAAGAAGAGAAAAATGGTGATAAATGATAAAGAAGAGAACATGCAAGAGGGAAAGTAATCCAGCAAACGTTTGTTCTCTTTGTCCAGCAGATGTTTCTCCTTCCATCTCTATGATGTCTTGTTCAGACA
>JADBJO010001177.1:290000-292500 GCA_016801955.1 Conus betulinus
GAGGGGTGGGGGGGGGGGGGGGCGGACGGGAGGGAGGAAGATTGAGAGGGGGAGAGAATGTGAAGGAAGCAAAAGAGGAAGAGGAAGAGAGAGAGTTAAATACAGAGAGAGAGAGAGAGAGAGAGAGAGAGAGAGAGAGAGAGAGAGTTTAAAATTTAATGAAGTTTTAAGACGACGTCGCAGATAGACAAGACGAGCGGACGGACAGACTGGTAGATGGGACGGGGGTAAGAGGGCTGAGGCAAACGATATAAAGACGATTCCATTAGGCTGGGAACGCTGTTGGCACTCCTGAGAAAATTGTGGAGAAAATGACAGAATTGTTCACATCCTTGGCCACGAACGCGATGTTCTAGATAGATACTCTCGCTCCGCCTCCGCTCCTACCCCCCCCCCCCCCCCCCCCCCCCCCCCTCCCCCCCTTGCTGCGCCCCATTCCGTTCTCTCTCTCTCTCTCTCTCTCTCTCTCTCTCTCTCTCTCTCTCTCTCTCTCTCTTCGTCTTTCAGTGTTTGCCAGTTTCCGTTTCCCTCTCTGCCTGTCTGTCTCTTTGTCTCATTGTTTCTGTCTCTGTCAGTCTCTCTCTCTCTCTCTCTCTCCTCTCCTCTCTCTCTCTCGCTCTCTCTCTCTCTCTCTCTCTCTCTCTACGTGTCCGTCCCTCCCTCCTTACCATCTGACTTGTGTCCCCCCCGCCCCCCCCCCCCCCCCCCCCCCCGTCCCCCCCACCACACACACACACACACACACACACACACACACACACACACACACACACCCTTCTTCCGTCTCTCATCTGCTTCTCTATTTTCATCGCGATTGTAGTGCTACATCTCTCCTTCCCCCACCCCTCCTCCCATTCCCACCTACCCCTTTCTCTCCCTCGACTTAGCTTTTTTTTTTTTTTCAAATTAATCTTTGTTTGATGCCTTTCTAGATTCTCTGACGAAATGCTGAGCGGCAGGAATACTTTTCTGAATGGAGGGGTAACAGTACTGATGATGGTTGTGGCGAAAGAGACGAAAGAAAACGAACAAGTTCATAGCGTGCGGAAGGTTTTTGAGCTTCGACATAACCTGCACCAACAGTCCGCAGTCGACGAACAGAATCAGTCTGGCGGAAAAGACATTATCTCAGATGGTTCGCTCTATGTTGCAGGCAGAGTACACTCGCTCGTGAATTGGCATACTCCTCACAAAATGTTAAACACACAACTTCAGAGTTCCACGAAAAAAAAAGTTTATTGTGACTGGTTTAAACGACTTTCAGTTTCGGGATGTAATATTGAACGTTTCATAAATTCAGCCTGGAGAAATTTCTCGACAAATTGGCCTCGGTCTTGGAATGCTGTGCAATAGAATAAACAAGTCGGAAAGAATAGGTAATTTGAAGAAGTTTTCTGTCATGTTCTGACCTATTTCGAAACGAAATACGCCGGGAACATGATTACTTGCAAGCGTACAAGTGTGTAAAAAGACAGCTTTTGTCTCGATAAACGAAATTTCGTGTGTTCGTTTTTTACTGTACCTTTGCTGCCTGTTGCCTTGCCTGTCTGTTGACGCAACAACTTTTTTCTCCATTTTAAAGCTTCAAACTAATAAAATACTTACGTTTATTCGTGCCAGTTGACGTGCACGTACTAAATTTTCACTTTCTGGGTTTTGTGAGTTTATTTGTGTCGATTCTGTTGCCATTTTTGTTTAATCCAATTAAACGAGGTGATAGTTTTGTTGAATACGTTTTGTTCAGTCACAACAACAACAACAACAAAAAAGTCGGAAAGAAACAAGTTTGGAAAAAAAAAAAAAAAAAGCAGTGCGGGTCTTAAGTTGGAGACCAAAGGGTTTTCAACGATTCAGGTTATAAGATAGAATTTTACCTCTGTAGGCACTGAGACAGGCTGGCACGTGGTGTGGCACTGATGCCGTGAGTCTGTCCAGCACCGCCGGGGTGAGACCTGGGGTGGGAATGGTTCACCGGGCAGAGCACCGGGCTCATCGTCCTGGTGATCCTGGAGTCGCAGGTCGGAATTTCCACGGGACGTTTCGGTAAGACAAAGGGGGATTTTCCACGGGACGTTTCGATAAGACAAGGGGGATTTGCCACGAGACGTTTCAGTCAGACAAAGGGGGGGGGGGGGGGGGGGGGGGGGGGGGGGGGGGGAGGGGGGGGGTTCCACGGGACGTTTCGGTAAAACAAGGGGGGATTTTCCACGGACGTTTTGGTACAACAATGGGGGGGGGGGGGGGGTCCCCACGCGATGTTTCGGTAAGACAAAGGGGGATTTTCCACGGGACGTTTTGGGTAAAGCAAGGGGGGGGGGGGGGGGGGGGGGGGGGGGGGGGAGGGGGGTCCCACGGGACGTTTCGGTAAGACAAAGGGGGATTTTCCACGGGACGTTTCGGGAAGACAAAGGGGGATTTTCCACAGGACGTTTCGGTAAGACAAAGGGGGATTTTCCCCTCTGAGTTAACATTGGTTCTGACTCCACTTACCTAAAAACTG
>JADBJO010001177.1:300000-305000 GCA_016801955.1 Conus betulinus
AGGGGGACTGAGGGAATGGGGGTCGTGGAAAAGAGGATGGAGGAAGGCAGAAAAGGGGAAGCTAGAGACAGATAGGAATTATGAGAGGGGGGGGGGGGTGTGTAAAGTTGAAAGGTTATAGTAGAAGGAATTATGAAAGGGGGGGGGGGGGGGGGGGTTAAAGTAGAAAGGTTACAGTCTAACTTTAGTGTGCTGCGGATATCTGGTGGTTGCACCAGCGAAGTCGTCCTCTAACGTTAGTGTGCCGCGAATATCTGGTTGTCGCACCAGTAAAGTCGTCCTT
The DNA here is from genome assembly GCA_016801955.1 of Conus betulinus. Taxonomy (NCBI): domain Eukaryota; kingdom Metazoa; phylum Mollusca; class Gastropoda; order Neogastropoda; family Conidae; genus Conus; species Conus betulinus. The sequence goes on from JADBJO010001177.1 coordinate 300,284, forward strand.
TAACGTTAGTGTGCCGCGGATATCTGGTTGTTGCACCAGTGAAATCGTCCTCTAACGTTAGTGTGCCGCGAATATCTGGTTGGTGCACCAGTGAAGTCGTCCTCTAACGTTAGTGTGCCGCGGATATCGGGTTGTTGCACCAGCGAAGTCGTCCTCTAACGTTAGTGTGCCGCGGATATCTGGTGGTGCACCAGCGAAGTCGTCCTCTAACATTAGTGTGCCGCGGATATCTGGTTGTTGCACCAGTGAAATCGTCCTTTAACGTTAGTGTGCCGTGGATATCTGGTTGTTGCACCAGTGAAGCCGTCCTCAAACGTTAGTGTGCTGCGAATATCTGGTTGTTGCACCAGTGAAATCCTTTAACGTTAGTGTGCCGCGGATATCTGGTTGTTGCACCAGTGAAATCGTCCTTTAACGTTAGTGTGCCGCGGATATCTGGTTGTTGCACCAGCGAAGTGGTCCTCTAACGTTAGTGTGCCGCGGATATCTGGTTGTTGCACCAGTGAAGTCGTCCTCTAACGTTAGTGTGCCGCGGATATCTGGTTGTTGCACCAGTGAAGTCGTCCTCTAACGTTAGTGTGCCGGGGGTATCTGGTTGTTGCACCAGTGAAGTCGTCCTCTAACGTTAGTGTGCCGCGGATATCTGGTTGTTGCACCAGTGAAGTCGTCCTTTAACGTTAGTGTGCCGCGGATATCTGGTTGTTGCACCAGTGAAGTCGTCCTCTAACGTTAGTGTGCCCGCGGATATCTGTTTGGTGCACCAGTGAACTCGTCGTTTAACTTTAGTGTGCCTGGGATATCTGGTTGGTGCACCAGTGAAGTCGTCCTCTAACGTGTGCCGCGGGTATCTGGGTGTGCCGCGGGTATCTGGTTGTTGCCCCAACGAAGGCGTGGCGTTGATCGGAACCACTGCAATCAATGCTGGCACGACTGAAGGGTGTTTATGATTGTTGCCCGCGCCGAAAGGGTCATGGTGCCGCTCAGTTCTGGAACCGGGCCAGAGACTTCGGGGTGCATGTTTCGGGGCTAGTCAAGCAAGATTGTGGCAAGGCTGGAAGACGGTTTCCTACTTCCTACCCCCCCCCCCCCCCCAACCCCCATTCCCCTGCCCTCGATAAAGCTTCCCTCTTTTCTTCTCAACCTTCTCATTCTCTTCTTTCTTTTTGACAAACTTGTGTTTTGATGTATTGAATTCTTCTTTGCTGTGAATGTATCGGTCTCGGAGGGGGGTGGCGTGGTATTTTGAAAGAAAAAAGGCTTCTAGGCTGTCCTTTCTAACCTGAACTAATCTGTCTCTATCTCTGTCTCTGTCTCTCTCTCTCTCTCTCTCTCTCTCTCTCTCTCTCTCTCTCTCTCTCTCTCTGTCTCTTTGTCTCTCTCTGTCTCTCCCCCTCTTTGTCTAAAATATTACTAAATATCACTCGCACACTTTGCTCGTATACAAATGAGCTGTTCACTGTGTCATGTAGAGTGTGTATGTATGCAACATTATGTTCCGGTGTGCGTGCGTGTGTGTGTGTGTGTGTGTGTGTGTTGTGTGTGCGCGCGCGCGCGCGCGCGCGCACGCGCGTGCGCGCGATTGTGCTGTGTGCGTGCGGTGTGTATGTGTATGTTTATGACTCGTGAACGCAGCATTGTGTGTGTGTGTGTGTGTGTGTGTGTGTGTGTGTGTGTGTGTGTGTGTGTGTGTGTGTGTGTGTGTGTTCTACTTATATCTTTTAGATGTTGAATTATTAAAGCTTGTATGGCGCCCTGCAGCCTACGTTGTTAGGTTGGGTGCTATCGAAATTGTTCTCATTTTCAGTATTATTCTCTCTCTCTCTCTCTCTCTCTCTCTCTCTCTCTCTCTCTCTCTCTCTCTCTCTCTCCTCCTGTCAAAAGACCCAGCCAGAGAGCTGCTTTATCCTGTAGGACGGAATGGGGCCAGCGTTCACTGAGGTCAAGCTGTGGAGAAGTGTAACGATGACGTTCCTCCCCCCCTCCCCCCCCCCCCCACACACACACACACACACACACACACACCACACCACACCCTCACGGTTTCTCCCACAGTTGAAGGGGTCATCAGGCAGACGGGTCCAGTTGTTGTGTCCTTCCTGTGCATGTTGTGATGGATGGAAAGGGAGGGGGGGGGGGGAGCGGGGGAGGGGGAGCAAGGGGGGTGGGGAAGGTTTGGAGAGCTCTGATCCGTAGTTTGGCTTCACACACACACACACACACACATACACACACACACACACACACACACACACACACACACACATACACACACACACAGGCACGCACGCACGCACGCACGCACGCACGCACGCACGCACGCACGCACACGCACACACGCACGCACGCACGCACGCACATATCGATTAATCAGAGGAACCAACATTCGCTTTGATACAATATTACAACTTTTCTATACTTTGGTTACTTCTACAGCAACATATGGAGCAGAAATTTGGTTGCCATGGTCTGAGAAAAGTACAATGTCTAACATGGACTCAAAAAACAGTTAATTTAACGACTCTAAGTGAACTAGGAAGATTTCCAATTGGGATTCACATAGATTGTCGAACCATTGGCTTTTGGTTGCACATTTTAGATAAGCCGGAAGAAACATATTGAAAAAAGTGCATACAACGACATGATGAATAAAGACAAGGGAATTCAGTATCCGTGGCTCTTGTTTATTAAAAACATTCTTTACAGTTTAGGATGTTTGGTTGAACCAGTCAACACTGAGTAAGCATAGACTGAAATTCACTATACAACAACAATTGAAAGCCAAGTATATTGAATTTTGGGCAAAGGAAAAGACAAAATACAGCCGTTTAGAGTTTTACAATGTCATCAAATCATCTGAATATCATATTGAATATTACTTGTTGACTGATATGGACAGTACGAAAAAACAAGCACTATATAAATTGCGTGTTAGCTCGCGTGACTTAAATGTTGAGAAAGGTCGTTATGCAGGTATACCACGAAATCAAAGATTTTGTATAGCATGTAATGAAATAGAAGACGAATTTCATTTTTTAGATAATTGTAGTATACTTTATGACATAAGACACAAAACTAAAGACACAACTAGAACAGATGCAAGATCTAACAGATGACCCAGGAAAAAACAATATTTTGTGCCAACGACTTCAAACCAAGTACTCTATTAAACTCCAGGGAACACCAAGAAATATTAGCCAACTTTGTTTTTGAGGCATTCAAAGCCAGGCAAAACTGATAATCGAAGCACTTTTTTTGTTTTTGTTGTTGTTGTTCTTGTTCTTGTTGATATTGTATGCCAAATATCTTTCAAAGGTGACGGCAATAAAGAATTGTTCTTGTTCTTGTTCACACACATACACACACACTAATTCGTTTCAGCCTACGCGTGTCAATAATCCGCGTGTGTGTCGGTGGTACACACACACACTCATACATGAATACATATTCACGAATGCACACATGGACATTATGTATATCACGGCCATGTAAATTGAAACGGGTTCCTACTCTTCTGTAACTTTAATATTGATAGAATTCGTTCACTGTCCAAATCCATTTGGATTGATCTGGGAAGGAAAAAAGAACCATTGGAATGCGACTCATCTGTGATACCGAGTGTCGAAGAGAAGTGGCGGGGAGGGGGGGGGGGGGGGGGGGGGGCGGCGCTAAACTCCGTGTTTTCTGATAGTATTATGCCCGAATGTGAGAGGTCCAGTCTGCTTTTGGCATTCTGGGTTTTCTTATTGCTGGTATAAACGGGCAAGAGGAGCAATACCAGTGGGGGTAATTATCGCCTCGTTTTCCGCCATATTTGCCCAGACCTGCTGAGGTTGAGAGTGATCTTCCTTTCAGCCCGTGTGCGAAACTCATCAGCCGAGAGAGGACTGAAACGTTTGATGAGGTGCACCGTTTCCGAATGTGAAGACAGTGCATTAACAGGGGGAAGTGGTGTGTGGTATCTCTGTGTGTGTGTGTGTGTGTGTGTGTGTGTGTGTGTGTGGGTGTGTGTGTGTGTGTGTGTGTCTGCGTGTCCATGTGTTTGTCTGTGTGTGAGAGACAAAGAGAGAGAGAGAGAGAGAGAGAGAGAGAGAGAGAGAGAGAGAGAGAGAGAGAGAGAGGCAGACAGACAAGACAGACAGAGAGACATACAGACAGAGAAGAGAACATATCTGACGGCCAGGTATAGTATTTCACTGATTATCATCATGTGAAAAAAAAAAGAGAAACAAACTGCAGTATTACTGTTATCAGGGAAGGGGGGGGGGGGGAGCATTCTTTTGCGCATTTTTTTTGCTGTTAATAACGTCTGAAGACATTTGTTGAAATGTTACGTGTCTGTTTTGTGTTGTATGTAAAATTTGCGTTACAGTCCATCCCGTTTTGTATTTATTTGTATTTTAATTGGCACTAACGTATGCCGCTCTAAGATTTTTTACGCGCCCAGGTTTGTGAGTGTGCACGTTAAACGAAGATGGTTACTGCATGAATAATTGTGTATAATGAATAGGATGTAGAAAGACAATTGTCGAAAGAGGTATTCAAGTTAATTAAGCTTGTAAACATGCCGAATCGATTCGAATCGAGCGCCAGCGGTGCGTGCGTGCGTGTGCGTGCGTGCGTGTGTGTGTGTGTGTGTGTGTGTGTGTGTGTGTGTGTGTGTGTGTGTGTGTGTGTGTCTGTGTCTGTGTGTCAATCTGTGTGTTTGTGTGTACGAGCG
>JADBJO010001177.1:315000-320000 GCA_016801955.1 Conus betulinus
CACACACACACTGTGTATTTAGAGAGACAGGCAGACAGACAAATAGATCGATAATATCACAGCACCACACCGCACCGCTCCACAATGAAATGATTTCGGTAGTTTACAGCATATAAACGAAAGATTAGAATAAGTTGGTGATCTTTTCTACAGGGACAAATGATAAAAATGCAAACCCCCTCCCACCCCGTTGTGTGTATGTGTTGTGTGTGTGGCGTGTGTGTGTTGTGTGTGTGTGTGTGTGTGTGTGTGTGTGTGTGTGTGTATGTGGTGTTGTGTGTGTGTATGTGTGTGTGTGTATGCGCGTGTGTGTTGTATGTGTGAGTGTGTGTGTGAGTTTGTGTGTGTGTATGTGTGTGTGTGTGTGTGTGTGGTGTGTGTGTGTGTGTGTGTTCCAAATGTGGGTGTGTAGTGTGTGTGTGTTGTGGGGTTAGTGTGTGTGGTGTGTGTGTGGGTGTGTGAGTGGTGTGTGTGTGGTGTGTACGTCTGTGTGTTCAGTGTAGACAAACAGTTGTGTTGTGTGTGTGGACAGACAGTGTGGGGTACAAGAAGTTGAGAAAAAGATAGTACAGAGCCGCACAGACATCAGACAAGAAGTTTGAGCAAAACAGAAGTACAGTCTGGGTCTCCGTCATTAAAGCAAAAACTTTTCAAAGGTTATTGGGGGGCGGGGGTAATGTGTCTATAACAAATAGATGTGAAAATAAATGGAGGACAGTCAGAAAATGTGAGAGGGGGGAAGTGGGGTAACAGTTACCCCGTCATTAAAGCAAAAACTTTTCAAAGGTTTGTCTATAACCAAAATGTGTGGACGTGTATGGGGAGAGGGGGGGGTTTTCGAGAAACAAGATAGCTGGAATGAAATCGAGGCGTTAGATTATCATTACCTAATCTTCACTAGCAGCTAATGGAGACTATCACATTTTGTGTAATGGTGTGTGTGAAATGTGAGTTTGTGTTTGTGTGTGTGGTGGCACATGAAGAAGGTGAAGTAGAAAGTGTGTGGTGGTGTGAAAGTTGTTTTGTGTTGTCAAGTGTGGGATTGTGTGTTGTTTGTGGGTGTTTGTGGTGAAAAGAAAAGGAGGTGTGAGAGGTGAAGAAAGAGGTGTTAGTGGGAAAACGCGCGCGCGGAAGAAAAGGTCCAACGTGGTGTGAGTGTCTGGGTCATCATGCTATTGTGGTGTCTGTAGTGCAAAACCACACCAATTGTTCGGACATGATCAGTGGAACCTGTGTGTTTGGGTGTCGGTCCTGTCCGTGGCACAGCCAAGTAACCCGAGCGACAGACCACTTGGATTCTGAGGTTATTCTCAATTAGTTGAGAAAAAAGAGTACAAAAAGCCTAACATTTACTTACTAACTCCGTCAAAAAAAAAAAAAAAATCAAAGGTTTTATGTCTATAGACAAACACCGGAACAACAAACACAGGAATCCCCTAGCGGTACACCAAAGCTGCTTGTTGGAGTGTGGGGGGTTAGTGTTGTGGGGAAATGCTGGACATTCAATCAGGGGTTAGAACATGAAAGAGCGATCAATGATTCACGAAAGCAGCTAATGAAGAATCTAAACAACCCAGTTGCTCGTGATCAAAAACATAAAAGTTCCCATCCACGCGTGACTGCCCCCCCCCACCCCCCCCACCCGACCCCCTAGTCCACCTGATCAGTCCCCCCCCGCCCGCCCCATCGGGCCCCCCGTCCTCTCCACCCCAGGTTGGATTGAACTACCCACTTGGTGTCTGCGGTAATCTGTGTTACTGATAATCAAAAAAAAAAAAAGGACAACACACGGCAGCACAACACAGAAGCCTAGGTGACACCAAAGATTGCTGTGAAGTGGTGTGGGAATGTATACATGGAAATGAATTTTGAAAGAAAGAGCTGAATGAAAGACAATGGACAAAGAAATCTAACAATCCCGCCTTCTTGAATGATCCAAAATTCACCCGTTTTGTCTCCGCTCCCCCCCCCTTATTTCATCCTCCCCCCCCCCCCCCCCCCCCCCCCCCCCCCCCCCCCCCCCCCCCCCTCACCCCCCCCCCCCCACCCCCCCCCCCCCCCCCCCCCCGGCTCCCCCCCCCCCCCCCCCCCCCCCCCCACCCCCCCCCCCTCCCCCCCCCCCCCGACCCCCCGCCCCATCGCCCTCCCACCACGGTGAAAGTTCTACTTACTTTGCAAAATCAATCCTCCTCTCGCGAATTCACCTGTCTCCTTTCTCCCCGGCCTCACCCCCCTCCCACCCCCCCCACCCCCCCCCCCCAGCCCCACCCCCACCGCCCCCATCCCCCAAGTCCACCAAGTGTTCAAAGTGATAACCTCGCCTGGTTGGTAGGAAGATCTGACACGGGATTGTTACCTTCATTTAGCTGTCTCCCAAACAGACCCCCAGGCAGACAGACAGCATGCTGTTCAGCAGTGACCGTCGCCTTGAGCCGGGGCAGTGTAAGGTAGCCGGGCCTGGCCAGGGTGTCTAGCTGTCTGTCCTTTGTCAGCTAAAAAAGAGCAGCTGTGATTTATACACTTCTTATCAATCACCGCCAGGGCCGATCGATGTCGCCGCCATGCTGATCACACGCACGCACGCACACACGCGCGCGCGCGCGCACACACCACACACGCGCACACACACACACACACACACAAAACACACACACACACTCTTTACAAACTCACACACACACACACACACACACACACACACACACACACACACACACACACACACACACACTGTAAGTGTGTGGTGTGTGTGTTGGGGGTGGGGGTGGTGCGATTATGCGTTCGTATGTTTGAGCGTGTGGGGTGCGCGCGCGCGTGTGTGTAAGAGGTTGTGTTAGGCTTTTGTGTGTGTGTGTGTGTGTGTGTGGTGTGTTTGTTTGTTGTGTGTTTGTGTTATTTTGTGTTGTGTTGTGTGTGTGTGTGTGTGTGTGTGAGAGAGCGAGAGAGAGGGTCGATATGTTCCATTGTTCGTTCCGCTGCATGGAGTGTTATAAATCATGAAGTGTGGTTGCATCCCTCCTCGTCAGTAAAATGAGCCCGCGTGATGAAGTGGGGTGAGGTGGAGGGAATGAGAGGGATGCTACTGTGTCCTTCATGTAACGTCTGTCCACTGTGCGTGATATTAGACAAGAGATGCTACTGTGTAAAGAGACGGTGGGAATATGCTCACGAGATAGACACACACGCGCATGCCCGCTCACATACAAACGCTTCTTCTTTTTTTTTTTTTTTAATTTCGATTCAGTTCTGATCGACTGTAAAAATACCCCTTTTCTAACTTTTTTTTTTTGATTAAAAATTATTATTGTTTTGTAAGTTTTGTCGTCTTTATCCTTTCTGTCCATTCCCCCTTTTTCCTCCTCTCCAGCCCCCCCCCCCCCCCCCCCCTCCTCCCCCCACACTCTTCGTTCCCCAGCCCCGGCGTCTGACCTGCTTCAACAATGGCATTCCCCCTCATCCTGTCCCAGCACCCAATCGCTTCGCTACCCCTCCCCTTTTCCCTCTCTATCACTTCCTCCACCCCCACTCCAGCCGCCTCCCTTCCCTCTTTCCTATGCCCTGCCCCCCACCCCCACCCCCCACAAGCTGGGTAGCGACCGGCACAATGGGTAGATAAATTTCAGTGGGTGCCATCAAGATTGGCGGCGGAGGGTTTTTTGTTCATGTGGGGGGCAAAGTCAATCAATATATTTATTGTTCGGGTGGCTTTGGTGGCTTTTAAATCCTAGATTTATCGAACGCTCTCTGGTTACGACTTCAGAGAGAGAGAGAGAGAGAGAGAGAGAGAGGGGGAGAGAGAGAGAGAGAGAGGTGGGTGGGAGAGGGAGGGGAGGGGAAGAGAGAGAGAGAGAGGGGGGGAGAGAAGGGGGGGGGGGAGATCCAGAGAGATTGTGGGTGGGAGAGAGAGAGGGGGAAGGAGAGTGAGGGGATGGGAGAGGGGTTGGATAGGGTTAGGAAAGAGGGAGAGGCGTGGATGGGTGAGGGAGAGAGAGAGAGAGAGAGAGAGAGAGAGAGAGAGGAGAGACGAGAGAGAGAGAGAGAGAGGAGAAGGGGGATGGGGAGAAAAAGAGAGAGGGTTGGGAGAGAGAGAGGGGGTTAGGAGAGAAGGGGTATAGGTGGGAGAGAGAAAGAAAGCGAGAAAGGGAGAGGGGGTGGATGAAATGGGAGAGAGAGAGAGAAAAAAAAGAGGTAAGAAAAGTGGAGTTGGGAGAGAGAGAGAGAGGAGAGAGAAAGGGAGGGACGGGGAGAGAGAGAGAGAGAGAGAGAGGAGAGAGAGAGACAGAGAGAGGAGGACAGAGAAGATACAGAAAGAAGGACAGAGAATACAGAAAGTGAAAGAGAGAGAGAGAGAGTACAGAAAGAGAGAGGGGGGAGAGAGAGGGAGGGAGGGAAAGAGAGAGAGAGAAAGAGAGAGAGAGGGTACAGAAAGAACATAGAGAGAGAGTACAGAAAGAGAGAGAGAGAGCGACCAGAGTACAGAAAGAGACAGTACAGAAATAGAGAGGACAGACAGACAGACAGACAGACAGACAGACAGAGAGACTACAGAAAGAGAGACAGACAGACAGACAGAGAGGGGGGAGAGAGAGAGAGTGCAGAAAGAGACAGACGTAGAGAGAGAGTACGGAAAGAGAGAGAGTACGGAAAGAGAGAGAGAGAGAGAGAGAGAGATTACAGAAAGACAGGCAGACATAGAGAGTACAGAAAGACAAGAGAGAGTACGGAAAGAGAGAGAGAGAGAGAGAGAGAGAGAGAGAGAGAGAGAGAGAGAGAGAGTACAGAAAGAGACAGGCAGACATAAAGAGTACAGAAAGACAGAGAGAGAGAGAGAGAGAGAGAGAGAGAGAGAGAGAGAGAGAGAGAGAGAGAGAAGAAGACAGACAGGCAGACAGACAGACAGACACAGAGAGATTATGTTGGCGCTCCGTCAGTTCGAAAACCGCGCGAGGCAACTGTAGCTGTAAAGCAGCAGCATTTGGTTCCCAAGCCTGGTGTTCAGG
>JADBJO010001177.1:325000-330000 GCA_016801955.1 Conus betulinus
TTTTCTTCTTCTCTTTGGTTGGTTTGATGTTTTGTTTTGGTTTTTTTTCTTTCTAGTGTTTTCCCTGCTTCCTTTCTTCGCCCATTTATTCATCCGTTCATTGTTTTGTTTTGTTTTTCTTTCATTTATTCACTTTTTCTTCTTTTATCGTTCTCCTGTACTTATTTCTTTTGATCTGCCGAGGTAAAGATACTAAAACTGGGTAGGTACGCGTGATTATCGACACTTCGATCATGTTTTTCGGCGGGTACTTATCCTCGGTAGAATGCCATAAAAACACCACTAAAAGGAGGGTGGAGGAGGAGGAGGGGGAAAGGGGGAGGAGATGAAATTTTTAAAAAAAAGGACCACAACAAAGCTGTAAGGTTCAAAGCGACTGTAAATCATGTCTCAGTGTGGGTGGATGTTTGGTTTTTTCTTCTTTTTTTTTTTTTTTTTTTTTTTTTTTTTTTTTGTCTTCTGTGCGTTCGTGCTCTCACATGTTCGGAATGTGTCAACGACCGTTTTAGCTAGTACAAAACAAAAAAAAAAAAAAGAAGAAAAAATTGGTCCTTTGTACTGTATATATTTCTGTACTGAGCCGTACTGGACGGTGTGGGGGTGTGGGGGTGGGGGGTGGGGGGTGGCCATTGTGGAGGAGGGGAGAGGGGAGAGGATTAGTTGGCAAGCGGTAGTCAGTTTAAGGATATCGCTTTATTGTTCTGACCTGTGAGCAAAAGCCTTCCGGCCGTGACGGCGCCTGAACCAACACGCACAGGGCACATGCGTGGTAGAGAAATGTTCATGCTTCACAGAGGAGAGATTTGGTGGTGGTGGTGGTGGTGGTGGTGTTTTTTTTTTGTGTTTTTTTTTCGTTCTTTCTTTTCTTCTTTCTTTTTCTTTTTTTTCATTCTGTCTTTCCACATCTTCGCATTTATTTTTTACCACCGCCACCACACAGCACTCTCTCTCTCTCTCTCCTCTCTCTCTCTCTCTCTCTCTCTCTCTCTCTCTTCTCTCTCCTCTCTCTGTGGCGATCAAATCTCTATTGCCTCTGTGTGTGTGTGTGTGTGTGGATCTCTCTCTCTCTCCTCTCTCTCTCTCTCTCTCTCTCTCTCTCTCTCTCTCTCTCTCTCTCCCCTGTGGCGATCTCGTGTGTGTGTGTGGTGTGTGTGTGTGTGTGTGTGTGTGTGTGTGTGTGCGCGTGCACCTCTACTAGTATTTATCTGGCCCTGAGAAGTGGTTAGGGGAAGGAAAGACACCGGGGAAATAAACTACAGAAACTGGCAAAACAAGTAGAGCCGATAAGGCTAGCCCTGGGGGGAGCCTTTGGTGGCTGTCCCTAGCGGCAGCCTGTCCTGAATGAAATAAACTACAGAAACTGGCAAACAAAGTAGAGCCGATAAGGCTAGCCCTGGGGGAGCCTTTGGTGGCTGTCCCTAGCGGCAGCCTGCCCCTGGTCCTGAATGAAATAAACTACAGGAACTGGCAAACAAGTAGAGCCGATAAGGCTAGCCCTGGGGGGAGCCTTTGTTGACTGTCCCTAGCGGCAGCCTGTCCTGAATGAAATAAACTATAGGAACTGGCAAACAAGTAGAGCCGATAAGGCTAGCCCTGGGGGAGCCTTTGGTGACTGTCCCTAGCGGAAGCCTGTCCTGAATGGTTGCAGCACGTGGGGAAATAATGGCAAGTGCTTTTGATTTGGGTCCTATAATTTCGACGCCGATACTTTTCGCCACCTATATTTTTTGCCTCTGTAATTTTTGCCACCTGTACTTTGGTCGCCAGTTAATTTTGTTGCTGATACTTTTGCCGCGCATATTTCGCCGTGTACATTTTGGCGGTCATTTATTTTCGCGGCTTGTAATTTTGCCGAATGGAAGGGCACATGTACACGAGAGAACAAAACCGCTTTCGATAAATGTGGGCTCTCTGTCTGTCTGTCTGTCTGTCTGTCTCTCTCTCTCTCTCTCTCTCTCTCTTTCTCTTTCGCGCGCGCGCGCGCGCGCGCGCGCGCTCGTTCTCCTTCCTCTCTCTTACTGTCCTTCTTCTTCGTCGTCGTCGTCGTCGTCGTCTTCGTCGTCGTCTTCTTCTCTCATTCTGCCGTTATTCTGCCTTCAGGACTTAAGATTATGACTTAGTATCAAGGTCAGGTTTCTAGTTTAGGATATCTTTTCTCGGAAGTTTTATCTGCCGTATTCTCCTCTCTCTCTCTCTCTCTCTCTCTCTCTTTTCTCTCTCTCTCTCTCTCTCTCTCTCTCTCTCTCTCTCTCTCTCTCTCTCTCTCTCTCTCTGTGAGAACATATTTGAATAGGCTGACCTCGAACTTAGACTTCCAATAATACCCCATTTTCTTTTCGTGGATGCTTCAAGCGCGGTCATCTCTTACCAGGCGAAAATATCTACCGCATGCATGACCTGACAGTGTTGTTGCTCCAATACGACAAAAGAAAAGCCCACCTCCGAACACAGCGTGTGTGATGCAAAGGGAAAGTTCCCATCACAGAAGCATATGAATACAAGCGGCGAAAGTCCAGAACGGCGGCGAAACTAAAGTACAGGCGGCGAAAGGATCGGTCGGCCTCTGAGCACAGGTTTATCTGCAAATGCCATGCGTGGCTTTTGCGGCGATAACCTCCACGAAAGGTGACAGACAGTGTAGCAGTTTGGCTTGACTCGGAAATCCAGTTGGTAATGTTCTTCGTGGAAATCATTCTCACAATGAAAAAAAAAGGCAACAGGCAACAGATACATTTTAAATGAAAAAAAAAAAAGCCTGTTGTAGTCGCACATTGGCTTACTTTGTCCCACTCCTCCTGGAGGGCGGCGAACAACTCGTTGACGTTGTCAGGAGCGTGCACTCGCGCCCAGACTCCTCTGGCCAGCTCATCCCATATGTGCTCAATGGGGTCGAGATCTGGCGACACTGAGGGCCAAGAAAGAATGTTGATGATGTTGTTGGCGAGGGTTTGCATTGTTAGTCGTGCAGTACGAGGCCTGGCGTTGTCCTGTTGGAACAGCGTGCGAGGCCCGGCCATAAGAGACAGGACATGAAGCTGGAGAATTTCATTCACATACTACTGGGCGTTCAGCGTGCCGCGGATTGGCACCAGCAGACTTGTGCCAGCATAGTGGACGCCCCCCCCCCCCCCCCCCCCCCCCCCCATGACGCCCCCACCACCATGGGCAGGTGCCTCATCCGCGCAGTTCTGGGCAAAGCGCTGGCCATGTCTGTGGTACACCCTCCTCCTCCTGTCATGGCGTTGGAGCAGGAAGAAAGACTCGTCGGAAAACCAGACCCTGTTCCAGTGGTTCCTGAGGGTCCAGAGACGATGCTGAGTTGCTCACTGTAGTCTGTTTTCACGATGACGCTGTGTTAGGACAGGTCCTCCGACAGGTCTGCAGGCTTATAGCCCTGCAGAACGCAGGCGATTCCAGACAGTCTGGTCAGAGATTCTGTGACCTCCGGGTAATTGCTGGGCGGTTTGTGAGCTGACTGAGAGTGATTTTGCTGGTGGCTGACCCAGATGTAGCGGTCTTGAGCTGGAGTCGTTGCCAGAGGTCTTCCAGAGCGTGGTCAGTCTGCCGTGGAGCCGCTGATGCGATGACGACTCAGAAGCCTGCTGAGGGTGCTGTGACTCACGTTGAAGTGTCAGGCGACGTCAGGGTGACTTTGCCCAGCTTGCAAAACGCCCGGTGCGTTCTCACGTTCTTGCTGACTGAGTCGCGGCATCTTTGCACTTTGTCCTGACGGACTGGTTTTCCTCAGAACGACTCACTGTGTGGATGGTTTTGTTAGCGTTCCTTTGAGCATTCACTCACCAAAACATGCATGAATTGGCTTCACTCAGGCGCAAAGCACGGGGGTAAAAAAAAAAAAAAGAAAAAAAAAAAGAAAATTGTCCCAAGTGGCCGTTTTGTGCACGTGCAATCTGACTGGCGCTAAATGCCTGAGCACAGTGAAGCACAGCTGCAAACTAATATTTTCCACCGGTTGGTTTCATAAGATGGCTGATATCTCATCTGCGGTCGCTATTTTGTGAGGTCAGAAGTGGGGATTTGCATCATATTGCACATCGTTCTTCACCTTTCCACTTTGGAACTTTTCACACACACACACACACATGCACGCGCATGCACGCGCGCGCGCGCACGCACGCACACACGCACGCACACACACACACACACACACACACACACACACACAGCAGCGGCGCGGGGGGGGGGGGGGGGGGGTGCTTGCTTATGAAAATACATACAAAAAGATGCATATGCGCGTGCTCTTACACACACACACACACCACACACACACACACACACACACACACACACACACACACAGATAGAGAGATCGAGAGAGAGAGAGAGAGAAAGACACACACACACACACACACACCACACACACACACACACACACACACACACACATATACACACACTCGCGCGCGCGCACGCACACACACACACACACACACACACACACACACACACACACACACACACAGGTTCACGCACGCACGCCCTCAGGACCGTGCTCAGGCGTCCCCCTCCTCTTCCCCCCATGCCCCCCACCCACCCTCTGTGCTCTTCCGATAAAGAGTTCGACCCAACCCTGGCCTGCCCTAACCGTGCTCAGCCGAACCGTGACGAACGAAGACTCGACCAAACCCTTCTCTTCGCCCTGTGCAAACTGGTCCCTACCCCTCTACCTCACAACCCACCCCACCACCCTACCATCCTACCCCCTCCCCCCCCCCCCCCCCCCCCCCCCCCCCCCCCCCCCCTCCCTACCCCGGGGCTTCTTTTCCACACACCAGCACACACTCGCACAGTGTTAAAGCGAAGAAACCCAGCCCACCGGTTCTGAGAGTCGCTCGTTGGTACAGGAGAGCTTCCAGAGGGCGTTCTGTGATTCTTCTGTCAGATTGCCGGCTAGCGGTTGTTTGGAGCAGAGGTGGGGGGGAGATCGGTGTGGTTTTGAAGTCAGCGCCTAGCTTTTTTTTTTGTTTGTTTTTGTTTGT
>JADBJO010001177.1:350000-352500 GCA_016801955.1 Conus betulinus
CGTCCCTAAGGGAAAGGGCGTCTGCCGTGGTGGCTGGCGTGGCAAGCGGAGGGAATGCGAATTCTGACCGAGCGAACAATGCTGCTGAAATGTTTATCTATTTATTCATTTTATCTTACCTTCCATGGGAAACTATCGCCGGAGTAAATTGTTTCCCAATCAAGGTGTAATATTGGCGTTTTCTGCACAATTCTTAGCCACTGACAATGCTTGGGTTATTGAACAGCAGAGCTGACCACTCAGACTGTTCCATATCTTTTGATCTCCCTTGTATCCTTAAATGGATCCTCAAGCATAGGCTCAAAGATTGTTTAATTCTACTACCTTTCGCTGGCTGCTTTGGGGGTGCTGTTGGATTCTTTTTCGAACCCTTGGCGGTCGGAACACCACAGAATTATGGACTGTGGTGTGTCTCTATCTGACGCCAAGAGCACAGACACAATCAGCCGTGTCTCCCTGATGAGTCCGATCCAGCGGACGAAAGGCCTCGGAGCAGGCGATACATATAGATCTGTCTTCGAGAGGGATTGCGATAGTTTCCTCATGCAGCTAGTGAAGGTTTTCATATTTATGATATACATTTTCCCATTTACTTCATCTTCTTTAATTTTTTTTCCTCTCAATTTCAAATCTTTTGCCAAGTCATTACTATAATGATGGAAGAATTGTTAACCTGCACTTGTTTTCCCCCACTACTTAATTGTTCAGCATTGTATTGTTTGGTCAATCAGTGGGTGATTGCGAGATCCAAGGAAAGGTTGTTCTGCACAATTCTTAGCCACTGACAATGCTTGGGTTATTGAACAGCAGAGCTGACCACTCAGACTGTTCCATATCTTTTGATCTCCCTTGCATCCTTAAATGGATCCTCAAGCATAGGCTCAAAGATTGTCCCTTACATTTTATACTGTTTGCGTAATGTTTTTAGTTTTCAACAAACTTTTTTCCTCTCCACACTTTCGTTTTGTTTAATTCTACTACCTTTCGCTGGCTGCTTTGGGGGTGCTGTTGGATTCTTTTTTCGAACCCTTGGCGGTCGGAACACCACAGAATTATGGACTGTGTTTCCCATATACTTCATCTTTAATTTTTTTTCCTCTCCTCTCAGTTTCAAATCTTTGCCAAGTCATTACTATAATGATGGAAGAATTGTTAACCTGCACTTGTTTTCCCCCACTACTTAATGTTCAGCATTATTGTCTTTCTTACTCTCTTTTTTGTGCTTTTTTTTTTTCTAGTGCCTTTATTTCTTACTTCTTTCGAATGATGTCTTCTCAGAGCAGAAAAAAGGCATGGGCCTGTACGACAGGTTTAATCATGAAAAAGGAAAAAGGTTGTATTCGTCAAATCGTTAGTTGGGACTAGAGCTTAACGTACGCTCCGAGATCGCCTGTAGTGTCCCTAACACGAATCGCCGTCACTAACGGGTACAAAACTTCTAATTGCACAAATTGAATGTCGAACTAATGATAAATCAGTTACGTAGTTTTTGTTTCTTTGTTTTCTATATCAACATCAATCAATGTGAGCGCGACAAAACTGAAGGAGAAAAAAAAAATCTGTAAATAGCACATAAATCAGTTTCTATTTCATCGTTATGTTTTGTCACGTTTACGTAGATTTTGGTGGGGATGGAGCAAGACATGCCAATCAGTGATAATAAGCTTACCCTGATCAATTTGACGTCAGAGTTGTTACCCTTAGAGGTTTTGTACACGTAAGGGCCGGTGTTGGTGTTGTTGTTGTTGTTGTTGTTTTGATAAGGGAAGCGTTTACTTATTGCATAGGATACGCGTTTTCGGTTTGCTTCGTGCCTTTCTGAAGTGGAGAGCCTTGGCATACAGTTTCGATCTCTAAAATGCATCAGCGTGCTGCCGTTGATCGGTTATTACACGTGTGTCATGGGTTTCTGCGAGTGATCTCTGGGGATGAGTTACTACTCGATGACAAGAAGCAAGATACAAAGGAACAGTGTGGTTGATAAGGGGTTTATTGCCGTTTACAGAACTAACTCGTGGTTTCACGAAAATCTGGAATCACGGTTACATACAGTCCATACTCAACAGCAACAAGCTTATATGATATAATGTGCACTGTCGATTTTCTACCGCTTCATACACTCGGTGGATTGTTTTTGCACATTTTGTGCGTTTAAAAAAAAGTATTATTGATTCGTTTACTTTTTTTTCATCGGCTCGCATACAGATTTAATTCAAAGTGTGAATAGTGTTGTCGTAAACAAATATCGAAGAAACTCATTGCATGAGCTAATTCCATATGAAGTTCAGCGCCGCAATATCATGACATGCAGTCCCTTTTTTTAGTAAGAGTCAGTGTCATTCAGCTTTCATGCTACCCGTACGAACGTGAAGACATCTGCACAGGGTACCTTCTTGGATCTTTCTTGATCTTGGTGAGTAGTCCATAGGGCCACACTGTGGCATAACGTCGACGGAAGAACTTGGGGAGAGCACGTAAGAGAGAGAGAGAGAGAGAGAGA
>JADBJO010001177.1:365000-442500 GCA_016801955.1 Conus betulinus
GGCAGAAAATGTGTATTGCCTGCTCCGAGGTCATCAGGGAGACACGGCTGTTCCCTGCCTCATTTCATTTCCAATTACAGTAAACTGAATTAAAGACTTAAGTGGAACAGTTGTTTAGAAGAGAGAGAGGAGAGAGAGAGAGAGAGAGAGAGAGAGAGAGAGAGAGAGAGAGAGACCCAAAGAAACAAAGAGCGATAGTTTGTTTATTTGGTCAAACGCTCGGACAGTCAGTCAAGTGCTGGACGTGAAATCACCCGTGACCCGGTCTGTTACGCCACTGAGCCCACTGTTTGCGTCCACCCGGCTAACTCCAGCCACTCGCTGCCCGCACTTCAAAGCGCCGCAGGTGGAAAACAAGCCGGCTCATTACCCTAAATCCCTCGTTCGCACCCATTCATTGTGTGCACTGGCCGGTTGAGTCAGGTGTGACGGCTAGCCCGAGTGAGTGCTTGACCGTTCCTCTGTAATAAAGGGGTGCGGGCCGTAGTGAACCGAGACTGTCGCGTGCTGCATTCTGCAGAGAGAGAGAGAGAGAGAGAGAGAGAGAGAGAGAGAGAGAGAGAGAGAGAGAGATGCAGAAAAGGTGAATAAGAAGGTTGGATAGTGGGAGGGAGGAGAGAAGGAGAAAAAAAAAAGGGAGAGAAAGAGAAAGAGACAAATAGAGACAGAGAAGGAGGGAGAGGAGAGGAGTGGTTGAAAGAGCGGGTGGGGGAGGAGAGTGTATGAGGTGGAGCGATGTAAACAATTGTTTTCACTTGCTCATGACGATTATAGGTTCGTCAGTTACTGAGACAACTGCAACAACAACTGTTTAATCCTAGTAATCCGTTAGGGAGACAAACATTTCAGGTTGCAGCATTGCGCGCTTTCTGCAAAGCAGTCTTTTAACCGTCTATGCAATGACAGCTCTTAAAAGTGCAATATCATTTTAACGGCCATGCGTCCATGCTTCACGCACTTCTCTCGCTGTCCCGCTGACCGCCCGTGTTGGTCAAACAACGAACTGGTAGTGCTGTTCTCGACACAGCGGTGTTGTGTGGTAGGCCTATGTAGTACACTCCACTATCTTTGTCACTTTCTTTCTTTTCTTTTTTTTTTAAACTCTTGGTGTCGCTTTAGTCTGTTCCTCTTCCTCTTCCTTGCCCCCTACCCCCTGTCCCGCCCCATCGCATCCTCTATCCCTCACTGAGCAATATACCCCCCCCCCCCCCCCCCCCCCATACACACACACACACACACACACACCCCCCACTGCAAAGTTCCTTTTTTTTTTTTTTTTTTTTTTTTTTTTCATTTTAAGGGATGGGCTCACTGGCATCCGACTATTGCAGTCTCGTGTAGCTATTCCACAGTACTAACAATCAGTTTCGGTGCACAATCGGGCTACCCGTTGTTGATCCAGATTTGCGGCATTGCCAGTATGTATGCATGCATGCATGACCGCCTGCACAGTTCTCCAGGCGTTGAGAGAAGTGTGCGCGCCAGACCTGAGCCTTTAACTCCTGGACATTGTCGACAGGTTTTATACAGACGGGTTGACCAAGAGCGGGGAGAGAAAGGGGTGGGGGGTGGGGGGGGGTGGGGAGATCTTTGACTTGTCTGGCCTAACTTCCGTTGTCTCTTTATGTGGCTTCGCTCAGAGCACCTAATGTAACTTTGTCTTGTCACAAGGGGTGACGTTTTTGCATGAAACACGCTTTCAGATTGTCTTTGTGAGTCGATTTATTTGACGGACATTGTGAGCATCCCAGCTGGAGTTTGGTAGTCGAGTGACTGGTTAAGGTTGATTGATTGATCGTGATTGGTGTTTTAACATATCATTTCACAAAAAAAAATGTTTTTTAGATGTATTTTAATTTCTGTTCGATTTTGTCGTTTCTTTTAACTGGCGCTTTGAAATTGTATGGCACTGTTAGTTGTAAAATTTAGATTATTTGCACTTCAGTCCGGAAAGTCGACTCTGTGATTTTTAATAACATGGGAAGCAATCCAGGGACTGCATCGCTTTCGTTCAAGTTAGATTTTTTTTTTTTTTTTTTTTTAACTAGCTTTCCAAGAAAATGAGAATTTGTAAAAGGTGTTCGTTGTGCGCAAGACAGAGGCTCACGGCGCTACTTTGCTTTCTTATAATTCTCTATCTAATGAACAACAGGCACAGAAAATTGTCTCAATCATTGAATATCATTGTAGATTCGTTTAATCTCTGTGCTAATGTCTGTTGTCCCAGATGTTTGTTCTAATATAACCGCTGTGTGCGCTGAGCACACGCGCACGTTAAAGCGCCCACGCACACGAGGGACTTGTCCCAGAAAACAGAAGGAAGACAACAACAAAAAAAAAAAAAAAAAAAAAAAAAAAAAAAAAGAAAAGAAAAGAAAAGGTTAAAAAGGAGTGGCGCTGCGCTGTGGCGACGCGCTCTTTCCTCCCAGGGAGAGTAATCTGAATTTCTCGGATATAAAATCTGTTATGGCGCGTAGAAATTATGCAACACAGTACAATGCTACACAGACGATTCAGTGTAATGCAGTACAACACAGTGTAATGCAACACAACACAGTGTAATGCAATTGTGGAATGCAATGCGATGCAATACAATACAATACAATACAATGCAGTGGAATTCATTACAGTGGAATAAAATGCAATTCTAAAAGAGAGAATAGAACACAATACAATCTAATGCAGTGCAATGGAATGCAATGCAGTACAGTGCATTATAATGCTGCACAAGCGACACAATACAAAACAGTACAATACACGCAACTCGGTGCAGTACAATGCAGTACGATTCATTTCATTGCCGTGTCATGCATTATGATTCAATTCAGTACAATGCAATACGATTCATTTCACTGCCGTGTCATGCATTATGATTCAATTCAGGACAATGCAGTACGATTCATTTCATTGCCGCGCCATGCATTATGATTCAATTCAGGACAATGCAGTACGATTCATTTCATTGCCGCGCCATGCATTATGATTCAATGCAGTACGATTCATTTCATTGCCGCGCCATGCATTATGAGTATTCAGTATATTCAATGCAATACGGTTTAAACACAGTATAGTGCAATGAAATACAGTTTAGTATAATGCGATACAGCACAGTGAATACAATACCATGCAATGCAATACAATGCAGTGCAATGCAATCAAATGCAATGCAATGCAGTGCAATGACAATAAAAGCGAGCTGTCGTCGAAGACCGTGTTGGGGATAATCGGCCATTATACGAATGCATATGTCTTCGTCAGAGTGCCACAGGGTGGACAGCATTAGTGGACAATGGCGCGGAAAATAATGACAGTGCAAACTGACAAAAGAGTCTCAACATACGTGTTTTTGCGCGCGCGCGCGCGCGCGCGCGCGCACACACACACACACACACACACACACACACACACACACACACACACACACACTACACACTACTACTACTACTACTACTACTCAGCTGGGCGGACCGTTCGGCGTTCCTTCTTTTCTACCTACTCTAAACTGCATCTCAAGCTCGAAGGGATTACTCTGCACACTAGTCCTGTTTTGGGGACCAGAAAAAAACTCCGCCCAGCCGGATTTCTGTTGCGCCGGACTCCGGGGACTGTGCCTAGGAGAGCTTGCCAAGAAACTTAAGTGTCCACAACCGTTTCTTCTTAATCAGGCTGTTTGGCCCAGTGTTTGGAAAGACGGGATCAGAGTGCTGCTATTGACTTCATTATTGGCTGGTCAGTAGTTTACGGCTCTGTTCGGACCCAGCTGTCTGTTGTGTCTTGTGTGTCAAAAGTGATTTTTACCCCCCTCCTTTATGGGCACTTGGTGTATCTCAAGAAGGATTTCGGTTCAGCTCTGGTGTTCCATCTGGTGATTCACGTGTTTGGGGGGGAAGGCAGGGTTCGTTTTGTTTTCCTCTCGGAGGGGAAGTCACAACGGCGCTGTCATGGATACTGTGCACAAACTGAAGAGCGGGGACAAGAAAAAGAGGAGGCCTGATGAACTCCATCATGAGGACTCCAACAACAACAGACACAACGGTCATCCCCAGCCCGACACCCTGCACCAGCCCCCTCATCCTCATCCTCATCCTCATAGCGGGGGCGCGGGGGTGACCTGCTGCCCCCCATCACGCGTGACCGTGTGTGGAGTGATGGTAGCACCAGCAGTCGCGCCTCTGGTCGCGCTGGGGGAGACATCCTCAGCACGGCGGGGGAAGAAGAAGAAGGTCCTGTCGGACGCCAACGGCAACGACATTCACCTGCCCGACCTCAGAAAGAGGTTCGATGGTGAGTGCCGCGGGTGTTCCCTGGATGGAGTCTGCGGACTCTTGGTCTGGGAACACGTTGTTCTTAGGAGCTGTTCGGATGTATAGAGATATTGCCATCTATGTTAAGTGTGGATTTGTGTTGTTGCGATTGTAAGGGGCCTGAAGGCGCGTGCGCGCGCACGCACACCCACACACACCACGTATGGATGAACCTTTGCCTGCATTCTCGCGCATGCGCGTGTAAACAAACACACACACACTCACGCACGCGCGCGCGCGCACACACACACACACACACACACACACACACACACACACACATACACGCACGCCCGCACACACGCACGCACGCACGCACGCACGCACACACACACACACACACACACACACACACACACACACACACACACACCACACACACACACCGCCGCCACACCACTACAGAAACACACACACACACACACACACAACACACACACACACACACACACACACACACACACACAGAGAGAGAGAGAGAGAGAGAGAGAGAGACAGAGAGAGACAGAGAGAGACAGAAGAGAAGACAAAAATGCGCATACACGCATGCGCGACACACTACACCCAAACACACACATACGCAGACATGAACATGCACGCACGCCTGCACGCACACTCGCGCAGGCGCACACACACACACACACACACACACACACACACACACACATTGTGTGTATGAGAGAGAGATAGAGAGAGACAAGACAAAGAGAGGACAGAGAGCAGAGGAGAGAGTGGAGAGAGAGAGAGAGAGACAGAGGGGAAGAGAGCAGAAGAGAGAGAAGAGAGAGAGAGATCACACGCATGCGCGAGCTGCAGTGACACACATACACACACACACACACACAGACGATGAGATCAGATTTATGACAACAATGTGTACGCAGCCTGCACGCACACTCGCGCAGGCGCGCACTGTTAACACACATCTTCTGAGAACACACACACACACACACACACACATTTGTGTTGAGAGAGAGAGGAGGAGAGAGAGGTGTGTGAGAGGTGTGTGTGGTGTGTGTGTGTGTGAGAGAGAGGAGAGAGAGAGAGGGAGAGGGGGGGGACGAGAGGATTAAAGAAGAGAGAGAGAGAGAGAGAATCGATGGACGAGACGAGAGAGAGAGAGTTGAGAGAGAGAGTATGTGAGTCTTCGTGCATAACTACATAATACTAATTGAAAACAAACTAAAATGCGAATCAGGCCTCGGCAAGTGTAACAGCCGATAAATCGAGAGGAAAGCGGGGAGGGGGGTGGGACCCGTGAGAGAGACTCACACTGAGATTAATCACTTCATTTCTTCTTCTTCTTCTTCTTCTTCTTCGTTTTTCAGGGTCGCAGTGCTGCAGTGTTAAAAAAGCAGTGTAAAACGAGCCAGGTGAGAATTACTGTACAGTTGAAGTAAACGTGTGTGATAAAAACATTTATGATTAAAGAAAAAGTCTACTTGAGTACCATTGAGCTCGGTATCGATGGAGAGCGGGCAGTTTTTGTACTTTGCTAGGCAACTGAAGAAACGGACTGTTAAGAGTGTTGTACAAATGCAGAAACGGGCTTATTTGAGTCCAAAGACAAAGTTTCCAGCATTTTTTTTTTTCGTGTATCTGGCTTTTTTCATGACTGCGCGCGCATGTGTGTGTGTGTGTGCGCGCGCGCGCGCGTGTGTGTGTGTGTGTGTGTGTGTGTGTGGTGTGTGTGGAGAGAGAGAGAGAGAGAGAGAGAGAGGAGAGAGAGGAGAGAGAGCTGGAGAGAGAGAGAGAGAGAGAGAGAGAGAGAGAGAGAGAGAATGAATTACGTATGCATACAGGCGTCTGGAGTTTCAGGTTTTTGTGGCTCTGAATAACGTGGCTCATTAATTTCATTCAACATTAATACCCTCAGATCGTCAGTTTGTGTTGGTGGTGCTGGTGCCGGTGCCGCCGGTCCAACACACACGTTGCTTCGTTATGCTGACGCGCCCGTCGAAGGCATTTCCCAAATGTCATGGTTCAACGTGCACACCCATCCAGTCACACGACAGACGCGCATAACCATCTCAGGAGAGCAAGGGAGAGTGGGTGGGTGGGGTGGTGCACGGAAGGGAAAAAGGGGTGGAAAGAGGGTGGGGGTAGGGGGGTGAGAGGGGGGGCGGGTGGGGGACACTTTTACCACCCAGAACTAAAACACGTTGGGGGGTGGGATGGGGGGGGGGGGGTTTGTCATGTCTCCTCCTGTCCCGGCAACGACATGACACTTTTACCACCCAGAGGTGGGGGGGGGGGGGGGGGGGGGGGGGGGGGGGGGTGTGGAGAGAAGGAAAATGAGAACAATAAAATCAGGGAAAATAAATTGTTAAACCCTTCAACTAGGAGCATAGGGGAACCATCATAACCCTTTCTCATGCAGTCTTTCTTTCAAGTCTAGTGCTTGTCTAGAAACTCGCGATAAAGAATGGTAAAAATGTACGTCCATGAAAATAAATCCCTCCCACTTCATCCCCCCCCCCTCCCCCCCTCCCCCAGATAAACAGGAGTGAACATAGGAACGCTCAAAAAGATATGGGTGTTATAAAATAAAATCCCTTGCGCCGCAGGGCTTTTGTTTGGAAGTGGTGGGAGCTGGGCTGTTGTGGTGTTTCACGTGCCAAAGGCATCTGCAGGCAGTGTGTGGTACGTTGAACGTTCTGTTACCCCGCGCCAGGAAAGGGCTTTCGGTGTACTGCTGCTGTCCCGTGCAACGCACATACGAAGGACTTTATTGTCACGTGGAAGGAACTTGGACCTAAATCTGGCGCAAAGAGGGGCAGAGGAGGGGAAGGGGAGGGGGAGGGGGGGAGCTGGGTAAAGACGATAAGGGGGGGGGGGGGGGGGGGGGGGGGGAGAGAGAGAGAGAGAGAGAGGGAGGGGGGGACAGACAGGCGCGCGCGCGCCCGCCACACACACACACACACACACACACTCCGTGAACTCAATTTCCATGATGGATTCTATCCTCCTCCTCCTCCTCCTCCACCATCATCATCATCATCATCACTTTGTCAATATAGGCCTATTCATCGTCATTATCGTTGTCGTTGTACGAATGCTGTCACATGGTTTATATAGCACATAATCATAGTTTGCTTGTGTCACGCCGCTGATCTATATAGGCCTACGCAATTCTGATCTAACCCCAGAAGCAGCGATTATGCAGCACGTTCAGTTCAGTACACATCAGTTCACTGGTGTCAATGTCAGCAGATGAAGTGCGCGTGCGTGTGACTGCTTTAACGAGGCGCACATCTAACTTAACTGCCGATTATCAATATATCCTTTCACCTGTCAGCACCCCCCCCCCCCCCCCCGTCTCCCCCTGTGTGTGTGTGTGTGTGTGTGTGTGTGTGTGTGTGTGTGTGTGTAATGCTGAACAATTCAGTAGTAGGTGAAAAAACAAGTGTAGGCTAACAATTCTTCCATCATTACTTTAACGATTGGCAAAGATTTTTTTTTTTTCTAAAAAAAAAGGGGGGGGGGGGGGGGGGGGGGGGGGGGGGGGGGGAGAGAAGGAAAATGAGAACAATAAAATCAGGGAAATATAATTGTTAAACCCTTCAACTAGGAGCATATAGGGGAAACCATCATAACCCTTTCTCATGCAGTCTTTCTTTCAAGTCTAGTGCTCGTTTAGAAACTCGCGATAAAGAATGTATATGGTGAAAATGTACGTCCATGAAAATAAATCCCTCCCACTTCATCCCCATCCCCCCCGCCCCCTCCCCCCCTGATAAAGGACACAAAACAAACCAACATAAACAGGAGTGAACATAGGAACGCTCAAAAAGTTACGGGGTGTGTAAAAAATAAAATCTGTTTACATATATAACGCATGTAAGCTTATGCATGTATGTATGTATTTATGTATGTATATGAGTTTTTTTTTTTTTTGTTGTTGTTGCTGTTTTGGTTTGTTTTTGTTTTAGGATATGATTTATGTACATAAGCTTTTAATGGCTATAATTAATAAAGGGCGATTATTTGATTGTTGACGGTTATTGTGTAGGTTCGGATTAGTTTTGTCAGTAAAGAAACCCTCAGTGCTCAGGCTGATTTTGAGGATACTGTAAACGTTGGGACTCAGGGGAGAGAGAGAGAGAGAGAGAGAGAGAGAGAGAGAGAGAGAGAGAGAGAGAGAGAGAGAGAGAGAGAGAGAGAGAGCTCTTCGGAAAAAAAAAAAAGACATTGCTTATCATAAGAGCATGGTTTCTGTATGATTTATCACGGAGAGAGAGAGAGAGAGAGAGAGAGAGAGAGAGAGAGAGAGAGAGAGAGAGAGAGAGAGAGAGAGATCCTCGGAAAAATACATTATTTATCATAAGAGCATGGTTTCTGTATGATTTATCACGGTGCAATGGAACACATGCAGATCAGTGGGCATGCATTTTACACACACACACACACACACACACACTGGTCCGATCTAGTCTGAAAGCTGAATAGAGTCACAATGTCATAGTGTGAATTTCAATAACATGGTAAGGGGTGGGGAGGGGGTGCGAGGCAAGGGGGGGGGGGGGGGGGGGGGGGGGGGGGGGGGGGGGGGGCTGCAAAATACAATAACGAAAGAGCTGAAAGCAGCAAGGCTAACAAACGATGTCGTACTCTTTTTCACTTTTATGAAGTGCATGTGCTATACTTGTAGGATCGCGGAACAATCGATTTGTTTGTAACGGGGTGAGTGAAGATCGTGCCCTTGATGTGTGTAAAGCCGGCCGGCTTTTGCCGTCGCCAATGAACGCGATGCCCGCAGCTTTGCTACCGAGGGTCAATGTTTACGACCTTCTGTCCCACAATTCCGAGCAGTCGCTTCACGAATGCTGGATACTGCGCGAGGAAATATAAACCAGTCGGTTGTAGTGTGTTTTGATTCATAGAGAGTTTGAAATCACAACATTTCCACGAACATTCCAATGCAAATCTTTTTTAATGTAACCATGCGTCTTTGAAGATAAAAATAAACACTTGAGATGTAAATATTCTCGGACGAATTTCCATGGCATTACTGTTATATTTGTGAGAACAGACCAGACGAATTTTGTCATTGATCTAGTGTCGGTGGAGAATCTGCAAGATATTTGTATTTAATGGTATTAACAAACAGAATTTAGTTCGCATAGTGGATTTTTTAAGACGTGAAGGATATGGGCAATGCAGCAACTGCAAAGAAAGGTGATCCTGCTGAAAATGGTGAGTGAGAAAGCTGCGGAGTTAGCACAGTCGTTGAACCGTGCGTGTGTGTGTGTGTGTGTGGGTGTGGGGGGGGGGGGGGGGGGGGGGGGGGGAGGTGGTGTCACAGTGCTGGTGCTTTGAATTGTGTGTGTGTGTGTGTGTGTGTGTTTTAGATGTTATGTTCCTTCGTTCTCTCATTTACTTCAGTCCAAAAATGAACTGCTAAATTCGAGTTACGAAATGATGATCATGTTCGACCAAGATTAATCTACATTGATGGATTCTGGCCCTTGGGGTCTGGAATCGATTGACCCGTTAATATAATGGGAAAAATACAAGAGTAGATTAACTGTGATTATGTGTTTAAAAGCCAGCCATGTAATTGTAGATTAGATTAGTTTATTTTCCAAGTGAGTATGATGCATGGGCTGTAAGCCAGTTTTCATCGTAATCACTTGCTCACAGTGACTGACGGACACGGACTTGAGTTGCTGTAGGCCCTATACAGAATCTGCTGCTGAAGCCAAGATGATCACGCGAACTCAGTAGGCAACCAGGATTTACTATTAGGCGGCAGACAGTTAGTGCAAAGGGCTGAAGGTGGAGATGCCAGGAATAACAAATCGATAAGCTTTAGAAAAAAAAAAAAAATCCCCATCTCTCACTGCCCCCTTTAAACCTGAAATCCATTTGGTCTTCTTCAGGGTCACCCCAAGACTACTCTGTTGCACTTCGGTTTTACTAAGGAGGTATTATTGTTGTGTGCAGATAAGTATTATTCAGCCACATCTGCAAAGATTAACGTGAAAAGAATAAATCATGGATAACAAGTGCCTGACTGACATCAGATGCTGACCTATTGTGATCCCAAATGCTGGTTAGGCAAATTAAAACGGTCCACAGTTTGTATGTTATGTGTGAGCTTGTACTTTCTCTGTTCGCACATGTCCATGTGCATGCATGTGTATGTGTGAGTGCGCATGTATATTGAGTGTGCACACGTCTGTATAACAAGCCTGTGCACACATGCATAAATGCATATGTGTGCCTCTCCATTTTGAAATGTGGCACAGCTCTCCACCATCCCTTCCTTGTCTACCTTATTGCTCCCACTACATCTATCCCCAGCCTCCATCCCTCATATGTATAGATCTACAATCTTCCCTGCTGTACAATAATAAGTTGCTGTATCAGTGTATGTGGAAGAACACTTTATATTAGTGCAGATCTGTAGCATTGCTTGGTTTCATTCTGATGGCACAGCATGGTAACAAGATGAGGGAATTTATTATGCATTCATGCAGTGGAAGTTTGGTAAGTTTGTGGTGTTCAGATTCATCAGCCATTAACCAGAGATTAATGCATTTGATCTTCCTTCAGCTTTTTATATCATTTGTAATGTTTGAGCTGTCTGCTCTTCCATCAACTCTCCCTCTCTCTTTCTCTCTCTGTCTCTCTCTCTCTCTCTCTCTCTCTCTCTTGTTTGTCTCTGTCTCTTCCCCCCACTCTCTCCCTGTTTCTATTCTCTCTCTCTCTCTCTCTCTCTCTCTCTCTCTCTCTCTCTCTGAGTTTCTTTTAGTCTAGCTGTTTCAGAACTTTTACACTAATTTTCCTCAAACCATGGAGAATCTTTAAGTTTAATTTCTAGTATGATTTTTTTGTGGGGGTTGGGGTAAACTGTACCCAGAGCTTT
Organism: Conus betulinus; assembly: GCA_016801955.1. Taxonomy (NCBI): domain Eukaryota; kingdom Metazoa; phylum Mollusca; class Gastropoda; order Neogastropoda; family Conidae; genus Conus; species Conus betulinus. The sequence goes on from JADBJO010001177.1 coordinate 376,176, forward strand.
AATTTGTACTACCTTTTTTATTTTTTTGAAGGGGGGGGGGGGGGGGGGGGGGAGGGGGGGGCTATTCCCGGAAGATTTTGGTGCTTTTAGTTTTATTTAGCAAGGCGATAGGAGTTGCTGAACATTTTCCATCACAGCAGACTTTTTAACCATCACTGGGCTGAATGTTTTTGCTGCGCAATGAGCTTGACTAACAAGTTCTGCAGTACATGTGAAGTGCAGTAAACAGCCAGGCTGCTGTTGTAATTGTGAAGATTTTAATGCGTGGAGTAGCCATTTGATTTTGCTGAAACTGAAAGGGATTATGACTCGTTTCTTCTTTTTTTAATGCTTCAACGAAAGTTGAAGATGTTTTCATGATGTAAAATACAAATGATAAATAGATTTAGTGGAATGCAGTGACGGGTACATTTTCTGAGATCTTCAGCACTCTCAGGTGCCTGGCTTACTTCGGTGTAATTGCATTGACTCAAGTTTTTAATCCTTTCCTAAAATGCAGAAGACTTTCTGTGCTTATTCTTTTCGTGCAATGAAAATGATTTGCTCTCTCTCTCTCTCTCTGTGTCTCTGTGTCTCTGTCTCTCTCTCTCTCTCTCTCTCTCTCTCTCTCTCTCTCTCTCTCTCTCTCTCTCAGAGTATAGAGTATTACTTATTAGTGATCTGCATAAGTAATGGACATGGTGATTTTTCATCTAGCTTATTTTATATTTGTTAACTCTGGATGATTTTCCATTTTCTGTATCTCTAATATAGCACCTGCTTCAGGTAAAGCAGTTGTAAAAAAAAAAAAAAAAAAAAGATTCCCAATAAATGCATTAGATCCACACACACACACACACACACACACACACACACACACACACACACACACACACACAGTACACTCTCTTTCTCTATGTCTCTAAGTCTCTCTCTCTCTCTCTCTCTCTCTCTCTGTCTCTGTCTCATGCACATCACATACATGATACACAAAGGGACACACACACACACGCACACACACACACACACACACACACACACACACACACACACACACACACACACACACACACACACACACACACACACACGCACGTGCACACACACACACACACACACACACACACACACATGCACACACACACACACACACACACACACACACACACACACACACACACACACACACACACACACACATTCTCTCCTTCTCTTTCTCTCTGTATCATTGGTTATCCATATGCGACACACATTCTTGTCTTGTGATGAGGTCTATAACTGAACAATATATTACTATTAAGTATAATTAGCCTAGTAAAATTTAAGGTTTGTGTGTATTTTAAACCTTTTGATACTTTGAATACTATGAACATTGTAAAAGTTGTGAAAACATGATGAATAAATCTTCAGGTAGTTTCACAGTCAATACCCACTCAGCATTGCTGTTGCTTGTGTATAGCATATTAATTTACAGTTTCATGTTTATATTTCAGTCAAAGAATTCCTTGCCCAGGCAAAAGATGAGTTCCAGAAGAAATGGGACCATCCACCCCCAGTAAGATGCTCTCTTCTCTTCTCTTCCCTCTTTCTCTTTCTCTCTCTTCTCTCTCTCTCTCTCTCTTTCTTATAGCTCAAGCTCTATCTGAGCTTCTGTGTGTACTGTGTATGTGTGTGTGTGTGTGTGTGTGTGTGTGTGTGTGTGTGTGTGTGTGTGTGTGTGTGTGTGTGTGTGAGAGAGAGAGAGAGAGAGAGAGAGAGAGAGTGAAGTGTGTGTGTGGGTGAGTCTGGTATTTGCACACATAATGAATGGCTGAAGGTCAAATGCGTCTTTCAATTTGTGTGACCTAATCATTTCCTTTTTTTTCTTTTTTTTTTTTTCTAATAAGCAATTGCAGCTGGGTTGTAAAAGGCAACTCTTGCAATCTTCACAAAATTTAAACAAAAGAAGACATTACAAGGGATAAAGTTACACATTTTGATGAGTTGGACTAGGAACTCCCAGTAGTCATTGTTGAGCTCTGAATATCAGCTTTGTGTGTTTTTTTTTCCATAAATTTATGCAGAGTTTTTTTCACAGAGTTAAATGATATACATCCTAGCAATATCTGTTACTGATTCCATACAAATGCAATTTAGAACTCTTATTTTGTTCAAAACAAATCACATGCCAATATTTTGTTCAAAACAAAGCATATGCCAATCTGTAGTTTGTTTTTGTTGTTGTTGTTGAACATGTTCATAAGTGTTTTTTTTTTTAATATGCACAAGAGGCACTAAAGCCAGATCTGTTGACTGAAACATTTTCCATCCTGTAAATTTGCTTTTCTCTAGAGCAAAGAAAACAACTGTAGGCCTTGGTTGATACAGAATAGTTTATCTTAGGTCTTTTAGGTTGTTTTGAACAGACAGGTTCACATTCTCAACAAACAAGTGGTAAGTTTGCATAAATTGGAGGAAAGTAAAAAAGGAAGGACAGTGGACTGTTTGGGAAAATGCATTGCAAAGAAGTCTCACCTGGAATGATATGTTGCACATGGCTCCTCTTAGAATCAGCTTCGTCCTCAGATCTGTATATGACCTCCTGCCTTGAATTTGAACCTGGTCAGATGGGGGAGATCAGATGACCCTTTGTGTCCACTCTGTCACAGCAAACAGTGGAACATATTGTGAGTTCCTGCAAAACAGCACTAAACCCAGGGAAGGTACACATAGAGGCGCAACCAAATGCTCGAGGAGATCGCACATGCAGATAGTACTGTGGGAGGAAGATATATGCCACCAGTAGCTCCAACAACAAAGTTCGACATGGCAGGAAGCAACAAATCATGGTCTGGAACAGCTGTGACATCAAGAGCATGGAAGTGGAGTTTACTGGGAATGCACAGTAGATCTTCAGGAATGGGATAACCATCAGGCGATCATCAGGAAGTGGTATGAGACCGGTTATTGGTCTCCACTTAGGTTCATCAAAACAAATTATTCTGATCTGTGTTATTCGAAAGTAGAATGGAGCAAGTGCACCTCTATAAGACTGATAAGTATGCCAGTGTAGCAAGCAGTTCAAGGGAATCTGGCTTCCAGGCCTGATCGAATCCTTGCCATAGAATTTGGAGCAAGGGGATTTGTAGGCTCTTCAGCCTATGACCTCATGAAACGGCCTAGGATTTCAGGTAAGAAGAGGACCAGAACCCTGAAGGCAATATCAGAGGCAGTCGAAAAGAGTTCCAGCTGAATCTGGTCAAGGAGGAACAAATGTGAACTTCATAAGGTTGAAATTTCCCAGCTTAGGACAGGTGCCCATTAGCAGTGGGGAAGGACATCTGTCTAAAAAGGCACGCCTTAAAGATGCCAACCCATCCAAAAGTTGCGGGTTCGAATACTGGCAGCGCCAGGGGAAAAGAAAAAGTTGGATATAGAAGGGCATCTGGGAGTCATGACCTGGAAGTGGCCCAACCCTCTTAGAGTGTAAGGAGTTCAGGGCCAAAACAGTTGTCTGAGGGGGGTTTCTTCTCTGAAGACCATCTGCTGTCAAGCTCTCCCTAGAGTTCTTCCTACCATTCTCTCAATTTTGTGAAGAGACCATTTTGAACACATTTCTAGTTTATATTGTAAAACATTTGCCACCTGTTGCAGCATTTAGTAATCTCCCTATTTCTAGTGATCAGTTATTATTTTATAAAGATTTTCTTCATTTTGAAAGTTTATTTTCAACATTGAATTTAAACTTATAGTACTGTCAGAGATGAAAAAAGAAAAAGATTATTTTCATTCGGTGTGTGGAATTCATTTCATACTGAACTGAATAAAAAGTAAGTTTGAAGCAATCGGGATCTTATATTTTCTAAACTAACAATTTTTTTTTAGGTTGTTTACAATCATTTAGAACAAATCCAGTATGGTGATTTGCTATATAGTTATTTGTGATCATTTAGAAAAATTAAGTATGGTGATTTGTGTCATACAGTTTCAGATCATAGCCAATGATTGCATGGTACTTTACTTTTCGCTAGACTAAACCAATTTTACGTCAGTTGTTCGGATCACCAGATTTATCAGTATTAAGTATGTTTACAAGCATGCAACACCCAACCCTAGCAATGAAAACAATTCAGTTTATTCTGTCATGCCATTTAAACTGTTTCAACTTGAACAGAGACAGGAATGGACTGAAGTGTTTTTTAAAATCTTAAGAATTAAGTTGTTGCAAATACAGTAAATCTCCAGATTCATTTTAAGGTAAAAATTTTTTTGTTTGAAATTGTCTGAAAGCTTTTTTTTTTTTGGTTGTTGAAATTACTGACGTATGGACTTCTTTGGGGGCTTTTTTTAAAATTGGGGGGGGGGGGGGGGGGGGGGGGGGAGAGGAAGGGGTGAATGATTTATTTTTGTAGCTGTGTCTCATGTGATAAAACAACTGTGATGCATGGACAGGAAGGTTGCGGTTTTTGTTTGCTTGTTTGATATTATTTTTTTCCTTTCTTTTGGATGCTTGTCTAGACATGTCAGTGGACAAGAGGGAATACTTGTCAGTACCTTCTCCTTTCCTAGAATCCTGGTAGATGTTAACTTTAATTTTCAGTTTCATAACCTACTAGATTGGTTACTGCCAGGGTCTTGGGCATAAGTGTAGGATTTTGTTGGCTTATGGCCCAGACAGAGTGTTCAGCCAGTGGCATATATATATGTCTGAGCATATTGACTTGGGCAGTAGGAAAACCATTCCATTGTACACCAACCAGACACTTTGGCAGGGCTTGCACCCGTAACTTTTCATTTTCACTAATCAGTGTTTAAATTTAACCTCTAGACTGTCACGTCTTTCTGTCAATATGTTCATGCTATTAATGTGTTGACTTTTTTCAGCTGTTAATGTCATATCTTTGGATTTTCATAAATTTTTGTATAGTGTTTGACAATTTAAAGTGCTTAGTGAGCAAGTTGATGTATATTTTGTATTTTGTCTCACAACATGTTTAACATATTTTGCTGATAAGACATTTCTGATAACAAGAGGAGATACATTTTTTTTTGGTTTCTAGAACTAGAAGTAGACTTTGTGATTACATGAAATATTTTGCAGTTCATGAGTTTTGGGGTTCCAATTCCAAACATACCTGGATGACTTTCCTTTGAAAGAAAAAGCTCTCTGGAGTTAAAGTCAAGTTTGTTTGATGACAGCTTGTGCAGTCCTTAGAATCTGTAGAACCTAAAGGTTTTCGGAATAATTTCCTTTCAATCTTTGATGTAAAGAAAGCATGATAGAGAAAAATCATGTTTGAAAGGGCGCAAGCGTGGAAAGTAAGGGTTCTCTCTCATAAACAGGAGTTTTAACCGTGCCAGTGTTGTTGTATTATCTTGTTCCCAAAGGACAAACTTGTAGACTGCTTATTGCTCCAAAACTGATTTTGAGAAAATGCCTGCTAAAAGTATTGAAAGCATTCAGCACATAGCACTCAGAATACCAGTCTGTCAACAGATAGAAAACATGTCAGTTAACACTTTTGGTTTCCATACCATCACACTCCCCTAACTTACCTCAATATATTCTGAAATTTGTATTGAAAACATTCAGCACATAGCACTCAGAATACAAGTCTGTCAACAGATAGAAAACATGTCAGTAAACACTTTTGGTTTCCATACCATCACACTCCCCTAACTTTCCTCAATATATTTTGAAATTTGGTTGTAGATTTCAACACATGGGAAAGCGCAAATGCTTCTTGCCAGATTGGTGTTTTTTTTTCTTTTTTTTTTTTTTTTTTTTTTTTTTTTTTTTTGATAAACAACAATATGGGTTTTTGCTAGCAAGGTAAAGACCTGAAATGAATCAAAACACTTTTTTCCCCCAGTTTCTTTGTCAAAAAAACAACAACCCCTAAACAAAAACCTGTTTTGAATGGAAACCTTGTGACAGAAAAAAAAGGCTCAAGAGTTCAGCTGCAGCTGTGTGGAGGCAGTTCTCTCAATCTACTAACTAACCCTTACAAGCATTGACTTAGTTTTTGGCATGTAAAACAACTTAAATTCAAAATGTAAGGTACTTGGCGGGTTATTTGGGGGTATTAAAACAATTGATTACTGTAATATATGTACTTGGCACATCCCCCTATTGGTTTGATCTGAAAAAGGGGGCTAGAGCAAGAGAACTGGGAACCGGTAACAGAGTGTGCACTGAGCAGTTGTTAATTATGTTTTGCCAGTACTTAGTCTACCCTGAATAGTACAAGACAATTCCACAATTATAAACTGTCTGTGGTTAGTTTCAAGTCTCTGAATAGTCCAGCTGTGTCATGTCTTTCTGATCCTCTGAAGCTGTATACTCCTGCATGGCCCTTGTGTTTCTCTGATGATACTCATCTTCTTGAAATCCCAGGGTGTCCATTCAAAGAGTAGGAGATCTTCAAAGAGAAAGGCCTCTCTTTGTGGAACAGACTTATTTTTGTCTCCGCACTTCCGTAGTTCTAGTTTTCTCACATTCTTTGTCATCTCTCAAGACTACACTTTTCACAGTCTCATGCTTTATTCTTTTTTGTCTGATGATTGTGTGTGTGCGTGTGTGTGTGTGTGTGTGTGTGTGTGTGTGTGTGTGTGTGTGTGTGTGTGTGTTTGCATGTGTGCGCATACACAGATGTCCCTGCAATCTATGTCTATGCAGTGTGTGTGTGTGTGTGTGTGTTAATCTGACAGTAAATGGTTTTAGTCAGTCAAATGTGTGTGTGTGTGCGTGTGTGTGCGTTTTGCATCCGTGCGCATACACAGATGTCCCTGCAGTCTATGTCTATGCAGTTGAGTGTGTGTGTGTGTGTGTGTGTGTGTGTGTGTGTGTGTTTAAATGTCAGTGTGCAAAGAAAATATGTTGGTGTTTGTTGGCTGATTTAAAATTAAATAGATCATAAGTGCAGTAAATATGCAGTATCATCACTATGATTATTGTTATTATTTTTGAAATTGATCAGATAGTGAATGAAACGGGCATGTCAGTTTTCCTTTTCCATCTGATTTCCTCTTTTGCCCTGTATCTACAGATCTTTGGAATGCTGACCCCTGTTCCTGGTTTTTCTCTACCAAAAAAAACAAATTTGAATGAAAGGTTATAAAAGATATATTTGAAAGCACCAGATCTGCTAATGGAGAAGAAATACAGTTCATTAGCTGAAAGTTCTGGCAAAATTTTCTCTGCTTCATGTAATAATAATTTCATCCCTGTGGTAACTGTAATTCTGTTCATGGATACTGTGTGTGTGTGTGTGTGTGTGTGTGTGTGTGTGTGTGTGTGTGTGTCCTGATATGATAAAGACAGTTGTAATTTAAAAATTCAACTCTGAGAGGGATTAGATATATTAGCATTTATTGGGTGACAAGTGAATCAGTAACTTGACTGACAATCAGCTAGTATGGAGTTTTGCAATTTGTAGAAACTGGATTGTTTGAATATATGTTTCAATTAATCATGCATGATATTTGTAAATTTGATCATGATTTTCAGGCCAACGCCTGTCTGGACGATTTCGAAAGGATAAAGACTTTGGGCACGGGATCATTTGGCAGAGTCATGCTGGTGCAACACAAAGGGTCAAACAAAGAATACTATGCCATGAAAATATTAGACAAACAAAAGGTAGGGGCATTGCTTGTGAAAGATGAGTGGAAAGACAAGAATGGTGTCTAAAAGTCTTGGTGTATTGGTGTGCATCCATGATTGTATGGTACTGTCCTGATAAGTTGTTGCTGCAGTGCTTTTATTGAACTTACATGAGAACGTGGCAAAGAATGAAGTCTGTGAATAGAATATTTGTCAGAAATGTCAGCATTGATTTCATGAACCTACTGAAGAAGTCTTTAGAGTTTTTGAGCATACAAAAAGTCAGTGTATCCAGTTCTCTCTTCTGTGTGTTTGATGTGTGTGAGAGTGAGAGAGAGAGTGTGTGTGTGTGTGTGTGTGTGTGTGTGTGTGTGTGTGTGTGTGTGTGTGTGTGTGTGGTGGATTGTAGTGTTGACTCTACAGAACACTACAAATGTGATGAAATATTGTAAATTATTTAGCAGAAAAGTACTTTTATAGTAGACGTTTAGATACAGACAAAAACAAAGGGAAAAGCTCAAAACATCCACGCATGCACACACACATGCACACACAGCCAGACAGGCGCGCGCACACACACACACACACACACACACACACACACACACACACACACACACACACACACAAATACACATGCACACATATGCACATTCACGCACTGTGCATGCTCACACACACTTGGAGATCATTTTACATGTGTGCTTCTACTTGTGTACACACAGACACACTGATCTGAAATCTTTTACTTGCAAACTAAACTTAGATCATATCACCAATGGAGTTTAAAATATAATTGTTTCTGCAAACATCAATTAAAAAAAATGAAATTGTAAAAAGAAAAAAAATAATCATAGGTAAAAATGTTAAACGTAGCATTCAGTATTATCCAAGTAGAGAAGTTAACTAACCAAGCTCCCTTTATGAACTGATTAAAGTGGATTATTGTTGGGAAATACTTTATTAAGAACCTAATTTTTAATGTGGTTTTATTACAGGAGCTGATGTAACTTCCTTAGTGTTCATTGTTTATTATTTACTGTTTACCTCTCGTAATCTCACGTATGATTTCTTTTTGAATACTTGGACCTTAAAAACTTTCGGTCTCCTCCATCTCCCTCCATTCCCCATTCCCTCCCCTCTCCTCCCATCATCTTCATAATTCATTCACCCCCTTTTCCCCACTGTTTTGATCAAATCTAACAACAAATACTGGCAGATGTAAGAATTCTTTGATCAATACTGATGTTGCAGATGAGATGGTTTTGTGTTGCAGGTGGTGAAATTAAAGCAGGTGGAGCACACACTGAACGAGAAGAAAATCCTGCAGGCAATCAGCTTCCCTTTCCTAGTCAGCTTAGAATTTGCATTCAAAGTAAGTCACTGTGGAGGAAGACATGCAAGAATAGTTTGGATCTCATTACTGTGATGAAATGTCTTGTTTGCTTTTTTTGCTTGGAACAAATATTTATGGCTTGTGTGGATACCTTGTCTTGATCAGTGGTCATGTTGGCCAGACCTCTTTTGTTTTCCAGAAAGAAAGGCAATATGCATGTGTGTCTATCTGTGTGTGTGTGTGTGTGTGTGTGTGTGTGTGTGTGTGTGTGTGTGTGTGTGTTTGAAGAAATGTGAGTTGGGTTTTGGATGGGGCGCAAAGCAGCTGGCAATGCTTTTCTATAGATGTTATTTTTATCTTAAGCTTCTGAGCTGGTTTGGTTCGCTTTATCATAATTTTAAAGCATTGGCCTTCCTCCACCCTAAAGTTTCTGAACTGGGAGTAAGATGGTAATGTAAGGCTGTATGTACTCAGGCTAGGCAACCAATCTATCCAGGGAAAACTCATTATTCTTGTAAAAGGTCGCATGTAGTAGACTTTGAAAGAATCTTGCTCCAATAGAATCAAGGCAGTGCATCAGTTTAGAGGTGGAGCCTGAGGTTTTATTACATTATCTAGAACATGACTGGACTGGTCTTCCTTCTTTTCAGCTTGTCTGATTTGACTTTGCGCATAATACACAAACAAAGATTGTTGGACGACCTGATCTGAAGAAAGTTAGTCAAACTCCCAGGTTATGGACAAATGTGTTACTTGTAATACATGTATTTAAATTGAATGTGTGGTTTGGGCAGAAGAGAGAAGGAGTTACCCATGTCAAGGTGTGTGTGTGTGTGTGTGTGTGTGTGTGTGTGAATTTGCAAACAACACTGAGATCATGAAATTTGTAAACAAAACACGTACTTCAGATTTCTGTTCAGGAGGTATGCCACATGTTCTTTGTGTGTGTTTCAGGACAACTCCAACTTGTACATGGTGTTAGAATTTGTCTCAGGAGGTGAGATGTTCTCACATTTACGAAGGATAGGGCGATTCAGGTAAGCCCACCTCCATCAAGGAATCATTAATATGTTAGGAAAAAGGAAACCCTGATTCTTATATATTCTTGAGATGAGAAAAGTAGAAAGCAGAAGTGTGGTAGACATGATGAAGGAATCAAAGCTAAATCTATTTCTGTAGACAGTAATCAATAAGTCATAGCTTCTCATTTTTTTTTAAAGTTTTCATATATAACTTGTATTTTCAATTTCTTAAATTGTCAAAAATAGGCTAATATCGTTTTTAGAGCAAACAAGTCTTTGCAGTCAGTGACATTGATCATGCTTTCCATCAGTGTTCCTTCATTGCATCCCTTTGTGAAAACAATACTGAATCCTAGTTTTTCTCATTCACTTTATATGACATAAAATTGCACACCAAAGTTAAAAAAAGACAGACTTTGCATGTAAATTGTCCAGTAAGAGTGTAATTTAATACCCAGTAACTGGTTTATTTATTGTAGCTTAAAAAAAGAAAAAAAAAATTGATCAATGTTAGCTGATAACAGGCAACCCAAACCATTCTTATTCATAAATTTGCATAAAAAAAAGTGGGATGCAGACCTAAGAAAATGACCAGCCCTTGTTCCTGATTTTCTTGGCAGTTGTATCATAAACATGAAGATAAACCTGAAATTTACAGGAAGCAATGGTGTTATGCTTTGCATATCAATAAGTAACTCTGCTTCTTCATTTCCGGCAGGAGAATTATGAAGTGCCCCATCCTTTTTGTTACATCTGCCTTGATTTAACAAAGTTATTATTCAGTTACTGCTGCAAATGAGTTGTGTATTCCCTTCAATTTATTTTAAATCCCTTTTTTTTTCTTGTTTGGTTCATGCGAGTTCTTTATTTCAGTTGGTACTTTTAACTTAGATAAGGAATGATAGTGACAGGGGTGAAGACATATGCATGTCATCATGAATGATGTTTAGATTGAAACAGAGACTGAGGAGGGGAAAAGTGTGGCCTGAGGGATAATTAAAATTTTGATAGCTTTGGATAAATACATGAAGATCATATCAAACTAGGACAAAATGCCTTATTGGTGAAGAATCTAGTCAACATTCATAAATGCCAGCTTTTACACAGACCTGCAGGCATTTGCACACTTCCACACATGCACATAACAAACAACCACACAAATTGATTTAAAGACATATTTCAATAGATAATGAGATTGTGTTGATGTGGTACATAAAAGGCAAGTTACAGTTATGCCCATCTGTAGAGAAATGTTTGGTTTTTGTTGTTTAAAAAAAAGAAAAAAAAAACCTTGAGGAAAATGTGTAGTAAGTAGCAAAGAGAAGCCAGAGATGGGAGGTAAGGAGGTGGGATGGGGGAATATGAGAAATGTGGCAGTATATCACTTATGTTAAATACAGAGTGAGATTCAGAGGTAATATTGGGGACGTGTAAGAATAAATCTTTCACGTAAATGTTATAAACTTATAAAGATAATGCTAGGAGGAGGTCAAGTGCTCTTAAGGGACAGTTTGTTGAACTGTATGATTAATAAGCATTTTGCATTTGACATGAAGAGAATTTTTTCTGTTTGATGATCTGTTTGATAAGTTACATATCTGCTTGTTTGCGTCTATGATTTATCTTTTCTTTTAATTTCTTTTTGGTCAGTTTGATTTCTATTCAATATGTATGTATATATCTCCTGTTTATATTGTTTTGACTGAATGTTGCACTTCCTGCTCAACAAGATAGCTTTTATTTTTGTCTGATTATTTGGGACTGGGTTACAAAATTTGTCAAGTGTGTCATGATAGTATGACAATAATGTGAAGAAGTATCTCAAAGACAGATCAAGCCTGATTGATAGGCAGATAAGCATTATGTATTAACAATACAATACAGTGGATTCTAGCTGCAAGCGATAAGTTACAGTCAGTGAATATACATCACAATAGTGTGTGTGTGTGTGTGTGTGTGTGTGTTCAAGTATTCGACCATGTATGCATGTTTGTGCATGTACAAGTATGTATATGTAGTAACCTACCTTTAAGTCCTTGTGAATTGATACTGCCACAAAAGTATTTCAAGTCCTCTTAATTTCAATGAATTTTCTATTCATTCTAGCAGAAGGCACTTTTTATAACTGCAGAATCCTTTTTCATGTCTGTTCAGAGACTTTTTTTTTTTGTGATTCCACACCATGACTTTTGAAAAAAAATTGTTTTTGATATTTAAAGTTATCATTAAAGAAGGTGCAGTGCAGTTTATGGTGAGGCGATTGATTTCAAACAAAGAATACCTTGTCAAAGGAAGAACTCTGAAACTCATCCTTGCTGATCAAGAGAGAATATTCTGTTGAAGTGTTGTCTTAGAATCATGAATTAGTTGTTCTGAAATAGGAGATACATCCAAACAGAAAATACCAGGAGTATTGATATTCCAAGGAAGGTCTTAAAAAGACTAAAGTGTCTTTGAAAAAAAAAAAAAAAAAGACCCATACAATATAAAGCACAGGTTCAGAAGAAAGAGGACAAACATGATATTCAGTGTGCATTTTCTGGACACTAAACCTTGATCGATGGAAGAATCTCATTCTGTGCCAGTGTATTGAACTGCTTGTCATCAGGAGCAAGAGCGCACATGCACATGCACACTTTGTTCCCTGCGGACACTTTTTGCCGTGAACTGACATTCAAAGTGTCCGCAGAAATCCTGCGAACACTTTGTTCCGCGAGGTGACAGATAACTTACAAAAGCCGAACAAAGTGTCTGCAGCCATTTCAGCCTCAGTGTGAATGGGTGAATGTGCACGTACACTCCCATGCGCATGCATGCGTGCGTGCGCGCGCGCGCGTGTGTGTGTATATGTACGTGTGTGTGCGTGTGTGTGAGTATGTGCGTGTGTGTGCGCGCGCGCGCACACATGTGCATAATCTAAACTTTGTGCGCTGTTGCACAAAAAAAGTAGTCAACAAATTTTAAACCATTTAAAAAAAATTAAGATGCGCACACACACACACACACACACACACACACATACACACGTGTGTGTGCGTGCGTGCATACGCATGCACACACGCATGCATGCATGTGCATGAGAGTGTACGTGCACATTCACCCACTCACACTGAGGCTGAAATGGCTGCAGACACTTTGTTCCGCTTTTTGTAAGTTATATGTCACCTCGCGGAACAAAGTGTCCGCAGGATTTCTGCGGACACTTTGTACTGTCACCACACACACACACACACACACACACACACACACACACACACACATTCCCTCCCTCCTCCTCTGTTTTTGTGTAGCCACTGAACAGAGCAGAAAGGAAGAGGCAAAGATGGTATAATATAGATGTAGAAATTCTAATGCAGAGAGATAAGTCTTTTGATTTCTGTTTTATTGAATTGTAATCTGTGACATTATGCTTATTTGAAGGACCATGTGAAATGGTAAATTCTGTTTAAAGTCCCCTTATTATAGTATATATAATGCTAGCACATGGGAATCTTGGTGTATGAGAAAGTGTAATGAAGTTTTTAGAGAGGTAGTGTCATTGATGGGGAAAATGACACAAGGCAACATATTTGAACCATATATTTTTGCTGTGTAAGCACCACCTAATATGGAAGGATTTGTGTAGTACTTAATCTCAGGATGAGTGGTTAATTTTAGGGAATGCATTCTAGCCAAGTTTGTACTGTCTGTCTGGTACAACATAAGTACTTTTTCTGGACAGTGTGGTGAAAACCATGTTTACTCTGTATGCTGAAGGCAGAAGCATGATTATATATGTGTAATATTTCATTATAGGTGGTTTTTTTTATATATTAAATCTTCCTATGCATACAGAATAACACAGGTATGATTTTGATTACATTTGTTATTTGCTTCCTCATTGTTAACTGGAAATTTCTTTCATAGCTTTATATGTGGGCTGTGGATGGAATCTATGGAATCTGATGTATTGAACATAAAGTAAGAGATGAATATGTCAAGAACTTGAAGAAGCTATTCTGAGCAGGAAATGCAACATATACAGTTTCATTTGTCCTGATTTTCACATGTTTTATTGATTTTGCCAACAGCGAGTCCCACTCCAGATTCTATGGAGCGCAAATTGTTATGGCCTTTGAATACCTGCATTATCTGGATCTGTATACAGAGATCTCAAACCCGAAAATTTGCTCATAGACCTGAAGGGTACTGCAAAGTAAGTGTTTAAGGACTCTTGACTTAGATCTGCCGTTTGTTTTTCTCCGTTTTGGCTGTTCAGATCATAGAGTCCCAGAAAGGAGAATAAGGGAATGGGAGGAGGGGTGGGGGTAGACATGGCCATGGTAACTGCGTTTTGGTGAAGATAAAAAGTGAATGATGATACATTCAAGAAAATGGTAAAACACACTGTTCCTTGGTCTCCTTTCTGGGCTTTGTTGTTGACCAGATTGTGTGTTGATGACATGTTTTACATGGATTTTTTGTTATTTTCCAGTTTGTTTGACTTGTTGAAGTGACCATGTTTCTTACACTTTTCTTTGACAGCGAGCCGCATTCCCGATTTTACGCTGCACAAATTGTGTTGGTGTTGGAATACTTGCATCACTTGGATATAATGTACCGAGATTTAAAACCTGAGAACTTACTGATAGATTCCGTGGGGTACCTGAAGGTAGGGTCTGCCAGACACTTCTCTTCTCTAGAATCTCCGTCCCATTTTCTGCTACTGGGTTGCCTAGCTTCGTGTTGCACTTGCTTCGTGGCCCCGTGGTGATGGGTTTTGGGGGAGGGGCATTGAAAACAGCTGACCTCTTTCACTCTCATTTTTACTTATATACATATTCACTTTATTATTTTCACCTAAATTTTGTTTCAAAGCTTTGTTTGGTCAAATTTTTCATGTGCATCTTGTACTAAAAAGAAAGTAATGGTTCTGATTGGACAACAAGGAAATGCTTGAAAACTAATACTGTAAAACATTAGGTTCACAAGAGGTTAAAAATTTTTTTTTAAGAAGTGGATGCATACATCAATGAAAGGTTTCCTGGTTTTTTAAGGAGTTACATAGATAAGGTCATGCTAATATGCTAATATTTGTAACATCTGCAGATACATTCAGGAAAGAATCATAATGTTTGAACTGAAAAATGTGCTTGGGGAAAAAAATTGGGGGCTAGTTCAACTTGATCAAAATGTGGTTGGGCAGTTTCTAGGTTTGTCCATTTTTCAGCTTTTGTGTTCATGATTTTTTTTTTTTTTTTTTTTTTTTTTGGTTATAGATTTGGAGTAGGATGAACTAAAAGAGATCAAGTGGGAGGGAAATAATATGCTAAGAAAAAGAATTAAAACAAGAGAAAAAATCATCAGGAAAACCAGCGAAAATACTGATAACACATAGGATATAAGTTATAGGATATTTTATTTACTTTTACATGCATGGGGAAAAAAAGGGCTGCAAGGTATAGTCACAACCTGTTTCAGTTTAGTCCATACCTGAGGTCATATATAGCACATATGATTATAGCCAAACATGAGGGGGGCTAATGTGCAGGCATTTGAATGCACACAACTGATGCATGCCCATGGACATGCACACACACGCATATGCATGCACACAAACACATGCAGATATCTAAGCCAGTGAAATTGTGGGTTTGGAATGGAAACGGCATGTCAGTTAACATGTAGAGCTAGAGGATTTGATTTGATGCATGGTTTGCAGTGAAAATGAAGATTTGATATTGCCACAGACCTCTTTTTTCCCCCGTCGCTTCCACTTCATTTCCTTGTTCTCTTGGCACCCCCACCCATCCCTTTTTTAAAAAAAAAAAAATCTTCATAAAAGGATTTGTTTTATTTGATCAGTCTTCTTTTATTTTTGCATTATTAAGTCCTTTCAACTTACCAGTTTTCTTTTTTAATAGACTGCGTGCAATAAAATTAAAAAAAAAAAAAAAAAGAGTACTTACAGAGATATATGGTTGATAATTAAAGCATGGTATTAGATTCAGGGTGTATGAAAAGTTGTAAAGGAAAAAAGACAAGAAGGCAGCTGTGATGATTTCTGTGTTGAATTGAGGAGGATTCAGTCTTTTCCTGGAGCTAGGTGATGTTCTTGAAGCATCCAGAAAATAAATAGCGCAGGTCATTCTTCAGCTTCTTTCTTTCATACTGATTTTTTTTTAAGCCATTGGTTATAGGCTGTTTCACCAAATGGAGAACCAGAAATTCATGGTAAATTGAAAGATCCCTGCTTAATATTTGTTGCTTGTGTACTAGGATGTTAAAATGATACTTCTAGTTGTGTCATAAAGTATGTAAATAATGATGGGTCTGGAAAGAGCATTGGGACAAGGTACATCAGAGAGAGATCAGTGGTTGTGTACCTACTTTACTTGTCTAGCCCAGAAGTGCCCGTGCATGGCTAAAAGTTTCTGAATGGGTAAAAAAGGCAGATGTAAAGACTCTATAGTAAGCTAAGCAGTGGGTGAAAATAGTTCTAACATTGAATGAGGTAAAACAAAAAGGCAGATATATAAAGACTCTATAGTAAGCTAAGCAGGGGGTGAAAATAGTTCTAACATTGAATGAGGTAAAACAAACTTTCACATCAATACAAACAAAAGCTTTCAGCTTAAAGACTTACTTTTAAAGATAAACCAATGTATTGTTAGATTATGCTCCCCATTCACTTGAAAAACAAACAAACAGAAAAAGAAAAGATGCATCCACATAGTCATTAAAGACCAAAAGTGTCATCTGCTGGTATTGGCTGTTACATGCCAAGCCATAAATTCATAACAAACAGTTGTGATACAATTTAATTTTTGGTAAACTATTTCTTTACAACCATGGGTTGAGCTAGTGATGAAAAATGTAGAATGAACTATTATTGCAGGTAGTTTCATGTAGTTATTAAAAAAAAGCAATGAAAGGTTGATTTATGTAATGATAATGAGATCTCATGATTGGGATTACTTAGAGATGCATCATCAACATTGCAATTTGCCAATATTTTAAATGCGAGGATAATGGATCAGCAGTCTAAATTCCTCCTTCCCATGCCACTCCCTCCCCCCTCCCACCAAGTCAGCTTTTCATGCTAATTTGCCATATCTCCCCTCCTTGCCTCCCCACTCCCTCCTCTTCCTTCTCCTTACCCCTTTCTTCCTCGGGACAATTTGTTTTTAAAGCTGTGTCTCTCTATGTCCATTTCTAACATCTGCACAGTTTTTAAAAACACTGAAGCAGATGCAGTAAAAGCAGCTGTCCAAATGCAAAAGGAAGGGGGATATAAAGAGGTGTGGGTGAACACAAAGGATCAACTGTACAGTCAGTTCAGAGCTGTGGCAACCCACTTCTATTACCATTCCCTTGCTTTTTCTATTTCATATCTGGTGTCATGTACATGACGAGAACTTTTTTTTTTGTACATTGTACTTAAACAAGACTTGTTTTACCATGTGTAGTGTGTAGTATCTGTATTTTGTATATGTGTCTAACCTGAAAGGCAACAAGATACTTGTCAGACTAACAGCTCTGAGTAAAATGGACAGCTCCCCGCTGTGGTGTCTTCCTTTTTACCCACTCAAACATGATTTTTTCCTTTTCCTTTACATCCCCACCCCCCCCCCCCCCCCCTTCCCCTACACCACATTTTTGTCTTTTCTGTCAGGTTCTTGGAATAGTTAGGATCAGTCATAAGGAGTACAGGCCATTTTGGTTTATGATTCTTAATTTTGGTCTTGGTTCATGTTTACCAAGAAATTTTTCCATCATCAGTCTGGATAAAGTTAGATCTTCCAGATCTTGAAAGTTTAAACACAATTATGGAAAGGTGTTTCAGTAAATGTTGCTTGAAATAGATAATGGCAAAGCAGATAAGAAAACTAAATAACAAGGTAATAGCTTTGAAGTATTACTTAGTTGATTGTCCTGATTTAAGCTGCCAGTTTGATTAGTAAGACCACTATCAAGTGCTGGCTTGAAAAAGAAAGTGTGTGTGTTTGAAGTGGAGCTAAGGTTTTGTAGAGTGTGATGTAGGTGCTAGCGAATACACCGATTTTGTGAGATAGTGGTCTCAGGAAAAATTCATTCCATGGTGGCCATTTTTTTTTTCTTTTTTTTGTTTATTTCCTTTTCCCTTGTAACCGTGTTGTTGAATCAGTGTCATCTTTTTCTGTAACTTATTATTATTTTCATGTTACTGTGGTATCTGTGATGTTGAGATGCGGTTTTCAGTTTTGGTCTTAAAAACCTGCTTTATTTGTTGAGAGTTAAATTCAGTCCTTCCTCCCATTCTGTTGCTGCTGCTTTTACATCTTTCTCCCAGTACATTTTACTCTACCCCAGTCCTCTCCTTTTTCATTTTTTTTCTTTTCTCTTTTTTTCATTTGTGATTCCCTTCATACCTTTGATGGATTTGACCTGGCGTCAGTTGATGTGTCTTTATTTTCATGTGTTTTATTCTATTTTTGGTCACTGTCTGTCATATTTAACTTACCTGGATGCCTGTATCCTTTTGGATTAAAAACCTTTTTTGATTCTTCTAAAGATAGTGTGGTTCAGATTTAGTGAAGCAGCTTTTGTGCTGTGGGTTAGAATAAATGCTATAAGGCATCACTGTGCAGCCTGTATTATTAAGTGGTTGAAAGAAGTTAAGAAGGCTTCATAGTTGGTTCATGATGTGTTTGCCTGTCTGCGAGTGATTGATGGGATAGGAGATAGTGAATGAGGTGTTAGTGTTTAAGAAGTAAAGCCTCTTGTACCACTCTCTCTCTCTCTCTCTCTCTCTCTCTGTATCTCTCTCTGTATTTCTCATTCATTCTCCATGTCTGTTTCACTTACTCATTCTCCTTGTCTCTTTCTCTCTGTCCAGCGTCTCACTGCTTGTCTGTCACACTCATCTCTCTCTCTTTCTCTCAAATCGACTTGATTCTGTCTTTTTGTCACTCCCCCAGGTCTTAAGCTTCCGCAAGCATCTCTGAATGTGCACACAGTTATGATTTGACACTAAAGTCTCTGTTAGTGCAGAGTTATTATCTAGATCGCACTGCTGGCTTGAGTGCCTCCAACAAGGTAGTTTGTACCTTCTGTACAGCTAAGTGGCTGCATTATCTGTATATTTTTTTTTTTTTTTAGCTAACCAGTTACTACCTTCACTTTTGTCTGTGTAGCATAGCAAATTTACAGATCAGAAACAAATGGAACCTCCTTATTACAACTTTGAAAGTCATCTGAAATCAGATTTGTTAAGAGTGTGATGATGCCATTTCATCAGAGTTCATGTCTCTTGTTTTTTAAATTTTGGACAACAACCTGACCCCACTCTCTCCACCTATTGATCTGGCTGAAATTGATTCTTTTTTTTTCTTCTATTCTGAGTAACTTTGTGATCAAAATTTACTTTCACCTCTTGCATTTGTTAGGATTTCTTTGATTCACTCTTACAGAGTTGGTGCCTTTCTTTATCATGATGATGGAAATTTTTTGTACATCAAACAGTCTTCTATACAGACGACATAAGAGTGCCAGTGGGGAGATCAGTGTTTATTTCTGTGATTAATCTCCAGGAAGGGAGTTGTAATAGGTAAGGTAGAACAGGGTGATGCCACTGTGGTATATCATACAAATTATTTCTTGTGAACCTTGAAGAACTCACTATGCTGCCCACCCCACAGAGTGTCTCAGAGTAGAAGTTGAAACTTTGAGTGTACATATCTGTTGCAGGGTTGGAAGGGTGTGTGAAATAATCTTTGAGCTCTCTGTATACAACAGGGAGCTGGGTTTTCTTGTCCACAGTCACAGCTGGGATTCCTTTTTCATCTTTCATTATGAAAATACCCCGTGCTCAGCGGAAAATCCTAGAGAAAAAAACAACAACAGTTTTTTTGATGAAAGCATTGCCGTTGTCTTATCCAGCACCCCCCCCCCCCCCCCCCCCCCCCCCCCCCCCCCCCCCCCCACAATCAGTTTGGACGTTTGTCCCTCTGTCTTTTCCAAAGGCCCTGTTGCCTGTGTTGCAGAGGGACAAGTATTATGTGAATGAAAATAGAAAAGGGTGCAGAAATACACTGAATCTTGATTTCTCTTTGAAACCTAAATAGGTGTAAACGTGGAAGCGAGGCTTTATGTGAACTTGGCGACTCATTGGTTGAAAATGATCTGGAGTAAGGAAGACTTGCAGATTATTCCATCTCATTGACAACAGTCTTGTTTTGGTCTGTAGCCACATCATGAAAGTGTTTATCAGATGCACAAAGCAGAACAAAACCACACCCAGAATGTTTAGTAGATGCACTGGTTTTGTCTCTCATTCTACTTGTTTAGGTGTAAATTAGCAAAGAGCAAGTTGAACTGGAAATTCTTGGTGGTGGTTGTAGGTTGCCTATCCATGTTTCATTTCTTTTTTTTTGTCTTCTTTATTTTTGGTTGGTTGATAAGCTATAAACTACACAAATTTCATTAAACTGAATTGGTTGATCAGTTAATCTTTGAAAAAAAAAAGATATTGTGTGTTAACTTTTTGTCTGTGTTTTGTTTTGTTTTGTTTTTTGTTGTTATTTTCACATTTGATTGGTTGGTTGGTTACTCCAATAGTGGGAAGAAAAACAAAATTGCTGATGGCTGGTTGGTTGCTTGTCTTTCATGTTCCATTTTCTTTGTGACTTTTATGGTTAGAACTCATCTTTGTATTTTGTTTGATTGAATGATTTTGCAAAATCTGTATGGTTGTAAGATGTGGATACATGGTTACATTATGTCAGAATCTGTAAACAGCTTGAAAAAGCGTAATTATGATCTTTACATGTGACTGTTATTCCAGTAAGTGCTAGGATGACATGTTTAATGTCATTCTTTTGCTCTTTGGTCATTATTGCATATTATTTGCATTTTTTCTTTTTTTTCCGTTTTAAACCATAGTACACATTTTCCAGGAAAGTTATCTGAAGTGTCACAGTGGATGTGTTTTACTTAGTACTAATTGTTCATTCTAAAATCTATGTAAAGATGCCGTTGATTACTAATCAATCTTCAGTGCTGTTGTGGTTTTTGGTCAGATTTATTTCTTCAGTATATCTGTCATCTTGAAATTCTGTCTGTATTGTTTTAAATCTTCTGGTGCTCTTTATTACAATGCAAGAGGATTCTAAGGAGTGAGTGTGATGAGTGGCTTATGATCAAGCTTGCATGTTTGTGGTTCAGAAAGTTTCAAGGATGATATGTGTGTGTGTGTAATGTGTACATAGCAGTTTAGTATGTGTGTGTATGTGTGTGTGTGCGTGTGTGTGTGTGCACTCAGGTGCACACTTGCACCTTTCCATTCTTTCTTTTTTTTTCTTTCTTTCTTTTTTTTTTTTTTTTCATTTCCATGTAGTATATGTCTGTTAGACCAATTATTGTTAAGGCATGTTGAAGCATCATCCAGTTGTTGGGTTTGGAGGCTGAAGAATTGTTTGCTGAGTGTGTGCTTTTAACCGCATGTTAATGGTTCAAGGAAAAATGCTTTTCAGTTTTGGTGTTGGTTGAAAAAGGGAAAGGAATTTGAAATGTTATCTGTTGTAAAAACTTCATTATGGTACCTAAGGGAAGTGCTTTTTATTTTGTTTTGTTTTTAGTGCAGTTCAGTGAACAAAAAAAAAAAAAAGAAAAAAAAGGGGGGGGGGGGGGTAGATATCAATAAAGCTACAAGGTTTTTTAATGATCCAAACTTGTGCCTGTGTTTGTCTAACCAGGCAAACTAGATAATAACAGAACTGCATTTGTGGTACCATTTCTGTATATGCAAATATTTTACCTGAAGCTATCAACATTTTTGTCCATTACACTGTATTTTTACTTGTATGTTCAAGTGTTTGAGCTGCCACATTTGGTATTTGGATCTCATTCTACTATAGGTCTTTTGCGTTGATAACAACTACCATCACAAAGAAAATTAAAATCTGTATATTTTCATTTTTGTTTGCTCATTTGTTTCATTTATCACTGTAGTGTAAGGCAAAGCCCACATCAATCAGCCTGGACAAGTTAGCCAAAATTGCGTCAGTAATATCAAGTCGGTTTTTTGTGTGTGTGTAAAAGAAGTAAATTCATAAATAAAAATGTAGACTAATGGTGCAAATACAAAGCCTGTCATAATTGTTATGTATTCGGGTTAGTGACCGTTATAAGTTCTGGGTATACATGAAAAACTGCGTGCCTGTTGATCTGTGGCTATAGTTTATAGTGCTGCCTTTGGGCCCACCCCCCTTTTGTTTTTTTTTGTTTTTTGTTTGTTCACTGAACTGCACATCACCGAGAAAATTTATCATTTGTGGAAGAAGCGAAAAAAAGATTGGCTGAGTCCAACTAATATTGCTGTGTAATGCGAACTGCGGGTACCTCCTTGCTGCAAATATGCATTAATGGCATGAATATGATTGGAATGCAATGAATGTTGTTAAGTTCCATTTTGAAGTTCTGTTGACTGAAGTATCTGTTTGACACTGGTTAGTTGTTTTAACTGACAGAAAAGTTTATTAGGATACCAATGTAATGAAAGTGCCAGCTAATGATTTTGAAGTGACTTGAATTTTAAATCGTTAACTTCATTTTATTGGTATTGGTAATATTATTGCCCCTGATTTGTGATTGTTCCATCATAGTATGTATTTAGAATTATTCTGTTAAACAGTATTGTATTTGGAAGCTAAACTGTAACAGCATTGATGTTCACATTTATGTCAACTATTAGTGTGCTTATAATGTGTGAATGTTTCTTAATAGTATCAGATCAATTTTTTTTTTTTAATGTCTGTCAGTTGACCTAACCAGCTCTTTTACTGATGGATAAAAGGATTGATATTTTTTCAAATTGACAGAAAACCTTGAAAAGTGCATATGAAGCCGTGACTGTATAAAGTATGCAAATGAAATAGAATAGTGGCGGAAGATATGTGTTGAATAATCTCTCTTATTTGAGTAGACTGTTAACAAAACTATGGGTCGTGGCAGGTGACCGACTTTGGCTTTGCCAAGCGTGTCAAGGGACGCACGTGGACCCTGTGTGGCACCCCAGAGTATCTTGCCCCTGAGATCATCCTGAGCAAGGTATTGCATGAATACCATTGAAACTGGAGGCAGAACAGATATTATATGTTTGTGTGCATGCATGTTTGTGTGTACAGTGTTGTTGCTATTCATTTTCAAGGAGGGGTGTGCTGGTTTATGTATATTTAGTAAGCAGTTTTTATGTTAATAGAAATGTGGAAGAATAATACTTTTTCCTGTTATGCAATATGCTTCAAAGAGAACATAGTGTTGTGTTGCCTTCAAGATTGTGCTGCTATCAGTTGAACATCAGTGGCTGCTTTATTCAAATGATGTACTTGTGCAGCCTTTTAGTAAGTGATAAGGAAACTCCGCTGTGATCATCAGGCTTTCTGTTGACTCCAAGCGCCAATATAGTGAGCTTGACCTTAACCTGTACGTGATGCTAAAAGATTTGGTAAAAAGTTGCATCTAGAACAAAACAAGACTGGGCACAGTTTTGAAAAGACATGTAGAAAGTAACAATGCTGCTGGTAAAGATGAAGATACTAACAAGAAAAGACTGTAGTTCAGGTTACATTCTGGTCTTATGTTTTTTTTTTTTTTTAACCTTTCAAAAGGATAAGGAGACACCATTCAGAAGAGTTAAACCCATGCAGATCGCATTGAGTGTTTGGATGTATACAGCTGAGGAGGCAGTTTACTGCAGATACAATGAAGAGGACCCTGTTCTGCAATTTAATTGTCTTTAAAAGAGATCAGTATTTTTAATTTTATGTAAGTAAAACATAGATGGTGATGAATTGCACTAGACTAGCCTTTTAGTCTCCAGATTTGACTTTGCTGTGAATGTTAGTCTGTTTAGATATGTTCGTGTTATTGTTTGGGGAAATGGAGAGAGTTAAACCGGAGATGTGGGTACGCTAGTTGTGAATGTTAGTCTGTTCAGATATGTTCCTGTTATCATTGTTTGTGGAAATGAGGAGAATTAAACCGGAGGTGTGAGTACGCTAGTTGTGAATGTTAGTCTCTTTAGATATGTTCTTATCATTTTTTTATGGAAATGAGGAGAGTTAAACTGGAGATGTGGGTACGCTAGTTAGAGTGATGGAATGCATGTGCTGTGGAGAACTTATGTGTGTGTGTGGTTTCCAGGGCTACAACAAGGCAGTGGACTGGTGGGCTCTTGGAGTGCTCATCTATGAAATGGCAGCAGGCTACCCTCCATTCTTTGCTGACCAGCCCATTCAGATCTACGAGAAGATTGTGTCGGGCAAAGTAAATATGCATAGTAGTGATTGCAGTAGAACGCATTCAGAAATGGCTACTTTTGAGGGAGAGCTAAATATATATATATATATATATGTTTTTTTTTGGTGATTCAGAGATTTGGTTTCTTTTTTCATTGTACTCTCTCAGTCCTCCCTTTTAAAGGTCACTTTAGTTATCATACAAGGATCAGTGTTTGTGGGTTGGTGGTCAGTTTTTGTGAATGTTTATGGAATAGAGATCAGTTTTTCAAGGAATGGAAAGTAGATGAAACAGCAAAAAAGGTGAAATGTCAACTTACAGGTGGAAAAGAAGTTAGGACGTTTGGACACTTAGTGTCTTCATCATCAGAATGAGTTGGTGACAGACAGAAACAAGAAGAGAAGAAGAAGAAGAAGATGAAGAAGAAGAAGAAGAAGAAACAAGAAAGAAGAAGAAGAAGAAGAAGAAGAAGAAGAAGAAGAAGAAGACGAAGAAGGAGAAGAAGATAGCATTAAAAAAAAAAAAAAAAAAAAGTTCACACACACACACACACACACACACACACACAGGTACACAGCTGCTGTGGTGAAGTGGTTAGCGTTGCGGACTCCCAGCTGGGAGATCGTGGGTTTGAATCCCATCAGAAGTCATGTGGGTTTTTCTGCACCGACCAGCTCTATCAATCAGTTGTCCTGGATTATTGACAATGCTCTCATCTGAAAAACTCTCAAGACTGCCATCGAACAGGGCCATCTTCCTCCAGCATGTGTACACTAGGAGGATGTGTGTTTACAGCAGGCCTCTTTCCACCCGTCCACCCCCCAGCCACCCAAAACCCTGCAAAGACAGTATTCTGCAGGCTCAGTTCCAACGGCTCCGTCGCATCTGCAGTGAGGACCAAGACTTTGAGCATCACGCACACAAGATGGTGGATTTCTTTCGTGCTAGACAGTATCCAGAGGACTTGGTCTACAAGGGTCTCAAGTCGGCTCGTTCTATCCCTCGCTCAGGCCCTGACTCCTCAAGATCATTCTAAGCAAGACGAGCGCCCTGTTGCTGTCCTCACATTTCACCCCTATAACCTACCTGTGAAAAACATCTTGCTCCGCAACTTCCACATCATACAGTCTTATCCTTTCCTACGAGGTTTTTCCCCGCCCGCCACTTTATGCATTCAGATGTGACACCAACCTTTCGGACCACCTGGTGCGAGCTGCTATCCCCAGAGATAGACCGTCCCTCCCTCCAGGCACCAGTCCTTGTGGTATAAAAGGCTGCAAAACATGCCCATTCATCGACCAATCAAGGACCATCATCGGCCCCAAGGGGAGGTTCACTGTCAAGGCGCTGTTCAACTGCCAGACTGAGAACATAGTGTATGTCCTTACGTGCACACTGTGTAGCAAGAAATACACTGGTGAGACATACGGTCACCTAGACGATCGCTTCTCAGAGCACCTGCGGTCAGTGCGCCTGGGATACAGTGACCCTGTAGGCGTGCACTTCAACAGCCCTCAACACAGCTTCAAGCACTCAAGAGTTGCTGTTGTCTGGCAGAATCATGCAAATGGCCCTTACAGGCTGTTCATGGAGTCTACAGTCATCGCCCGCCTTGGCACCCGCGTCCGAAATGGACTGAACACCAAGGAGTGAGGCAGTGTCTTCCAGGCTTATCCTAACAATTTTTGTTTGTTTGTCAGTATGTGTGTCACCCATGTCAGTGTGTGTGAAGGGTGCATGTGTGCACTAGGATGTGTGTTTTACAGCAGGCCTCTTTCCACCCCCCCCCCCCCCCCCCCCCCCTGTCTTTTCCCCCCTCTCTCTGTCTCTTTTCCCATATCCTTCCTAGTTGTGCTTACCTTCTGTGTACCTGTTTTGTGTGTGTGTGTGTGAACTTTTTTTTTTTTTTTTATAGTTGCTATCTTCTCTCCTCTCCTCCTTCTTCTTCTCCTTCTTCTTTTTTGTTTGTCTGTCACCAACTCATTCTGATGATGAAGACATTAAGTGTCAAAACGTCCTAACTTCTTTTCCACCTGTAAGTTAACATTTTACCTTTTTTGCTGTTTCACCTGTTGTGTCAGCATACTGCAGTCAACCTCCAAATCTTTTTGCACGAATGGGAAAGTAGTTTTTACAGGGAACCTTGCCATAATTAAGAAAACAAAGTGACATGAAAAGAAAGGCAGGTGAGGGAAAAAAAAAAAGCTTGAAAACTATTATTTTGAATATTTTATCTTTATTTCAGGAGTAGAATAGTGTTCACTCTTGACTCTGCACATCTTGTTGGTCAGCTAATATAGAAAGTAAGATTTATCCAGTAGTTAATCATGGCCAACTTCACATCTAATATCCGCCAGTCGTGAAAGAATGTATTCTTATAGAAATACAATGTTAATCTTAAGGTGTTCTTAACACTTTCCACAAATTCTTAGGCATGTAGGAATTCCTGGTCACATATATTTTCAGTGTTTTTGTAAGTAATCTTACAAGCTGTGCTTGACTGGTGCTGGCATCATGTCGGGTATGTTTGAAAAGAAAAAGCAAAGACTTTCAGATGAACAAAACTGTGATACACTATGTGATGCCACATGTAGTTCTTGTCATCAAAAAACTCTTAAAAACAAAAAGGAGTTTAATGATCAAACATATGGGCCATTCAGACTTGTAACCTTCCGGTCACACACATGCGCCCACACACACATGCACGCATGCACACACACACACACACACACTCTTTCTCTCTGTCACACTGAGCATGCATAGGCGCAGGCACACATGCACACACACACATACATGTGCATACACAAGTACACATTTGAACACACAGAGACATGCACACACATGCATGTGTGATGTATGTATAATCACACACCTACACACATACACATGTACATGCACACAATCCATGGATGCTTACATACACACATGCACACACACACACGCATGCACATGTGCTCACGCACACACCAGACACATCCTCAAGATATGTTGAAAAGTATTGCAGGGAAAGCGCTGGCCTGGTAATTTAACATACAGAAGGAATGTGGTCAGGTTAAGCAGGTTGGGCTAGAAAACTCAGAAGGGTTCTTTGTTTCAAATGCTGAAACTGACCTTGAACTACATCTGCACCTCTAGATATGGGGCAGGACTTTATAGTATGTACTGATAATAGTTGCTTCATTTAGGCCATTCAGATTAGAAGGGTAGACTTTTCCAAAATAGGAACGCACACATGTGAGCACCGCAGTCAGTAGGGCTTAGAGTTTGCATGCATTGTTGTGAATCACTTGGGCAGTAAAGCAAAGTGTAGCGCTTCATATGTGTGTGTGTGATGCAGAGAAACTTCAGGGCATGTTGGTAGTAGTCGGCACAAGAGCCATGGTGTAGGGTCAAGTTGTAAATGCAGACAATCCCTCATGCAGTTTCTTGAGCTCTTGTCAAATATAACAAATTGTATCCATAAAGGTACTTTGTCCTTAAGGGCCACAGGCCGATAGGACGTTAATCTCACCGTCAAAGGTACTGTAGAGTGGCATTTAACTGTCAAACAAACAGTATATTCAGTAGGATAACAAACCACAGCAAATTTTAAAGGAACAGTTTGTTTTGAATGTTGCTTACTGGTGATGACTTGCAGGTGCGCTTCCCCTCCCACTTCAGCTCTGACCTCAAGGACCTGCTGCGCAACCTGCTGCAAGTGGACCTCACCAGCGCTATGGCAACCTGAAGACGCACGCAGTCAACGACATCAAGAACCACAAATGGTTCTCCCACCACCGACTGGATTGCCATCTACCAGAAAAAGGTGGGTGGTGAACACGGTTGTGTCACTGGTGCATTTGGGTGACAGCTGAGTCTGAGTGGAAGATGCATAGACTATGTTGTTCAGTTGAACAGAATAGTGTCCTGCAGTGGAATTGTAGTTGTCCTGTTCTTCTTTTTTTGTGGGCAGCAGACTTCCATATCAGATCAGCACTTATATTTTTGATATTGTGATTTGTATCTTGGTAATTCAGAGATGGTTGAAAATTTATTCACTCTGATGATAGCAAAGATGATTGCTGCAATCACTCTATCAGTTTTGTTAGAGTGCATACATTTGCTTAGTTTAGGTCACAGGAGTGAAGACAGCTGGAATTGCAGTGATTTCTTTAGTTTAGCTCTCTGAAATTTTTCAGTTACATGGAATTTTCTTCCTACTTTCATGAAGTTCTTTTACAAATCCTGTTTGATTGTCAGTTCATAGCTCTGCTTGGAATATTTTAAAGACTGTATCAGAGCATGTTTGGTGCAAAAAAAAATTTTTGTTTTGTCTTGTTGAAAAGATATATATAATACCATCTTATAGGGGAGAGGTTGTTTTTGGTTTTGTTTGTGTGTGTGTGTGTGTGTTTTTTTTTTTTTTTTTTTTGGGGGGGGGGGGGGGAGGTAGGGTGTAGACAGAGTTTGCATTCTCTAATATATAGGGATGCAAGTCTTCATTGCAAATACAGAGCAAGTGAAGCATGTTGAATTCGTGTGTGCCCCCGTGCACTATTTTATTTGTTTAATTTTCAACACTGACATTACAAACCCCAGTTAAATGTGCATCATAAGTTTTACTTCCTGGGTATATATGGTAAACATTATCCTGCTGACACTAAAGACCATGGTTGTCTGCAAGGTAACAACTATTTTATCAGCATGGAGTTTTATCTAAGAAGTCTTTCATTCCAGACTGCAATGCTCTCTTGACTCTTTGTTAACTACATGTGTTCATGATCACACGCTTGGTCATTGCCATGGATTTTAGGACCATGACATTTATTGTTTAGTCATTTGAGCTGCTTTAGTGTTGAAAGAGTGCTCACACACAGTATTTGCACAGAGCGCCACTGGCAGTTATTTAACACCTGTCATGGGATTCTGCGCAGCATGATCTGATGGGACAGAGCAGCATGTGAATTATCATCTACCCCATTCCATAGGAAAGCAGCAGGTTTCTACTTTTATTTAATATAGTGTTTCCCAGACAGAAAGTAAGATGTTTTTTTCTCCCACTTTTTGCCTGCTGAAACGAAGGAGGAACACATAGAGTAGTTTTATCATGATGATTTGTATGCTTCAGTTGGTGGTGATCTTGATTTATTAGAACTTGCTGATAAAGTAAAAACTTGCTGATAAAGAAAGGGCTTATTTTCAGTTGATTATCCATCAGTATATTGAAAGGAATTATTATGGAAATGGTTTAGGTGATATAAGTTTACAGCTGTTTTATCAAAGATATCCAATCTTTGATTTGACAAGTGGGATTGATATTCTGCTACCTGATGAACAACCAGAACAGCCTAAATACTGAAAGGAAAAGGGTCCTCTCCATGTCACAAATCAGTCAGTTTCAGCCAAGGAATGTTTTCAGCTTTTCTACAGGAATAACATTGTCAGAGAGTGTGATTGTTGCAAGATACCTATGTGTAACATCTTTATGACTTCTGTGAGACAATCATGTTACTTGTTGGTGTATATGTAATGAGGCAAACAGGGAAGAAGTATGAATCCGTTAGCATAGAAATATATAATGCAATGTTCGTCTCCTGTCGCAAGTCACTGCGACACCACATCCTTCCAGATCAGTCAAAGCATACTATTATTATTACAGAATCAATTCTTTACACAGAAGTTTTGTTATAAGGAAGAAAATCATGGCGTGCTCTGTTTACACTTTTATTCTCTGATCCTGTGTGAACTTTGTGAAGACTGATAATTTACTATACTGCTTAACATCTGGCAATGATGAAAAAGCTAAGTGGAAAGTCTGCAAAGCATTGATTGACTATTTACATCATATTTGACAGTTTCAGATAATTTTCCGTGTACTGTTGACCATGACAGAATGAACCTGCTCAGTGTGCGAAGCATATACAAAGGGAAACAACCATGTGACAAATATACTGACAAAAATTTCCAAGATCAGAATTGTTAGTTTCAGGGTAAACATGGGTCTTTTATCTTAGTATTTGACTGTGTTAGTAACTTGCACACAGGATTAAAAATAGTGTTATTTTACATTATAGACATGCAATTATTTTATAATTATTCGCCGTAACTTGTACTTTTTTTGGATAGCCGTGATGTAGAAGCTCGATAGATAAAGAGATAACTCTTATGTATCATGGTTCCACATCACAGCTATCCACATGATGTTAGTCCCCTCCCCCTCAATCTGTGCATGAAAATGGCTGAAAAGTTAGTGACCAACACACCCCTGCCCCGAATGTATAGAGGTGAATGCTTTCAAAAGGTATTTAGCATGTGCAGTAATTGGTGCCCACAGTGTGATGCAAGCAAAGGATAAATGATAGCAGCCAGCGTTAGGGCACGGTAGGAAACTGTTGGCATCTAAAGAGATTAAAGATGTTCAGACAGGACTGGTCAAACTAGTATGAATTGAGTTTATTCACTTTGTGTATGTACAGGTGGAAGCTCCATTCACTCCCAAGACAAGAGGTGGTGGTGACACATGCAACTTTGACGACTATGAAGAGGAACCGCTGCGTATTTCATCAACAGAAAAGTGTGCAAAGGAGTTTGCTGACTTTTGAGCGAAGGATGAGGCTTAGAAGGCAGGCAGTTCACCTGCTGCATCAGAGCACACATTGGTTTTTCCAGAAGGTGGGATGGCTTTGTGGTCACAGGTGTAGCAGAAATATTTGTTCCACCTGTGGGAGGCTGTTGGGAAGGGGGGGGTTGGGGTGATGTAGAGAATGGACATGCGTATTGGCCATACATTGCTAGCATTTCAACATGTCTTCTTGGCAGGTTGTACGGCTGTCTCCCAGGGGCAAGTTCTGGGATACTAAAAGGTAAAGTGTCCCCATCCCTTTCATGGTAGAGCAGTAGACTGACTTGGACTACAACCTGGTCTCAAAGCATTGTCAGGCATAAAACCTAGAGGGACAAAGTTGTCAGAAACAGTATCATTTGTCTCAAAAATCAAACCAGACTTTCAGTCTCCTTGCTGTTCAATCTATTGTTGGGAATCGTGGAACTCCGAAATGTGGTGTGTGTTTATGACTTAATAACAGACAAGTTTTCTGCCTCTTGTACTATATTTGATCTTTTCCGATACAGGGATGTTATTGGACTTGTTCAATCCTCTTAAAGCTGCAGGATAACTACGTGCAAACCAGGTGTGTGTTGCATGCACTGCTTTAGTTTCTACCCCCTTTTGTTTGGAAAAAGGACGTGAATGGAGAACAGATGGTCTCTGTGGTACTTGCGTGTATATGTACATATATACATACACACATATATATATATATATATTCATTATCTATGTATTATCTCTGTCCATACAGTGACTGTGTTGGTGTGGAGGATACAGTGTCTGTTGTTGCCTATGATGGTGGAAGATTGTCCTCTTGGATGTGTATGGCAGACTGTATATGAGTGGGTGCACATATTGGGGCATAGAGTGCCAGCTGAGAACCCTGCTCTGTTTTTGCTTTGGATCTGAGTGTCGTGGGTGTGTGGGGTCAATGGCCACTGGAAATGATCAGAAGATTCTGTCGTGGCTTTCGCTTCATTGGCAGTATTATTAGGGAGGAAGGAAAACATTGTTTTCTCCCCTTCAGCCCCACAACCCAATTGTCTCTTCCCCATTTTCATTGTTCTCTTATGTACTCTTTCTTATTTAACAAAAGGGAAATTGCTGTTTTAGTTTTGTTTTGTCTTCCTTTTTTTTTTTGTTTTCGTATTGCAGCTTTAGGAAAAATGTTTGGTCAAGCGTCTTCTTTACCAGTTATTAATATTCCTTTTCAGTGCCAGTCTTATAACATGATAGAGCTAAGATTCTTTTCTGATGTTGCAAATTATTTTTAATATTAGTCATAGTAACCAGGAAATTAGAAGAAGGGATATTCTAGTGTTAGTTGTTTCCTTTTTCTTCTTTGTCGCATAAAAGCCAGTTAATTGGTTGTCATAAGCGAAATTGATAGATTATGTTTTGCTGTCAGTTCAGAACTATCAGGAAAAGAGACGATGCATCTTGTGAATAAGCAGCTGTGCAAGAAGATGCACATAGTTCCAGTCATAATATGGACACCAAGTTCCAATGACGCTTGTTATGTGTGTGTGTGTGTGTGTAGTACAAGATAATCTCATGTAAAACAGCCAGGAAGTTGGGGGAAAAAAGAATTGAGTGGTGCTATGGCTTAGATAATACATGGTATAGACAAAGACGTCAGAATAACTGAATCGTCTAATCCTGATAGCTGTTTCTAGTAATTAGCGAAATCAAACATTTTCCATCCAAGCAGTGTAAGCACTAACAGTGATAAAAGAGTGGCAGAGAGGTCTTGAAATTTGTATGTGGGATGCTGGGTAGAGGATGGGATTTTTCAGGTGTGAAATAGTATCCCTACCATCTCTTTTGCTAGAAATCTGTTATGAATGAAATTTACCTCTGAGAAAGATGCTGTTTCTGTTTGTTTTGTTGTATTGGTTTGACTGGGAATTACTGCAAAGATCTGATAAATTGTAGTTAATTCACAGTGTGTTGCCATCTGAAAATGTACGAAAAATAAGGGTGCTGATCACTTCTAGCAGTTCTGCTTTGCAATTTGTTTTGTGGCTTCCACACAGATCACACTTTTGGGAGTAAATCTCACACTATGCATGTATGTGCGTGTTTTGACAACAATCCCATCTTTCAGATCAGATTGTTTGGTAAAGTGGAAGTTTCTGTCCATTGAGGTAGTTGTGTGACATTGTTTGAACTTGGATTACTGGCGTTGATTGTGCATATGACTTGTCAGTCACAGTGCTTTATGTCCACATCCCTGCGCACATCTAACCTGTCGGTTGACGTTGGCTTTAACTCACACCGATACCAGTGATTTGCCTCGGTTGCAAAATATCTCCTAGATTCAAACCATTGTAATTAATTTGTTTTACATCTCAAAATTTGACAGCAATCTTTTCTGTAGATGCTAGTCTGTAGGCGACATACATTTCCATACATATGGATACACACTTTTTTTGTGTTGTTTAGAGTATGTGCGCACAAGCGTGTGTGTGTGTGTGTGTGTGTGTGTGTGTGTGTGTGTGTGTACTGGTTAACAAGTATGTATCTCTTCCTCCTTGATGTTCCCTTGTTAAATGAAAAGCTGAATATAAGAATTCATTTGTTCAGAGAGTGAACGTTCTGTGATTTTTTTTTTTCCTTTTTCAAGTTTTGTTTGTTTTTGTATTTATGTTAAATTAATATGAATGTAAACTGACAGCATGTATGTCACACTGTTAGAGAAATGGTACAATTTGTGTTGGCAATTCTTACAGGAGTTAGTGGACAGTTTGGGGCAATCCCAGGATTAGCATACACATGTAGATCAGGGGATTGTTCCACCAATGTTAGCTATTATTTATTGATCCATTTTTGTTGACATTTTTTCGTAATTGACTTTAACTTTACTGTGAATTGACATTTGAGTAATGTGTGTTTTCCACAGTTTTTGTTTGTTTCATTGAATGAATTTGAATTGTATTGGCATTTCAGAAATACATGTTTTGTTATATATGTGAGCATTTGTGGAGTCTTAGATCTGTTTGCATTAATAAAGATCGGCAATGAATACCTTCTGGATTTTCAGTCGCTACATCCAGAAACTTGATAAATTAAACCCAACACTTATTAATAATCTCATATATCACTGCCTTCTTGGTATATTTCTTTTTTGCTTGGCATTTCTCAGATAAACAACTAAGTTCACCACAATTGTATAATGTTTTTTCTCAGAACGAGCAGAGTAGTACTGTCCTTCTTCCTAGGTAATAACATAGTTGAGACCCCTGGAATTCACACTGGAGCAGACTGCGAGTGTTGAAATCTTGCAACCAATTTTCAGCAATCCAGCAGATGGACTCCCTGTTGTCTTAAACCAGTTGTCTTAAACCAGCAAATGGACATTCTGTTGCCTCTAACCAGCTGATGGACTTCCTGTTGCCTTGAATCAACTGATGGATTTCCTATTGCCGTGAACCAGCTAACTTGCTGCTGTTTGAAACCAGCTGGTAATTTCCCCGTTCTGTGAAACCAGCTGATGGGATTTCTGGAACAGGTTATGGACTTCCTGTTACCTGAAACAGTTGATAAGAGTATATTCCAGGCCAGGAAAGTTGACGGCAGACTGGGAGGTCATCAGATGGCATCAACTCTGACAAGGGGTAGTCCACAGTGAATGGCAAATCACTTTTGAGTGCCACGTCATAACTACAGCAGACTTGATTTGATGACACAGCCATAGGATAGTGGCTAATGTGGATCATGCCAGATATCACATGGAGCCTACATTAAAGTTAGAATATGGATTTGACGTTAGAAAAGTACTTAGACTCAGAATGAAAAACTACTTTTTGAATATTTTGACAGGGTCACCCTGTCTTCTTCAGCTCACTGTTGCTGTTGTGGCAGCGAGACCTGGTGGGGCGACTGTTGTGTGGGGATTGATAATCCATTTGTTGGTGTCTGTGGCGTTGGATTATCAATCTCTCCAACCGTGCACTCAGTGACAGTGACTCAAGTGTGCTGAAGAAAGGACTTAACTTCTGTGTTGCGCCCACATTGATTCCAGTCAAGGAGATCGTAGCTTCCACTGAAGCAGCGTGCAGCCAGATCAAAGACCAAGCCATAGCCGACAGCCTACGGAGCGAAGTGGTCAAAGTCATTAAGTCCAGTAAGCCACCCAAGTCCAACATTTCACGAGAGGAAAAATAAGCCCTAAAGAACCTGAGACAGGATGACAGCATAGTCATCCTTCCAACTGATAAAGGTAGGACCACAGTTTTGTTACCGAAAGAGGAATACAACAAGAAGGTACAGACCCTTCTCAGTGATACAGAAACCATGAAAATCTCAAGACTGACCCCACAAAGACAGTGAAAACCCAACTTATCAATCTACTAAAGAAATGGAAGAAAGCAGATTCTATCTCCCCTAGTCTTTACCAACGACTTTAACCCACTTCTGAATCCACGCCAAAGCTGTATGGATTACCTAAGATACACAAGGAGGACGCCCCCCTCCGTCCCATTGTGTCCAGCTGTGGCAGTGTCATGAACAATGCCTCCAAATTCCAGACACAAGTATTGGGACCTTCAGTCGGGCAGACCAAACACCACATAGTCAACAGTACAGACTTTGTACAGAAGGTGAAAACCAGCAAGTGGCTCCAGGGGAGAAACTTGTCTCCTACGATGTATGTGGACTCTTCACCAGCATCCCTGTACCCAAGGCTCTCCAAGTCATTCGGGAGAAGATTGAGGATGACTACCACCTTCGTCACCGGTGTGAACTCACTACAGAACAGGTGCTAGAACTGTTGGAACTATGCCTCACTAGCACCTACTTTTCATTCAACCATGAGTTCTACCAGCAGAAACAAGGAACTGCCAATGGGTTCACCGGTATCTCCAGTAGTAGCCAATCTGTACATGGAACATTTTGAAAAAGTAGCCCTTGAGACCGCTGCCAACCCTCCCAGCATGTGGTACCGCTATGTGGATGACACCTTGACCCGCATACAGGAGACGGAGGTTGACAGCTTCACCACTCACCTGAATTCCATTGATGACAGTATCCAATTCACCTCCAAAACTGAATCAGAAGGCAAGATCCCATTCCTGGACACTCTCATCTCCCGAACCCCTGACGACAGGGTGGAGACCAGTGTCATAGGAAATCCACCCACACTGACCAATATCTGAACTTTCACTCCAACCACCCCATCCAACACAAGAGATCTATTGTTAACACCTTCATGCACAGAGCCTCTGTACTGTGTTCCACTAAGGAGGAAGAGCTGAAAGAAGAACACATCAAGACTGCCCTTTCCGCTAATGGATACCCTGCATGGATGTGGGACAACCCTCGAGTTCCCTACCCTTCTTCTACAGATACGGACAGTGTGAAAGTGGGGATCTCTTGCATTAAAGGCGTTTCAGAGCGTCTGGCCAGGACCTTCCAACAACATGGATGCAAAGTGTTCCACAAACCCACCAATCCCAACACCAGCAACTGGCTCATGTCAAAGACAAAACGGACCCCCTCAAGCGGTAGGGTGTCATGACTGTGTCAATGCCTACATTGGCAAGACAGCAAGACCACTCACCACCAGTCTACAGGAACACCAAAAAACTGATCTACTTCTGCCATACACGAACACCTACAAGCAACAGGCCACAGTTTCAGCCCCCCAAAAGCCAAGATCTTATCTACAGAGCCCTTTCTCACAAAAAGAAAAGTTAAAGAAGCCATCGAAATCAAGACTAGACTAGACGCCCCAGCCTGAACAGAGATCAAGGTTTTGAACTTTCCCCCCACCTACAATCGGATCTGACAACTATTCACCCCACACAACAGTCGCCCCACCAGGCCTCACTGTTTTCTGAAATAAAACAAAGAAATCCTGAAAGTAACGATATGGGGAAAACTTGCAATCATGCTGCAATCCTGAAAGTAACGATATGGGGAAAACTTGCAATCATGCTGCAATCCACCACCCCCCCCCCAAAAAAAAAAAAAAAAAACGAAGAAAACAAACAGTGCAAGAAACTAAGTTTGTTCAACATGACCAATGAATGTTGAACTTGTGTTGTCAGACAAAGCTGAATACTTCAGACTGACCTGTTTATCTGCACTGGATCAATACCAGAGATTAGGGGTGGGGTTCAAGTTGAGCTGACTGGTGACTAGGTGGCCTGATAAATTGGCATGAACAGACAGTACCTGTATTGATACATTCATCAGCTCTCAAAGTTCATTGGCTCAACCTGAATCCTTGCCTTGGAAAATATGTACATTGCAAAAAAAAAAACAGCAGAAGAAAAAGAGACCCATGCCACATAGTTTTTGTCTCATAACACTTGATGATTCAATGTACAGATGAATGCCGAAGTGAACTACATACCTCCCAGAACTTAACTGGACCAAAGCATCCAAGACAAATTACTCAAATGCCCAACAAATGGTCACATACCTACTCTACACACAATTAAACATTAACTCTCTTGCTATGAAATGTGATTTCCCATGTTCATTCAAAGCACAAAATGTACAAGGCATGGATATTGACCAGAGTTGCTAAGTCCCACAACAAGAAAAACAAAACCAATAAAAAGTCCTCTCAAAATGACAAAATGATACGTGCAGAACTAAAAAGACGGCCACAAATGTCCCAAACAAAACTAGAGCTCATTTTATTTATTGTGATAGCCCAGCCTACCACATAGGGCCTTTTCAGGGCAGTAACACTCAAGAGGAAAAAAGGTCATACCATGGAGAAAAGTTGAATTATAGTCTGAAGAAGCAAAAAGCAATTCATGCGCCTAAACTTGACTTGCGCATGAAGGATGAGACAATGCCAGATTGCCAGCTATTCTACATGATCTTTTGAACTCGGAATTAAGAAAAGAAAAAAAGTAAAGAAAAAAAAAACAAAACAAAAAAACTTAAATGTAACAAAAACTTGTAACATATGGGCATATAAATACAGCAGGATGACTCCTTTAGAGTCCACTGTACAGAGTGCAAACAACTATTAACCTAATCGCTAGATAAATGGGGGAAAAAAAAAAAAGTAAAAAAAACTGGCATATCCTATTTCATGACTTCAGAAAAAAAGAAGTAAAACATTTTCCAGAACAGACCTGAAAATGTTTTAACGTTCCAGGCAGACAGCAAAACCATAAACATCAATACAAAAAGACAAGAAAGAAAAAGAATAAGTAAAGGCAAGTTGAAGAGAGTGATGGAAAAGAGGAAATGATGTGAATGGAGCTTCCGGAAGGCAGGAGAGCAATCTGTACTGAAAGAGCCCCTGCTATCCCCACCAGAATTCACTAGGATTTGATCCTCCTGTTCCATCTGACTGAAAGAGAGGTTTCCATTTGTTTTAAACTACAGCCCTGTCACCAACCTCCATGGACCATTTAATCTTTGGTGCATAAAGCAAAAAAAAAAAAAAAAAAAAAAAGGCATCTACCATCTTCAGGCCAATACACCCATGCCTTATAATACAGGATGCACAGTCATAATATGTTTCTGAATGACATGGGTGTGCACACCCATTCTTTTCATTAAGAGAAAGAAAAAGGGTAATTTGTTTCTGTATACTGTGGGCATGTATATATCCATGCTTTGTTTCATGGACTTGCTTCTAATAAAATATGAGTGCGCTCACATCCACATCGAACAGACAGGCTTCAATTCTGGATTTTTGTTTTGTTTCCTTACTTTTTAAAACAAAGAACTCGCTCTTGGACAGAAGATGGGCACATGGATGATAATGAAAGTCAAACTTTAGGCTAGGAAGAATGATGAATGTGTGCAAGATCTGAAGGTTTGAATGTTTGTCTGGGTACACACTGTCCACAGCAGAAGAGGTTAAGGGATGTAATGAATGTAGGGAAAAAGAAACCTGCCTTGAAATCAACTGGAACAAGTGTAACTGTAAGTCGCAGTATCTACCATATAAGGAAAAACAAAAAAAAAAACAAAGCTCACATTATCTACCAAATTCATATGCCAGTTTTTTTACAACGTAAAATGGCTGAACTATTAACACTGGACTGCGCTGAAGGCCCATCCAATTTGTTTAATTCTCAGCCCACAGAATACACGAGTTAAAAAAAATATTCCAAACACGTGATGGTGCCTCAGACACAAAAACATTAGAAATGCCATAAGACAAACAGACATTCCAGAGGATCTGAGGGACTCTTGACACTCTCACCACATTGTTACCAGATCTGAACAGAAAAGGGTGGTAGTTTCGATACTAGAACCAGGGCTGAGTCTAGAACAAAGGCAAGTGATTTGGTCACAAATGAACTTGCATCTTTACTTACTCTTCCTTCCCATCAGTTTTTGTTAGTCTCTACATCACTTAGGCTGGATTTTGAAAAGGATTGAAGAAGACTGTGCATCATCATGAAATGAAAACTGGAGAAATATTAATACTATTTGAAGAAAAAAAACAACGAAAACAATCAAGCAAAAGGTAATGTCATTTGAGAGTAACAGAAATGGGGAAATTACTGACAAAGAATTCCAAGGCAGCGGTACAATTTATACTGGAAAATCCCTTCGGCATCTTTACAGAATGTTGCTGGAAGAAATAAAATATTTCCATCTTAGTGTCAGCATGGTGGTAATGATTGTTCTAAAGTGTTTGGGACCTTGACAAGATGAGAAGGAAACTTTAGAAAGAAGAGAGGTTAGATATTGCCACAGATACTGATGCAAATACAACACAGGACAAAACAATGCATTTCGACCTCTTGGGTCTCCTTCAGGCAAAAAAAACAACAAGAACTAGAAGCAAAAACATGCTGGCAAATACTTTGTATGTTGATGAACTAACATGATTATGCCAATTGAGATAAAACTATTCTGAGAATGGGTCATGATTGTTCAACGCTGACTTGAACACATCATATAAGTAGCCATGCTTACGTGCAAACAAATTGTGTAAAAATACTAACTGGGGTGAAGCTGGATTGGAATGCTGAACAACAAGAACAAAGTCATAAACAGCAGCCATGCACCATAAATTCCTGAAAACAAATTAAATACCAGCTATCACAGGATCTCTGTGCAACACTCTTTTAATAAACTGACAACAAACAAGACTAAAAGTGATATATAATGATAAAACAACAGCATGATAAAGCTTTAATGAAAAAAAAAAAACTGCTTTGTATAAGTCTGACTTTTAATGAGAAAGAGATCACGAAAAAGAGAAAGGAAAAGGCTTAAAAAACAAACATACAAACAAACAAAAAAGACAGACAAACAAAAAACCAGTGGTGAAGGGGGGGAGGGTGATGCAAGAACAGGCATGCTTCAACAAGAAGTAAAACTGGTATGATTTCGTAAACTAAAAATACTATATTGACATGATTTTGTTCAGCAAAACACCAGCAACTTTCACTATTTCCTAATGCTCATCTGAAGGTTTGGATCCTGCTTTCAATGAAGCACTAAAGGAGCAACAAACAATACAGCATCACACTCATGATTAAAAATATTCTTTTCTCAATAATAAAATGAAAACATCTTGCACACATACGCTGATCACTTGTTAACAAAGCACCTCAGTTAAGTACTCTTTTAATGAATACACAGCTTGTTTCAATGAAAAACTTCGCCCACAAAAGGAAATTGTACATTTAAGAACCTGCCCTTTCTAACAACTTGACTTCACACACCTTGATCACACACACACACACACAAAAAAATGGTATTAGACACTTGGATGGAAAATGTTCAATCCCCCAAGTACAACAACACAAGGCTGTTTCACAGCAGAAAATTCTAACACAATTAAACCAATTACATACTAAAAATATCGTCTAATATCACGATTAGTGGAAAGACGTTAAATAAATGACACACACATGCATACTAAAATCATCCACCCCACCCCAACTCCCCTAATATAGCAATGTATTATTTCTGCTGCATGTATGCGACAGTACTGAAACTAAAAGACACTAGTTTCATCCCTTTACATCACCGATGTTCACCCCAAATCACCCAGATTCATGCTCCTCTCGTTATCACAAATCATAAGTTTTTGAAAGCTTTTGGAGAAAACGGCATAAATGATACATGATGAAATAACTGATTGACAACTGTGTTTGGGGATAACTTGTATGCCTGTGTAGTATTCCACATTAAAAGATGGTAGGAACATACGCTGTATGCAGTCAAAGGCTGGTATATCAGTCTGAAATGTATGTAGGTTTCTTTATTTTTTCTCTTTGTTTTTTTTTCAATATCAGAAAGAACCCACCACATGGCATTGCTAAAACATCAGCAATTAAACAGTCAAGCAGATCAAACTAGACCATGCTTAGGTGACCAAATATTCCTCTTTGGTTTACACAAAATGCACACACACACATGTACACCCACACACACAGTGATTCACAAACATGGCTATAAAAGTAAAGTTATGAAGTACTGAGGTGTCGGTTATATCAATGATCAAAGCTGTACAAATTGAAGACTGAAGAAGAAATCCCCAAAACTGCCTTGCTTTCATGCACTCATCCCAATAAGCTCAAGATGAAACAGTTCAGAGAGGTAAACAAACGATTACCTTTCAGTTGTCATCATGGCCAAGACGACCACATGTAGTCTTTTCATACACTCATCCCAATCAGCTCATGATGAAAGAGTTCAGGCAGGTAAACGAACGATTACATTCAGTTTTCATCATGGCCAAGACGACCACATGTAGTTCCTGTCAGCGTGTCAAGTGTTTGAATAAAAATTGTCCCAACACACAAACAAACACAGCGAGCTATTTACAACACTCTTGTTTGCCCCAAGGATGCAACTGAATTAGCTATT
The DNA here is from genome assembly GCA_016801955.1 of Conus betulinus. Lineage (NCBI taxonomy): Eukaryota > Metazoa > Mollusca > Gastropoda > Neogastropoda > Conidae > Conus > Conus betulinus. Next base: position 417,752 of record JADBJO010001177.1, read on the forward strand.
ATATCATAAGCACCATTCTCTTGTAATGACAGAATAGAAAGGAAAAGATACACACAAAGGGGCCAGTGGGACCAAGAGCTCAACTGCCAACCAACTGACCAAGAGCCCAACTGCCCAACCAACAGACCAACTGCCCAACCAACTGACCAAGAGACCAACTGCCCAACCAACCAGCTGGAAGCAATCCTGCAACACCTTTAGACGCATGTGAAGTGTTGACATAGGGTGCAGGCATGTACAGCACATTCTTGTGATGAAAGAATAATAATAATAATTCTTTTTAAAGGCTATGACTGAGAAATATGATCTTTAACGGGAATAAGAGACACACACACCCCCCCCCAAAAAAAAAAAAAAAAAAAAAAAAAAAATGAACAGAATTCTCTGCAAAAATTGTACTAGATTATGAATATGATTATTAGATTATAAGTGTACTCCTCGCTCATTCAGTCGCATTGTATGAATTCGCTCACAGCAGTGCGCACTGAATCCAGTTCTCAAACCAGCAGTTGCACTGAAGAAGTCGGCCAGATTGCCGACAAAAGCTACACACGCAGTGAGTAGCCTTTTTTTTAACTGAGTGACTTGTTTAGTCTGGTAGCTGTTAGATCATGAATATTACTCCCTTCGCTCATATACATGCATTTCAAGGTTTGGGGACAATCATCACTAAATCATCATAAACGACAGCTTTAACATTGTTTTTTATGTGAATAAACTATTCTTTATGTTCTTAAGTTTACTTTCAATGAAGTATGCAGCAGTGAAGGGAAGAAAAGAAAACAAGAATGTGCATGTGCATATATACATACTGCTAAAAGCACAAGAATGGAGAATTTGGGTGACATGCTGAATCATCATTTGCCTTTCAAAAGCACAATCAAATCCAAAGCCTCAATCAAAATGTTCTCAGTTGGTGATCTAAACAAGAAAGGCTTACGTCAATAACGAATGTAAAAAGGCTATATGCAGAAATTAAAGAGAATATTATGCTACCTTTGCCCTCTTTACATCATAAATGTTGAAATAAACATCCCTCTTCTCATACTAATAAGGTAAGGTAATATTGCTTATAGCCCAGCCAACCACAAAGGGCCATATCAGGGCTGTCACCACGTTAAAATCAACTCACAGGTCTTCAAAAAAAAAAAATAAATAAATAAATAAATAAAAAAACCAACCATAATAACACTTTGAGTTAGATTCCAAAGACATCTTTGGAAAAAAAAAAATCTTTTCAAAGATCATTACATTCCAGACAGTCCTCATAATTTGAAACTCATCTCGATCACACACCTATGTCACACTTTCAACAAATGCATAATTCTTATGCAATTCTATAATTTACTCCAACTCTGACCACCAATTTGTTACCACTATATCTGTACTTGATATAACTCAATCATCTCACGAGATATATTTTTTCTTCCAAATTCATACTGCCATTTTCCAGGTGATATAAAGATCCTGTCATTCCTGTTTAACATATTAACACAAGCCATTTAGGTCTGCAAAGGGTTGAGATTCCTAGACTTGCAGTGTAAAAAATACCCACTTGACTAAACTCATATCTGAATATATATATGAATAATTTCAGTTTCAGTTTCATCACGGAGGTGTCCATGTGTGAAGACTAGTCCATATACACTACACCACATCCACTAAGTTTTGAGACCACACTACACATGAGTTTAAGCTGATGGATAAATGAATTTAATGACTAAGATGAGAGAATTCAAGAAGAGGGTCTCATGGTTATGACTTGGCAAATGTCCAACCTAAGTGGAGTGTCGTTAGTGTGTTAATACCTATCTGTGGCTACAGGAAGTTACACTTGATTTGTTTAGGAAGTCTTGTCATAGGTAACCGTTGTTACAAACAGATGCTGAGTACAGGTTTGTCTGCTCTGCTACAATTTCTTGTTCACAAGTGATCTTCATTATTACATTGGCGGCAAGTTATGGCAACTGCACTCCCTACCATCAAGAATGTTATCAACCATGGACGACAGAAAGCTTTACTGCTTCACTTCAGTGAAGACCAGATTGGCCAAGACAACACAGATGGCTACAAAACTCTCACCAAATCGCTGTCTATCATTTTGAGCCACAAAAATATGTTGACGCTGAAAATTTCAAGTTTCATCGAGTGAAACAAGAATCGAGTGAGAATATCGACAAGTTCTGTTCTTGTCTGTGTGTATATTAGCAGCCCACTGCGAATTTCAAGATCCTGGTAGAGAGATTAAAAGTCAGATTCTTCAAGGTTGTCTGTCATATTGCCTCAGGAGACATGATCTTTGTGAGGATATGACTTTAATCAATTTATTGAAACTGGCACGATCCCTTGAATTTTCTGATCTTCAAGTAACAGAGATGGAAGCAAATCCTAGTGATGCAGCCAATGTGAATTTTGTTCGCAGAAAATGGAATCAGCCAAACAGAAATCAAATTAAAAGTGGTGTACAACAAGGACCACATCAGCAAAATCAAAGACCACATCAATCAAGCAACAAGCCTTGTGGATGGTGTGGTGGTAATCCACATCCTCCAGGCAACTGCCCAGCCAGAGACAAACGGTGTCGTGTGTGCTCAAAACCTGGATATTTCACAAAAAGTGTGTCGTTCCAGACCAAAGCAAGCAGTAAATGTGTCTGTTGTGAACATTCAAGAGAATATTGAACAGAGTCAGCTTCCTCAGAAGAGTATGTGTTCGGCATTAGTGCGGATTCATTATTACACCCAAGGTCAACCTCAAGATATCGGGCAAGTCCCGTTCCTTTTTATCTTGATACTGGTGCTTCTATCAATGTCATTGATGAAACCACATTCAACAGCCTGTCAACATGCCATGATCTAAAGCCAAACATCAACAAAGACTTTTGCGTATGGCTCACACAACCACTCACTGTGCTAGGTCAGTTTCAGGCGCATATTTCTGACAAAGATAACAATGTGTCCACACTTGTCTATGTCATTCAGTCCGGACCAGATGCAAAAAGTGGAAATTTGCTCTGTGCTGACACTGCCCAAAAATTACAGCTGATTCACTTTGCTTTCATGGCATCAACATCCTCAGCATGCCCCATTGCTGACAAACTGTGTGAGGAGTCACCAGAACTGTTCAACAGAATGGAAAACTTAAAGACATTAAGGTGAAACTATATGTTGATCCAGATGTTCAGCCCACTGTACAGCCTCACCGTCGTATTCCTTACCACATGAGAAAGGAAGTTGAAGCTGAACTTCAATGACCTGAAAAACTGGACATCATCGAGAAAGTTGAATGGCCAACACCATGGACATCACCAAGGTAAGGTAGGGTAATGTTGCTTATAGCCCAGCCCGACCGCAAAGGGCCACATCAGGGCCGTCACCCACGTTAAAATCAACTGAAGTCATTAAAAAAAAAAAAAAAACACCTTTCACACATCTCTTTAAATGAGATCTTCTAGAAACGCACCAGACACTTTGTTAAAAATCTTTCTTCCGTAAAATCTTAAATCAGATGAAAAATGTTAATCTCTCTCAAAAACCCAAAGATCACGTCAGGCGGGACATCTCTGAACAGGATTTTCATGGACTCTGCTGTAAAATGTTTGTGTCTCACATCGTGCAAGTCCCAGCACTCTAAAAGAATATATTTCATTGTGACATGGACATCACCAAAAGTAGTAGCTCCCAAACCCAAGAAACCAGATGAAATCCAGTATGTGTAGACATGCATCTTCCAAATCAAGCAATAAAGCGCACACGATACATCATGCCAACAATCGATGATATTCTGATGAAACTCAATGAAGCAACAGTCTTTTCTAAGTTGGATCCAAACAGCAGCTACCACCAATTTGAACTTGATGAAGAAATCAAGAAACAACAACTTCCTGTAGGCATTTTGGCTTATGTTGTTACAAGCACCTGAATTTCAGTGTCACCAGCGCTGCTGAAAGTTTTGTTATCATATTGCCGAATTATTGGCAGACATGCCTGGATCCTTAAACACAAGCGATGACATTTTGATCTGCGGAAAGAACCAGAAGGAGCATGAGGAGACTTTGAAAAAGGTCTTAGCAACTCTCAAAGAAAAAAATCTCACTCTGAACAAAGACAAATGTGAGTTCAACAAGGATAACATAGAATTCTATGGTTTTGTCTTCAGTCGACACGGCATCTCACCAGACCCAAAGAAATAGAAGCAATTCACAAGAAACCAACATCTACCCATGTCAAGGATATGAGAAGTTTCCTCGGCCTGAAAAGCTATGTCTCATGCTTCATTCCAAACTAAGCAGCTGTCACAAACCACTTTGAGATCTCACTCACAAGGATGCAGAATGGAAGTGGACTACAGAACATGATGCTGCACTTTAAAAACTAAAATCATAGCAGACTAACAATGAAGTTATGGCTTAGTACAATCCTGATTTGTCAATAGAAGTCATTGTTGATGCCAGCCACTTTAGACTTGGAGCACCTCTTGCACAACAAGATGACAAAAACACAAGCCACATCGTTGGCTACGCCAGTTGTGCACTGACAGACGTGGAGTCCAGATATTCACAGACTGAAAGAGAAGCACTTGCTGTCATATGGGCTTGCGAGCACTTTCATCTGTATATCTTTGGTCGTCCTTTTCCTGTCATCTCTGATCACAGACCCTGTTGAGAACATCTTTAGCAGCCCAACATCAAGGCCATCAGCACATATAGAACGTTGGAATCTTCGCCTTCAGTTGTACGATTTCACTGTATGTTATCAACCAGGTGAAAAGAATCCTGCAGACTTCCTATGTCGACCCCCAGTAGTGAAGTTTGATGTCAAGACAAGTCATGCATCTAAGATTGCTGAAAAATACATCAGTTTTATAGCTGACCATGCAGTTCCAAAAGCAATGGCATTGCAAGAAATTACCACAAGCAACAAAAGAAGCCCGACTCTAGAAGCTGTTCGGTATGCTGTCAAAACAGGTGCATGGCAAACCCCAGACATCACAGATGATACGTCTGATTTCCAAATCTTTAAGACAGTTTGCAATGCATTGTGAGTCAGTGAAGAACATCAAATGATCCTGAGAGGAACACAGATCACCATCCCTTGAAGCCTTCAGCAGCAAGCTATAAATATAGTACATGAAGGTCATTAAGGCATCATCAAAACAAAACAGACTTTGTGAGAAGATATGGTTTCCACATATGGATCATCAAGTGGAAGCCAAGATCAAACACTGCCTACCATGTTTGGCAACAATCCTTAATCACTCAACAGAACGTCTCAAAATGACAGAATTGCCTGGCAGTCCTTCGTCTGAAGTTTGCATTGATTTTACTGGTCCATTCCCATCTGGCGAATACATCCTCGTAGTAGTTGATGCTTACTCTCGCTACCCAGAAGTGGAAACTCTGTCATCAACAAAGGCCAAGACTGTGATTCCCAGACTAGATGCAATATTCGCTAGGCATGGCATTCCTGATATTGTCAAGTCTGACAATGGCCCGCCTTTCAACAGTCATGAATTCACTCAGTTTGCCAATTACCTAGGCTTCAAACACCGTTTTGGGGCCACAAGCAAATGGTCAAGTCGAACACTGTATGTCCATCATCAAGAAAGCGATTCAAACAGCACACATGTTGAAAACAAAAACATGGAAGCAAGAACTGTTCAAATTTCTGTAAAACTTCCATGCAGCACCTCATTCCACAACTGGAGTTAGTCCTGCAGAAGCACTCTTCAACAGGAAGATCAAAACAAAACTCCCTACTCTTAAAGAATCGTCAACTCTGACTCTCGATATGAAAATCCACACCAAAGATGCTGAAAAGAAACAGAAGATGAAAACAGCAGCAGATATGACACGTCATGCTACACAGTCTAACCTTCAGGTTGGAGATACTGTTTCGGCACGTCAGCCCAGCCAGGCCAGGACAAACTCACTCTCCACTATTTCCCATCTCCTCTGAGAGTGACCGCTCACTAAGGAACAATGGTCACTGCCCGTTCCCATACCCACCAAATCACCTGAAATTCTTCCTTCTTCAAGAAGATCCCTTCATCCCTTAACAATCCCCTGATACTGCAGTCCCAGAAGAAACTGAAGATGAGGAGGAAAACATCCCTGAAGCACCAAACACTGTGACCACAACTGATGACCATAACTCTACTTATCTATCACAAGGCAACCCTGCTCTACAACCACGTAGTCCATGACATTCTGGTCACCAGCATCGCAAACCTCTGTATTTGGAACATTATCTTCCCAAGTGACAATAATTTGACCGAAATGACAATCATTTGACAGTTTTGCGTTCATACTTGATTATATAAAACTGATGGAAGTGAGCAAAAAAAATTTTCTGCGAAGCTCACTGAGTATTGTCCATTTTGACTTTCATCATCATTTTCATCATTACATGCTATATTGTTCTGTCATTTTTCAAAATCTTTTTGAATCATTTCGACTGAAGCCACCTCTTTTCTCACCTAATCTAATTAATGTCAAAATTAGATCAACTGACTCTACATATTTGAAAGTTATCTGTTTATTTCATTATAAACTTCCTAAGACAAGATTAGTACATTAGCTAAAGATTTTGAAATTCATTTGCATATTTCAACATTTTTATTTTGCACAAGCAATCTATCAGTGTCTGTTCGTAACCTCGGCGTTACACTCGACCAAACTCTTTCTTTCAAACATGTCTCTAATGTGTGCTAGTCCTGCTACCTTGAACTTCGTAGAATCAGCTCGGTTAACTGCTTTCTCACTCAAAATGCCCTGAAGACTAATCTGTGCTTTTGTTGTGTCTCAACTTGACTATTGTAACTCCCTCCCTGCCGGCTGTCCCTCAGGGCTCATCTCTAAACTTCAAAAGTTCAGAACAATGTCGCGCGTCTGATCTCCCACTCCTCTAGATCTGATCAATATCACCCATTCTGTCATCCCTACACTGGCTCCCTATTCAGTCTCGCACTGACTTAAAGTTCTCCTCCTGGTTTTCAAATCACTGAATAATCTGGCCACCTCCTACATCTTTGACCTCCTCCATCTCTATGTTCCGTCTCGCAACTTACGCTCATCCACTCATTCTTGTCTGCTTCTGCTTCCCTCTGCGCGCCTGAAAACTTCAGGCCAACGATCTTTCTCTCACCTGGCACCTGCTCTGTGGAATGGTCTGTCTTCTTCTCTGCATAACATGGATTCTTTAAAGACTTTTAAAACCTCCCTAAAGACACATCTTTTCCCCCGGACTGATTAACAATATTCACTTATCTCTGTACATGTGTCTGCTTGTTTTGATGAACTTGTTTTGTCTGTCTGCTTGTGTGTGTGTTTGTTTTTTCAGGTGTGCGTGTGTGTGTGTGTGTGTGTGTGTGTGTGTGTGTTTGTATGTGTGTGTGTGTGTTTGTATGTGTGTGTGTGTGTGTGTGTGTGTGTGTGTGTGTGTGTGTGTGCGCGCGCGCTTTGAGTTAGAATTAGTATTTAATCGTGTTTCTTAATATGCACTTTTGGGCTCTCGCGAGGTAAAGCGCTCTATAAATATCCTTTTACATTACATTACATTGTTTAGTAAAGCAATTCTCTGAGCCGGAGATTTTGTCAGTTGGTTAGAAACAGCTGCCATCAAAATGTACAGAAAACAGCACAGCAATTGGGGACGGACAGAATCCGTCTCTCTTTATCTTCACAAGCCATTGTTTCAGTTGTTGAAGCTGTCTAATGGAAAATCTGAAAACTACTGAGAAAAATATGTATTATCCAGCTTCAGAAATGGCATGTGTATTCATGAATATATACGCAGGCATTTTAACTTTAAAAAAAAAACATACACACAGACAAATACACACAAAGACAAATGTGCAAAAAATGCAATAGCACTCATACCCTCTCTAAATCTGCCATATACACTAAAACATGTACAACACAAGCAAACAGAAGCATGTACATGTGCACACACAGTGATATACATATACACACACACACACTGAAACACACATACATGTACATGCACACAGATAGAGATTAACAGGCATCTTTACATTACATAGATCATGCTTGCAATGTACAACACATTTCAATTTACAGAATAAATCAAATCACTAACTTAAGTGTAGAATGGGAATCCCTTCTCTAGGTCTGCCTTTGTATAACACAAATACAGTGGCACAATACCGCCTGGTGCTTGCAACTCTCACTCTTTGCTGACTGGAATGTGGGACAGAAATTCAAAGGAATAAGAATGGTCGCCATGCCAGCCAGGTGTTTGCCCCAAAGGCATCGTGCAGTCAGCTACAGGCTAACTCCGTCCAGCAGATTTTAGATTCATGGGAAAATTCATCATGGTGCCAGACCAAGGGAAGTAACTGTAGTCTTAATAATCCACATACACTCACTTTTCTGAAAGAAAAAAAAAAAGCTTTCACTGACAAAAACAGTAGACGCACGGCAAACAAATACACAATCTCTCTCTCTCCTTTTTTAAAATAAAAGAATTTGCGTTTCAAGAAGACAGAAGATAAAACACCCAATTTCAAGGGAGGAATAGTGAATGATCAAGGTGGTTAGTAGTGAAAAAGAACAAACGAGAAAAACAAATAAATGAATAAATAACAGGCAAAAAGACCAACCAAAACTGGTTCACTGGCTCGTTCTATTACCCCCTGTGCATTTTTCTTCTATAGATTTGCCGCTCTAACACACACACACACACCACACACACACACACACACACACACACACACAGTCCACACACACACATGCACACACACACACAGAGGCACAAGTGATCATCGGGCAATGAACTTGCTGACAGATGTGCGAAAAAAAAGGCGCTGAAAATGGAACGAGGGTACAAACTATTTCCATACCGTTCACTTTGAAAGAGAGTCAAACAAATTTTAAAACAAACAGCTTGGGAATATTTTCAGAAATGGGCAGAACAAGGCTGTTACCCATGTTCAGACACAAAATAATCCTCTTTTTAGTATTGATCATTTCAAAAGCATCCAAAATCTGAACATTTATGATATGCATCAATACAGAAACTTCTTTTCAATATTTCATCGATTGAAACTGGATGCTTTTAGAACTAAACATAGCTCTGTAACAAAATGCATACGCGGGGAAACAAAATGGACAAGAGATCATGTTTTGTTTGAATGTGTGCCTCTCAAGGCATTTCTGCCACATTTATCAGGCACGTCTGTGACAGATATTTTTTCTGATATTGATTTTGCTTTAATGAAAGTTACTTTCTGTTTGATTTGTAGTCCAGTCAGGTATTTTCTTTAATCTGATATTGTAAGTGTGTGTAGGTTTGTTTGTTTATTCATTTGTCTGTGTGATTGTTTTCTGATGTTATGTATACCACCTTCCGCTCACGCCCACTCCCACCCAGCAGCCAGCCCCCCCTCTCCCTACACACACACACACACACACTTGTATGCAACATGAACAAACTCTATTTATCTCCCTCTATTTGCCTGTCTATCTCTCCTTTCTTGTCTAATATCACATAGTTTGTGAAAAGATGTAAAATTGAAGTACTACTACTACTATTACTACAAGTGTTTATGACTAATAACACTGAATAATGACCCTCCACTTTCATGTTGCCAAAAATATACAGGATGCCAACTAATAGGCTCGACAGCAGCTGCACAGAGAAACTGATAGGATGCCTACACTAAAACATAACATATAGATTCATAGGACAGAAGGAACACACTTACCAGTATATGCATTATTTTAAAACCCTTGCAACGGAAGAAACAGAGTGGTGGTTCAATAAGCAAACATGCTGTCATGGACTCATGCTTATGAGTTTGTGGGTTCAAATCCCTTCAGAAACATTGTTACCCTAGGAGTTTTCAGCCCCGATCCATTGCTATCCATAGTGGTTGACAGTTCTACAGTCACAGTTCAAAAAGAAAAAAAGAAAAGGAATAACAATATCTCATTCACCTTTTGAGGAACTGTTGTCAATGGATGCATTTCTAAGAGCATTACTTGCGTTTCCAAACCAACACTGCAGGTATTTGCATCTCTTTAGCCTAGTCAATGCTAGGTTGAATCAAGGAAGTGTAGATTACAGCCTTATGTTGTCGTCTCTGATGAAAAGTCATTTGCACGGCACCCCCCTCAGTGATCTCCGTTCTGAGAAGAAAGGTCAAGCCCACAGACTTGCCTCAGTTTTGACCCTCCTCCCTCGAGGCCACCCCCCACCCCTCTCCAAACCATCCCAACTAAATCCCAGGTGAGTTTGTGTCAAAATCTTTTTCTGACGGCGTATTCAAGCCAAGGCTGTCCATTGCAGTGGCCTGTGCAATCTCCTCTGCTGCACTGCCCCATGTCCACCTGACAGTGGTTGTTCTCTGTCCCCACGGGCGGTGATCCTATGACCGACTTGGGTGCGGCGGTGGTTGGGGAGCTAGAGACAGCATCCCATGAGTCATGCCACGGGGGATGAAAAGGGAGACAATTACAATACCAAGGGTGGCTGGCTGTGGACAGGGGGAGCTACAGACAGCAGTACAGAAGTCATGCCACTGGGCTGAAAAGGGAGACAATTATATAACACTTTGGGCTGCCACAGCCCCCCCCCCCCCCCCCCCCCCCAGTGACTGGGAATGAATGGAGTCATGATGAGCTGCTGAAGAAGACGGGGCAAAACAAAAGCCCCAAATTTGTGCTGGTCTTGATCAGCTTTCTACCAAACAAACGTGAAACCTGTCATGACCCCTGTCAAAAAATGTGTGACTCAAATTGATGACAAGCAGACCTTCATCACGTAGACAAAAAAAATCAGTTCAGGGATGATCCACACTCATCTCACTCAAGTTGAAACAAACGAAAAGCGTTTATCTCTGTCAGTGATAAAAGGGTCGCTTATCGCAATAAAACTGAATGCAGCGCAGCACAAATGTATCGACACGAATGGTTGAAAGACAAATAGGTCAACATGCATGGACTACTGAAGCACATTTCCAAAGAGACATGGGAGAAAACAATTAGGGAACTCAGTTAGGAGAGTTCAGGGCATGCAACCTGACGCCACCAGTATGTTTATGTTGTGCACCCAACGAACGTACACTTACCCATGTACCAAGAAGGGGAGAAAATAGAAAGACATGGAAAAAATGGATGACACGCAAAACTAACCTCATCCCCCATGAGGTTAGGAGCTCTGAGAATTACGAAATGCCCACACTGCACAGCAGAAGATAAACACTGACCCTTCATAACAATGGCTGCCCTTCTTCCACCTCTTTTCTCACCCTCCTGTACACACACACACACACACACACACACACACACACACACCTCCATTAGCGTAGTGTCATACAGCGTTCTACACTGCTCAGACATTTCAGACATGAAAAACTGAGCTACTCTTGACAACAGAAGCATCCCCAGTCTTTGACATGATTCAATCAAATTCAACCCTTTCCTTCCCCCCTCTTAACAACAGCTGTTACTCTAAATGTTTCCTCCCATTAACTCTGTCCCCTTTCCTTCCCCCCTCTGCCCCCCCCCCCCCCCCCCCCCCCCCCCCCCCCCCCCCCCCCCCCTCCTTCAACCCACTAATTGTGCTCTTGTGTGCGTATAGGTAGGTGTCTGTCCATGCAAGTGCGTGTGTGTGTTATTGACTGAGTTTGCAGTCCGCTTTTAACTGTAAAATCCATTTATATTCTTTGTAGGCACACTGAACTCATGTACACAATATTCTATCAAAAAGAACATGTTATTAACACAATTCATTGGACAGCTAAGGCTGCCTTTATCAGGTGTCTACCCTCGAAATACCATTTCAGTGTCTGCCATAACTTACAGTTATGGCTGGAGATCCACGCCAATCACCACTTAACATTCTGCCAAACCTGAGGAGCAGGAATCCAGGGGTGAAAAATTCTTTCAATACAGAGAATTTTCCAGGACTCCTCATGAACCACATCCTATTGTTCAAGAACTTTTAATCGGACATAAAGATTGGAAACACTGCTCAGTATACAATGGAGAAGCAAACACCTTCATTGTGTCACTAGCAAAGCAACAATGGGATTAGTGATCATTAGATTCTGACACTAATAATCAAGATTTAAATAGTATTTCTCAAGTCTGCCATCTAAATATTGTTAGTATGTGCATGTGTGTGTGCGCACGCACTAGCGTGTAACTATATCATGTGTTTTCGCTTGTAAATGTGCCTGTGAGCATCTGGCTGATCATGTTTGCTACCCCCAAACCCAAGTTTGATGAGAACCTTGCTGAGTTTGACTGAAAATGAAATCAACTGTCCAATGCAATATATCAGCTAGAGGTCTTGTTCTTCATTTAAAACCTGTTTATATGATAAGGAAAATAATATCTGTCCATGACACGGTAGAGGGTAGACAGTAGACAGATACGAATTCAACATAAAAAAGGTTTCTCCGAATACAAATTACTTTCAAAACTGATTCATCAGCATACCATGGCACAAATAAGAGTTCACACTCTCTTGCCAGGTTTTATTCTCGCTATTTCAAAGCCTAAAGTCCTCCCTGTTGTTCCAACATCATCCAGGTCTATGCGGGGTCCAGCGCATGAATCAGTGGGAATCGTTACACTTTGGTGATAGCGCACACACAAAATGGTTAAACCATAAATTCAACTATTGCACAAGAACTTTGTCTTAAGATTTTTTTAAGCCTCCCAATAATATCAAAACTCTCCACTCACATTCTGTTCCATTCTCTTGCATCCCTATATCCAAACCTATCTAACCACACAGGGCATGGCCAATATCTTTCATGTGCTAAAAAAAAAAAAAAAAAAAAAAAAAAAAAAACGAATCCCAAATAAACAGTGCTGAAAATCACATTTAAGAAAGAATCATCTATAAAAACATGAGAATAAAAAAAATGTCAGAAAGTCAAAAACATAAAAGACATAAGCGGTTGCATTTTACTTGGAATTAAAATACCAAAAGCAATTTGAAAAGGGAAGGAGAATGGCATACTGGGAAGGGACCGTACTTGCATCATGATTTGATATGGGGCAAAGCCAATTTGAAGACTTAGTTCTGGTTTTTTTTTTTGTTTTTTTTTTTGTTCTAGAAAAAAAGGGACAGAGATGGAAAGGGGGGGGGGGGGGGATGCTTAGGTGGGGGGGGGGGTAGTGCAGGAAAGAGATGGACTGAGACAGGTGGGAGGGAGGTTGAGGAGGTTAGGGGGAGGGGGGAGAAGGGGAAGTGAGAGTAGAGGTGGGGAGGTTCAAGAACAGGAGAAAAGACATCAAAAAACCAAATTACACCTAATCCCTTCTATCGGCACCTGGATCCACTACAAGCAGTTCATGTCATTCGTCATCCCCAACCGTCAGTTCTCTCATCACCTCCACATGACCACCACACCTGCACAGGCGACCACGCCGATGCCACCAATCCCTCAGCTCCATCCAAAAGATGCGGAGGATGCAGACGCCTGTCAAGAAGGTGGACGCCATGAAGAGATAGAAGACAACGCGCCACCCAAAGCGCACTTGCATTTGTGGCACGGCTACCTGGCCCACGGCAGCCCCCAAGCTTCCCGTGCCGTCAATGATGCCTGTCACAGTGGACAAAGCTTCAGCGTTGCCTTTCAGTGCCTTCTGACGACCCAGGTCAGCGGAGATGGCGGCGCTAGGAAAAAAAAAAGAATTAAGAATGAAGTTTTAGGCCTGTTTGCCGAACCTGTGAAATCTGCAGGATTAATAAAAATGAAAAACCACCGTCTGTAAATTGAGTTACAATCCAAACATGATAAATTACACACCTGTCAGAATCCGCTGGTGTTGTCACATCAAAAGGATGTTACACCTGACAGGTTCATGCATGTCCCTTAGTAAAGTAGTACAACAGTTAGAGATGAATGATTTTCAGATAAATGTCACTGCACATTGTGAAATGTACCACATCTACCTGATTAACTCATGTTGTTCCCTAATTTATGTAGTGAATCATTATGCTTGCAAAAAAAAACCTGCCTTTAGACTGATTGTGAGTACTGATGCTGCCCATTCACTTGGAATCATTTTGTTCTGGGAAAAGGATGAGGAGGGAGGAGGGGAGGGGGGGGGGGGGGAATTCAGCTGATCCATGAAGCAGGCCAGATCCACTTATGACTGATCTTTTCAGCCAGCAGTTGTGATCCTACCTCTCCGTTTAATAAGATCTGTGTGTTCCTACCTCTCCATTTAATGATAGATCTGTGTGGTCCTACCTCTCCATTCAATATGATCTGTGTTCCTACCTCTCCATTCAATATGATCTGTTGTTCCTACCTCTCCATTCAACAAGATCTGTGTGTTTCTACCTCTCCATTCAATAAGATCTGTGTGTTCCTACCTCTCCATTTAATAAGATCTGTGTGTTTCTACCTCTCCATTCAATAAGATCTGTGTGTTTCTACCTCTCCATTCAATAAGTATTAAGATCTGTGTGTTCCTACCTCTCCATTCAATAATCTGTGTGTTCCTACCTCTCCATTCAATAAGATCTATTCAATAAGATCTGTGTGTTCTACCTCTCCATTCAATAAGATCTGTGTGTTCCTACCTCTCCATTCATATGATCTGTGTGTTTCTACCCTCTCCATTCAATACGATCTGTGTGTTCCTTCCTACCTCCCCATTCAATACAATCTGTGTGTGTTCCTACCTGTCCATTCAATACAATCTGTGTGTTCCTACCTCCCCATTCAATACAATCTGTGTGTTCCTACCTCCCCATTCAATACGATCTGTGTGTTTCCTACCTCCATTCAATACGATCTGTGTGTTCCTACCTCCCCATTCAATACGATCTGTGTGTTCTACCTTTCCATTCAATAAGATCTGTGTGTTCCTACTTCTCCATTCAATAAGATCTGTGTGTTCCTACCTCTCCATTCAATACGATCTGTGTGTGTTCCTACCTCCCCATTCAATACGATCTGTGTGTTCCTACCTCTCCATTCAATACGATCTGTGTGTTCCTACCTCTCCATTTCAATACGATCTGTGTGTTCCTACCTCTCCATTCAATACGATCTGTGTGTTCCTACCTCTCCATTCAATACGATCTGTGGTGTTCCTACAGGTCTCTCCATTCAATACAATCTGTGTGTTCCTACCTCTCTATGTCTATTCAATATGATCTGTGTGTTCCTACCTCTCCATTCAATATGATCTGTGTGTTCCTACCTCTCCATTCAATAAGATCTCTGACAATACCACTTGTTACACATGCCTCCTGTCACTACCAGTTTTCTGCCAGTATGCGTAGTGCAGTGCCCTCCTCATCTGCCGATCTGGTGCATCATCAGGGCTCCTGTTGATGCATATGCTGCATGTCGTGATGCACAAAACATGTTTTCAAATTATGCTCTAGGGGTCAGTTGATCCTTGAAAATTGTAAATTTGCTGTCATTTTAGTTGACACTTTGAAATTCTACAATGCAGCCAGCTGCACAGACCAGTTTCTGTGCACATAAACCAGCTGATCATTTGCAGTGTAAAATCAAAATTGATGCAGTATAAGTCTTGACACTTTGATAATACACAGGCAGACCAACTCAGTGTATCTCACACAGAAGGCAAGCTAGAAAACAGAATACCTGAACAATGATTCAAACAATTTTTAAAAAAAAACTCAGAAGCTTTGATAGTTCTTCACACCCATCTGGTGAGTGCTTAAAAACAACAGCCAGTAGGAGTGAATTTATAATGAAACACATAAATGTCATACAAAGCAGTAGAATCATCATTTCCAAAGGGGTTGGAGATCTCCCATCGGCTGTCACAAAATCACATAGATCATAGATGGCTTGCATCTCATGTTTTCCAAGAAATCCCTCAGACCAAACTGTTTCACTGTCTCCATTTTGATTAATTTGAATATGTCTGAAGAGGAATGATTATTGGTTTCAGCCGCAAACTAACCATGAAATGCTGTTGGGATCTTCCTGCTGCTGAATAAAGATTTGACAGCAGACAGTAGCCTTGCAGGGCTCACAGATTTGAATTATCTATTTGACACCCCATTTTCATCAAAAGTAAAATTTATATAAGAACATTAAGAACATACCTTTTAGGAAGGCTTTTACTGTTTTAGAGCTAAAATCATGACAAGAACTCAAGAAGTGGAGTGCAGATACTGGATTATAAACACCATTTAAAACAGGATGCAATGATGTAGTACATGTATATCTTTTTAAATGTGGGATTTGCATAAATTCTAAGATGAGACTGTCTGATAACATGCAACCAAACCAATATCAAACAAAAGCAGTTAAAAAGCATACTGACAAAAGAAATAATATAAATTCAAATCAAACAGCCACAAAAAAGACAGAATCCACAAGGATTTTCTTTACCATTTTGCAAATGCCTTTAGAAATAAAGGAAATTCCATGAATGGGCTACATAGAACAAGATTACAAAAGATTCTTCTGAACAGAAGGAAAATATTTCAAGACATATGGGAGGTTTTTTTTTCCCATCCAAACAGACCAACAATTTAGCCCTGCTCGCTAAATATTTCTGGGATCAGAACACCATAGAACAGTCATTTCTGAAGTCTTTCCAATTTAAAGTAATAAAAACACATCTCAGCTTTGTTTCTATCAAGCTAAAATCACAGCAGACTTTCTTTAGTATACTTCCTCAGCAGTAATATGTTGGGAATATCTGCTTCAGTGCCTTTACATGAGCGGTAGTACTGTTAACACAGAAGCAGAATACCGACATCATGAGCACATGACAGGTAATATAAAAAAGCATGGTGAAATGAATCATTTCAAGCAAACAAACACATTGTATGATGGCCCATCACCCATGTCATGTCCAAAACAGATAATCAATAGATTTTTTTTCTGTCTGCAAATTTGTAATGATAAGATAATGTTGCCTATAGCCCAGCCGACTGCAAAGGGCCATATCAGGGCTGTCACCACGTTAAAATCAACTCACAGGTCATTCATTCACACAATTCTTTAAAATACATCGTCTGAAAACTCAACCAAACATTTGTTAAAAATTTTTCCACTGTAAAATCTCAGATCCGATGAAAAATGTTAACCTCTTTCAAGAACTCAAAGATCGCGTCAAGCGGAACATCTCTGAACAAGGTTTTCATGGAATCTGCTGTAAAATGTTTGTGTCTCACATCGTGCAAGTCCCAACACTCTAAGAATATGTTTCACTGCGAGTGGCACATGACATGGAATACACCACGGAGCTTCTTCACTCTTTAAAAGGTATGAATGGGTAAAATACGAATGGCAGTGTGTGCAGCCGGCATAGAACTGTTTCTTCTTTACGACTACCTGATGAAGATGAGAGGAACTCCTGAAGGTTTGGACGGATCTGAAAGAGTTTGTATATATATTGTCTGTGTATTCCAATCCTCCTGCCAGGTCTCTGACATAATCATTAATTTTGGGTTTCAGATCTGAGCAGGGGATATATATATGTTGGACATTTTCTCTTGTGGCATTCTTTGCCAAACGATCAACCATTTCATTATCTCCAATGCCAACATGACCAGGAACCCAAGCCAAAAGAAATGTTGTAACCCTCCACTTTCAACTTGGTAAAAAGTTCAAGGAAGTATAAAAGTTCTGGATGCTGGAGGTTGCGGCCAGCTATGGCCTCCAAAGCTGACAGCAAATCTGACAGAACCAGAAAGTCCCTCTTCATAGATTGCGAGATTATCCGCAGTGCCAGAACCAGAGCTGTACTTCAGCAGAGTAAGCAGAAGCATCTGAAGGAATATGTTCTAACAGTATTTGAGGATCACCAGGGCAGTAGGCTGCACAGGCCACTCCATCTTCAGACTTGGAACCGTCAGTGAAAATTTTCTGATAGGATGGGAATTTTGAACAGAGGTCAGCGTACAACGCCTTGTATGCCAGAGAGCTGGTGGACTCTTTGCGAAAAGCTGCAAGATCAAAACGAATCTCTAGTGTGAAAAGGTCCACCGAGCTGATCTGGAAACTTGGAAAAATCGGACACAATTCCTAGGTCTAGACCTGCATTCCGTGTGTGAGGCTGCATATGAAGACCAAACGACATCCCATCAGAAGTCATGTGGGGGTTTTTCTGCCCCGACCGGCTCCTACCCAGAGTTGAGTTTTTGCTGCGGACTCAGTTGGGAAGACTGGGACCACACAGTCGAGTTTCATCCACTTAATGGATGCGTTTCTGAGAGTGTTGCTCAAATTTCCTGACCACACACTGCAGGTGCCTGTATCTCTCGGGCCTGGTTGACGCCAGGATATATTATGAAAGGAAGCGTAGAGTACAGCCCTGTCATGTAGTCTCAGACCGAAATGGAAAAATCCGTAGCATCATCATAATCATCCTCATTCTCATCGATCAGCATAAAAAAAAAAAAAAAGTCTCAAATTCTGTGGCCCTTCATGCCCTGCTCTCATGGTGACCTCAGTTTCGATGCCCTCTCCACGTCTGTGGCCTTGGTTTGGTTCCGTCGGGGTCACCGGTATCGGCGCGAGTCCATGGGGCTGTCGTTGGACGGACGTGGTGGCGCCCTCCGGAGGGAGAGCTCACTCACGCCGGCTCCGCGACTAAGCAATTATTGTCGTCAGTAGGGGGCTTAGTAGGTGGTGTCCTGCGTATGTTAGATCAGAACAGGCGCCACTGAACACCACTGAAGTGACTCGGCAGCAGTGCAGTGTCTCCTCCGGTGGGGTTGCCTCTTGACGACTTGACATTGACTGCTGCCTGTGGATTGCCGGTGCCGGGGCTGCGGCGGGGCCGACCGGCCGTGACTGTGGACAGGGTGTCGAAAATGAGGGTTCACCTGCCTCTGCATACAGGCTGTACACAGGGGTGGTGCGGAATGCTCCAAGAGACGAAGCCCTTGATGGTGGATAGGGTCCAAAAGTTTAGATAAGACGGTCTTGCAGAGCCATACACAGCACAACCATAGTCCAGTTTGGAATGGACCAAGGCTCTGTAGAGGTGCAGCAGAGTTTTCTTATCAGCGCCCCAGTCAGTGTGTGCTACGACCCGCAGAATATTCAGAGCTTTCTGGCAAGAAGTTTTGAGGTTTTTAATGTGGCTGAGAAAGCTGAGTTTTTGGTAAAAAATAACTCCTAGGAATTTGGCCTCTTTGACAGCTGGAATGGGAGATTTCCCTATTTAAATTACAGGATCTGGAAAAAAATGACGAAAATTATGGAAGTGAATGCACTGTGTCATCATAGAGAAAAAGTGAAGCCGTTTTCATCCGCCCACTGATGAATTTTATCCACACAAAGCTGGAGCCTGCGCTGGACACTCAGGTAGTGAGGTACAGGCTTCCAGTTGCGTAAACAGCAAAATCATCCACAAACAATGAGCAGTCTGAACCCTGTTGAACTGACTTGACAATGTTGTTAATCTTGATGCTGAAGAGGGCAGAAGACAGTATGCTCCCTTGTGGAACACCCAACTCCTGCTCATGAACATCAGAGAGAGTGGTGCCAACCCGGACCTGAAACTGTCGGTCTGCCAAAAAATTTTGAATGAAAAGTGGAAGATGACCCCAAAAACCAAGATCATGGAGATCATGAAGAATCCCAGATTTTCAGGTGGTATCGTAGGCTTTCTCCAAGTCAAAGAATATAGCCACTGCATGTTGTTTGTTCAGAAAGGCGTTCTGAAGCGTAGATTCTAGACGGATCAAATGGTCCACTGTAGTATGATGTTTACAGAAGCCACACTGTTCTTTCGCCAGAAGGCCGTCGGTTTCAAGTCTCCACATGAGTTGAGCATTGACCATTTTCTCCATCAATTTACAGACACAGCTGGTCAAAGCTACTGGACGGTAGTTTGATGAGAGTTACACTTACAGAGATCTTTTCCAGGTTTGGGAATAGGAATGATGAGGCTTTTCGCCAAGATGGTGGAAAGAATCCAGTAGTCCATACATGGTTGTATACATGTAGCTGGTTGTGCAGACCTTTTTGCGGAAGATGTTTCAAAAGTTTATAATGGATTTCATCTATACCCGGAGAGGAATCATTGCAAGAAAGTAAGGCGGATTTCAATTCGTTTAAAGTGAAAGGAAGATTGCAGTCTTTCATGTTGTCTGACAAAAAGTTGCAGGGTGATTTTTGTTTAAGGGCTTTGTTTTTGACAAAACTGGCTGATTTGTTAGAAGAGGAGGAATTCTTTTCAATGGTTGAAGCAAAGCAGATTAGCAACTGCTTTTTTCTCTGTTATTAAAGAATCAGAAAACTTGAGATGGTTCACAGTGGGGCAGGTGTTCTTCCCTTTAATTTTCTTGACAATTTCCACACACTTTTTTCTTCGATGTTTTGGATGTGAGACTTAAGCAAAACTGTCTCCAAGATAAACGTTTACTGGTCTTATATATGTGTTTGGATTTGGCTCTCAGTTTCTGATGCGCTCGGACGCTGGGCATCGAAGGTCTGCAAGAGACCTGACGTACAGCTCTTCTGCGGGTTTTGTTAATTTCCTTGCATTCAGAGTTGAAACCAAGGAACTTTTGGCATTAGGGCGTCTTGGAAGATGTGTGGATGGTTGACTTTGCACAATTCAGTATGAAATCTGAAAGACTTCCTGCCGGATCTTCACTTTGCAGGATCCTGTCCTCTTCCAGATCCATAAGACTTAGTGGCAAAGAGGTCCCAATCTGCTTTGTTAAAATTGAGGCGTTCTGGCAGAGACTCACTCTCTGCATTCATATACCGAAGCAACACAGGAAAGTGGTTGCTATCATGCAGTCCTCATCAACCTCCCAAACAAAATCCAAAAACAAAAATGGGTCACAGACAGAAAGATCCAGACAAGATGTGGTGCCATTAGCGGGAGTGAAAGTAAGTTGGCGATTTCCCATTCAAAACACCACAAATCATGCTCCGAAAACACTTCCTCTAAAAGCAGACCCCTTGGTGACCCATGGAGGAGGGTGGCCATTCAGATCCCCCAACAGCAGGAAGGGTCTGGGAAGCTGCTCCAAGAGCGAAATGAGGTCCCGTTTGGTGACGCAGATATTTGGAGACTGATACAAGCTACAGATAGTAATTGTCTTGTGGAGAGTAACCCGAGCTGCTACTGCCTGAAGCGGAATATTCAGAGCAACTGGACTGTACAGAACAGAATTATGAATGAATAAGGCTACCCCGCCAGAAACGCCATGTTCAACAGATTGTGCAGGTTGATTTAGCTGTAGTCAGAAAGTGAGAAAGTTTTGTCAGACTTCAGAAGAATACCTTGCAGTGAAACTAGCATCGGCCTAGCTTCACAGCACAAGAGCTGCAGTTCTTCGAAATTGGAAGACAGTCCCCTAATATTCCCTTGTATGATTGAATCCATTGTGGATGAGTCCATCATAAAAGAGATATGGTGAAGGAAAATAAATCTCGTAACTCTTCACAGCAAGTTCCTTTCATTCCATATCAACATCATCTAGATCCAAGAAAACTGCAAATCTGTTGGTGTTTCTCTCCGCTTTTTTCTCTCGATCTGATAAAATATTCGTCCCTTTCTTTTTAGGCGGCGACTTGGTCTTTCCTCCAGAACCGCCAGCTCCCTTGTTGACAGCTGTAGGGTGCCTTTGGAGGATTTTGAGGGGGTAGTCTTGTCTTGCACTTCAACAACTTCCACTCTCTGCCACCCTGAAGGGCCTGTAGGTCTTTTGCCCCCTGATGGTCTGGGGGCAGGAGTGGGCTTTGAAGACTGAGTCATATCTGAAGGCGATGACTGCTGGGGTTCATCGCATGCAGTGGTTCTGCCCGAGGCTATAGACTTGGTTTCTGGTTTTCTCTCGGCAAACGAGGATTCAACCGTCTGCACGCTGATGCTGACTGTTGTTGGCTTCCTTAGTGCAGCTGCAAATGAGAGCCCAACAGTTGGTTGACTTTTCATAGCAAATCTTTTTCGCCTCAAAAAATGGGATTCGCTGTTCAGTCTTTATTCTCTGAATTTCCTTTTCCTTCAACCAGTTTGGGCAGGTCTTTGATGATGATGGGGGGTGCTTGCCTCCACGGTTGGCATAGAGTGGTGGACTGTCACACACACACCCTGGTGGACTGGCTGTCACAGTGTCAGCACACACACACACTTCTTCTTCCATACATCTATCCCTCACATGGCCGAACCTAGAGCTGGCACTTGAAACAGCGCAGAGTGGACGGGTTGTACAGCGACACACTGCGACTCTCACTCTCAGGTAGCCCACCCTAATCGACTCCGGGAGAGAAGTAGAGCAGAAGGTCAAGAAAAGGGTGTCAGTTGGAATTCTGTCATTGCCTTTGCACACAAGTACACAATGAACGTGGGTCACTCCTTGCGATGCCAGTTCCAACTTGATTTCTGCCTTCGACACTCCTCTCAGATCTCTGCACCGGATTACTCCCTTCAAAGAGTTGAGAGATTTGTGTGGAGACACCCTGATCGGTTGATCCACCAACGTTGTCGATTTCAACAGCATTTCTGAGTGCAGCTTGGAAGAGCGCTCAACCAGAAGTGACCCATTCCTTAATCTTTTGATGCTCTTTGGCTTGCCGCTGAGGCCAATGATTCCTTTCGCAATCGCAAAAGGACTCAGGCCTGACAGAGGTCTATCTTCAAATGCCCCCTCAACAATCAGCCAGCTGGGCCAGAAGCCTGAAAGGGTTCTTGTCTCATGCTCTGAATCTGTGTCCGTATCCGTTTCCGAAACCTGCCTGTGTCTTTTTTTTTTTGTTGTAGGTGCCATGTTGTATTAATTAAAATTAATCTCTCTCGATTCCCACCCACCATCGAGTCCCAACAAGGGGGATGCCTATTTTATATGGAAATTCCAGTATATCAGGGCACCAGGATTTCAAAAGAGATACACACAGGCCTGCCACAGAAGCTCCCAAACCTGTTTGACCTGAGCCGTCGCCTTCTAGCCTGAGCTAGGGCATGCACATGACCAGCCGCTTGATTGAAGTGGGCCACTTCGACCACCTGTCTAGAGAAAGTCCAGGCCAAAGAGGTGTGTTGACTTGATGCACCGCAGTCACATCAGCGGTCTCAACCTCCAGGGTCCTCCCCCATCACAGGACACACCGCACGGCAAACACGGTGGGCATCAAGAAGACCACAGAGAAAAGAAGAGTGTGGGAAAGAAGACTTGAAGGGGAGATGAAGATAGAAAAGAGCCAAGTAAAAAGAGACAACCTGAACTGGTCAGATTGGGGGTGAAGGAGATTGTGTGCTATACCATGTGGTCCAGGTAGTCTGGGTTGCGACTCTCACATCACAAGCAGAGTTTGACTTTGACAGTTTGAGATGACAACAGTGGAGTTATTTTTTCACTAGATCAGCTTTAAAAGGTGTGTAATCTTCTTCTTGTAAAAAGCAGTGCCTTGAAAAGTCAAATACTGTTACATATTCGGTCATTAAAAGTCACACATCCTACTTTTTAAAAAAAATCAAGATTTAAAAAAAAAAAAAAAAAAAAAAAGTTATCGTTTTCCTTCAAATTCTATGCTTACAATCACCGTCCAATAACAGAAAACAAAAAAATAGCTTTTGATCATATCATTTCTCCTTCATATGCTCCAGGGGAATAGCAGACAGCTGTTGTTGTTTGGTTATTATAAAACGCAGACATACAGAGCATCTGACTATATATATATATAATATAATTTAGTATAAATGATAATATGATGGTTAAATTCTACCAAAACTATTGACACGTTTTCTTAAAATGATTTTTAAAGTTTGTTTTTTTTTTTTCCCATTGAGAATTCTACTTTTTTTCCCCAAAAAAACATCCACCATTAAATTTTCTCAGCAATCACACTCATAGTTAAAAGGTTAGATCAAAAAACGGTTTCAGTGGTCAGACTTGCAGTTACACAGGTCTAGATACACTCTGG
This sequence comes from Conus betulinus, assembly GCA_016801955.1. Lineage (NCBI taxonomy): Eukaryota > Metazoa > Mollusca > Gastropoda > Neogastropoda > Conidae > Conus > Conus betulinus. Next base: position 441,626 of record JADBJO010001177.1, read on the forward strand.
AAGAAAAGCCCATTTGACAGCTAAAAAGAACTTTTTTGCACGAATTCCAGAACTTATTGTTTTGTCCATTCTATGTATTACATTTATCAAGCTATTATATCTTTGTCATAGGCTGTATGGGGCATTCTTTCCAGTCAATGCCTTGAAAGTGGAAAATTGTCTGTTTCTTGATGACCAAACATACTCAGGTAGTTGTACTAAAGTTGTTGGATCAAAACATGTGAAATCTAAAGGCTTCAGTCGGATGACAGACTCTACACATTTCATTTCCGGTAGAACATACAAAAATTAGAAAGAACTAAATGCAGCAACAACAGTTTTATTATTCAATCATTGTTTGTTTGTTTTTTTTTAAAAAGACTGTAGATTTACTTGAGCATGTGTTCTGTTGAATGGTAGCAGATTAGTTTCAGCTTGTTAACTAGTCAGAACTTTATCAGAGCAGCGGCAAGTTGGTGTTCTTCCCTTTGATTTTCTTGATGATGTTCCAGACTTTAATTCTTGGATGTTTCAGATATATCAGCCTGGAGCAGAAGTTTCTCCAAGACTGACGTTCACTGACTCTAAAAGTGTGTCTCATTTTGGCTCGGAATTTTTGATGGGCTCAAGTGCTGGGAGCTGCAGATCTTTGGAATGCCTGATGCTGAGCCCATAAATTTGTGTTCTCTTGAGATGTGTTGGCAGTCAGAACTGAATCAAGGTGTTTTGGGTAGTTGGAGTATATTGCAAGACCTCAGAATACAGGTTTTTGCAGACTTAATCAAAGCGATTCTGCTGGTTCCTGACTTCAAAGTATGTCAGTTTCCAGGAGCTCCTTTGAAACATCTGCAGCAAAGAGATTCCAATTGGCCTTTTTATAGTTAAGATGTTCTGGA